>JZKD02S1673395.1:415738-442823 GCA_000966675.3 Picea glauca
CTTTCCCTTATATGACTATGGTTATAACCAAGCACCTATGCAAAAAGTGCTTTCGCGATTTCTCATTTCGTGATTTTCAACACTATGCTCCGTTGACCCCAAGTCAGCGAAATTTTGATCACTTGCCACATGTCCTATGATTTCATGGTCTAGATCTGGTCTTGATTCAACGGCTACGATTGAATCGTGATTTCACGATTTCGGCATTCTTGATGCATTGGGTTCTTTGTTTCTCCATGTCGTTATTCGTGAAACTCGGATATGGAGTATGATCAACAGTCCAGATATGAACTTGTTTCAACGGTTACAATTGAATCGCGATATCGCATATCGCGATTTCATCATTCTTGTTGCCTTGTTTTCTATTCCTCTTGATGTCGCGATCCCCGAAACTCCGATATGGAGTTACATCTATGGTCTAGATCCAAGCTTGATTTAACAGCTGTGATTGAATCGCCATATCGCATATCACGATTTCGGCATTCTTGTTGTCAAGTGTTTTTGTCACTTCAAAGTCCCGATCCCCGATACTCCATGAAGTAAATCAACGGTCGAGATCACTTCTTAACTTAACGGCTGCGATTAAATCGCGAATTCGCATATCGCGATTTCGGGGTTCCTATTGTATTGTTTATTTGACATCTCCAACATGCGATCCCTAAAACTCCGACATTGACTGGAATTAACGGTCCAGATCAAAGCTTGATCTGACGGCTAAGATTTTATCGTGATTTTTCATATTGCGATTACGCCCTCTTCTCCTTGCACTTTAAAGACCGTGCAGGTTCTCCTCGATCCAATGGTGGTCGGACCCTGCGCTCGGATCTGACGGCTGAGATCTGTCTCCCTCTTCAATGCGCTCTTCTTGTCTTTATTCAGATCTGATGACCCTCATGCTGTCGGGAGTTTTGGATGTGATCCAATGATTATAAATGCTTCTCGGGCCTTCAATCACTCGATCTTCCTGGACTTATCTTTTGTTTGCCTGTCGATCAAAAACTGCCTGTACTCATGCCGTCTTCACCATTGTACTTGCCATCAATGACAAGCATTCACTGTCTACCATTGTACTTTCCATCAATGACAAGCATTCGTTGTCTGTTAAATATTTGCCAACAATCCTCTGTACATTCTTTCTGTACTTATGCCATTCGCTGCCTGTTAAATATTTGCCAACATATATAACATGCATATTAAATCTAATTAACACATTTAATCAAACAATACAGAGTAAGCACATGATTAATGCTAATATACATCATCAAGGACATTAGCAATAACTCATATGCGCAACAGAATACATGATAACATATAAGCATCACAAGCATGCAAAACATAATATTAAGCACAAACTGATACTTATCTTTGAATTTGCAGTAATTCCACCAACCACGTGTAGACCTTCCATGAACCTCCCAACCTTAGACCTCACTTCTCATCATGATCAACAATGGGTCACCCCCGAGCTGGGACTAAGCTCCACCCAAGGTAAGGGAATGCTATACTAGTTGGCTGAGGTTATAGGAAAAACTGCACAGAGCAATCAAAAGGATTCTCCCCAAGAGTCTTCTTATGCCCACTACTCACAGACTCTCATTCCCCACATGCCTGTTCCACCCGAGAGTATACACCTTCACAAGCTCAGTCCATTGGTGCTTCACCTCCCTCTCTGGGCCTCGGCAACAAGCCGAATCAGGAAGTCTTAGAGCTTCGTAGCTGGTGCTGGACTCTCTCTAAGAGAAAATCACTTCCTAGTAGCCTCTCTCACCTGAAGAGAGCTGCTCGCAGGCCTGACAACCTACCTCTTCAACCAGTTTTCAACTCAATTCCTGCAAGGTGAGGATAACAACCACAACTACTGGTCAATTCCACTTAGGAAACACAGAAGGCAGTAACCCAAAATTGGTTCAGGTACAGACTCTACTCTACAAGAGAAGTTAGGCTCGGCTCATAGGTCACATAGGTGACATGACTTAATCAACACAGAGGACGAAAACAAACTTCTATCGTTTGGACCGAGGTGAATCGGCTTTCCAGAAAAAACATCATAGGCTTCCCACCCCAAGTTGCGTGAGGCATACCGAACACAGACACAGAGCTCCTCTCGATTCATATAACTCACGGTGGAATGGAGGATGAACCCCCTCCAGGGTTCAATCTTTGGGTTAAATTGCATGTGCCAGGGCCGACACATGTCGCCCATGAGGCTACATGCACTCCATAGCATGCATTCCCTTTTACACATGTTCCCCTTCCAAGAGCTTAGGATAAAAACACACATTTCTCATAACTGTGGGAATAATAATAAATCATTATTCTCAAGGACTTAAGCCCCTAGGCTCAACACTCAGCCTCTCTTTCCAACCTTTCATCCCCTTTTCCCTTACCCACCTTGTGGAAGCTTAGTCCCCCATCAATATTTCTTCATGGTCGGTCTGCACGCAACGATGTTTATTCTTTATTAATGTTCCGCATATTACATTTACAAAAACATGCTCCTGGCCTTAACACTTAGGCTCTCCAGCCTAATAAACACATAATCCTACCAACTTATCAATACTCGACTCACCAGCCTACAAAACATGATTTAAAATTCATAAACGTGATTACAACATGGCTCGTCCTTGGGGATATTACAATCCCCTCCCCTTATTTTTGCATTGTCCTCAGTGTAGCTTTTACACAACCTCAGTAAGATTTCAAAAATCTTCAAAAAGATGTAGATATTCTGCCCGCATAGAATCTTCATGCTCCCATGTCACGTCCTCAGTACCGTACCAGGTCCACTAAACCTTTACAATCCCTATGGCTCGATTCCAGAGTTGTTTGATTTTTCGGTCCAATATGCGCATAGGATGCACTTGCAGGACACCTTCTTGTTCCACCTAAATCACATTCCAATCAATTACATGATTAGCATCAGGTATATATTTCTTAAGCAATGAAACATGAAACACATTATGTACATTCATGGATGTAGGTAATGCAAGCATATACACAACTGGCTCAATCATTTCTAGGATTTCAAATGGCCCACAAAATCTGGCTACCAACTTGGCACAGTTTCCAAGCTTTAGGGAACTTCTATTGGCTTTCACTTTCAGGAAAACATGATCACCCACTTTAAACTCTCTGTGGGTGATCCTGATTTTATGAGAAGAATGAAATGAATACAGATTATTAACAGTTTCTTAACACAAAATAACAAAGATACAATAAAACTGGTTTTCTATTCAATAACGAAATAAGCTGAAACTGTAAAATCCAGCAGAAACAAGCTTGCTGGAATGGTGGCGGCTTATCTCTGAGAAGAGATGTGACGGTTGCGTGCATTCGCAAGAAGAAGATTACAATGAGGATCTGAAGGCCTTTTTAAAATAAACAAGAATGCCAAAAACCCTAGACATCCAAAAACCTAACCCTAGGAGATGAAGCGCCAAAAGTCATGTGGGCCCCGTTTGGGTAAGTTAGTACATCAACTTCCTAGGGTCGTAACTTTTGCATACGATCTCCATTTTAGGCGTGTGATAGCCCGTTGGAAAGGTATTGTCGAGGAGACTAATTTTGGGGGCTCAATTATTCCTTTGATTATCTTTGAGGAGCTCGATCCCAAAAAACCTTCATTTAGGCCCTCAAAACGGCCCCAGAAACTAAAACTGCTAAAAATAGTAAATAGTCAAAATTGTCAGAAAACTGTTTTGAGCCAGTTGGAAAAGGTGGGTGGCCACCGATATCCATCTATATCAATCCTCCCTCCTAGGAAGCAATGGTATCCATTGCGTTGAGGTCCCCCATCAGATGAGGAAATTTTTGCTGAATTTGGCCCCGGGTGAGCCACTTGCCTTGGTGTAGGAGCTTCCCTGCTTTGACGACTCGATAAAGCTGGATCCTTTGTTGTCGAGTGCCCTTGATCTGTGTGTCCATAATATGATCATTGGATGCATGTTGTATGAAGTTAGGGTTGAGCTATGTTGGTGTTAGCTATTCTACTACTTTTGAGGTGTCCAATAATGGTGGGAAATAAGGGCGAAGGAGATCCACGTTGAACACTGGGTGCAGGCCAAAGAAGGGAAGAATGTTGAGCTCAAAATAATTATCCCCCATGGCCTTGGTAATAGTGTATGACCCATAACAAAGTGGGCGAAGCTTTCGATGGGGTCTTGTAAGGCATTCTTTCTGCAAGTGCAACTAAAATTTGTCACCCACCTGAAACTTATGTAGCACCCGATGTTGATCATGGCGTTGTTTGTACTTGTCATTGGACTTCTGTAGGATATCCTAAACATGTTGGTGGATGTGATGGATCCGATCAATGAACTGGGTGGCTTTTTCCGCTTCAGTTGGAGCAGGAGATGAGTCGGTCGAGGTGGCCGCAAGGGGAAGTGAAACATCTATGGGACCCAATGGTTGGAATCCCAACCCCACCTAAAAGGGGTTGTGGCCAGTTGAGCTATGAAGGGATCAGTTATAGCTATGCTAGACATAGGGAAGGCTCTCATCCCATGTGTGAGGGTGATTTGAATTATACATGTGAAGGATATGCACAATCATTCGATTTACAACCTCAGTTTGGCCATCTGTCTGGGGGTGGAATGTTGTGGAATGCTATGGATTTGGTGAGCTTGGTATCCAGCAGTGACTAGAGGCTAAACCAGAATGTACTGAGAAATCGACTATCCCGATATGAGACAGTGGTTTGTGGGATTCCAAAATGTACCCAGACGCATTCAAAGAAGATCTTGGTAGTGGCCTCTGCTGTGATGCTCTTCTTGCAGGCAACCAGAATCGCCATCTTAGAAAAGCGATCAACAACCATAAAAACATAGTCATTTCCCCGCTTGGTGGACAGGAGGCCCGACATGTAGTCCATTGATATGGATTCCCATGGCCTATCAAGAGTAGGAAGAGGGGTGTACAGGCCCTATTTCTTAGTGGTCGGTTTGGCAATAATGCAGGAAGTGCAGGACCTGATATACTTGCTGACCTCCTGTCGAAGTTTCAGCCAGTAGAAATGTTTCTGTAGCATTGCCACTGTCTTTTTGACACCGAAGTGTCCCGCCACCTGACTATAGTGGGCTTCCCAGATCAGCTTCGCTCGCTCACTTGATGGAACACAGATATGGCCCAGATGACACAACAACCCATCTTGAAGATGGAAATTATCGACAATTGAATTTGCACCCAACTTTTGGTATGTGGTGGTGAAGTCAGGGTATGTCTCGTAGAGTTGGGGCCATCCAGATGTCTCATGGCCACAAGATTCTAGCACCGTGGTGAGTGTCGCGACTAGCGGTCTGCTGAGGTAATCAGCGACGCGATTGGTGCTTCCTGTTTTATACTTGATGTTGAGGTGGAATTGCTGCAAGTATGTGGACCACTTTTGATGGCGGTCATTCTGCAATTTTCCTTGTGTATGCATGAACTGCAATGGCTTATGATCAGTGTGGATGATTGTCTCCTTCCCAAGAATGTAATGTCTCCATTGATGGCAATCTTGTACAATGGAGTACATTTCTTTGTCGTAAGTAGGGTACTTACAGACAGTATCTAATAGTGTCTCACTATGATAGGCCACGGGGTGGCCGTGCTGAGTGAGAACGATGCCCACAACATAGTCTGAAGCATCTGTCTCAATTTCAAAGGGATGTTGTAGGTCTGGTAGTGAAAGTACTGGGGTTGAGCACAAGCGTTTCTTAAAATCATCGAACGCTTGTTGTTGGGACTGGCCCCATGAAAATTTATCGTTACCACCACCCTTATTTATTTAGTTGAGAGCCCATGCAATATGGGAGAATCCCAACACGAACCTACGGTAGAAATTGGCAAGGCCCAAGAAGCTCTGAAGCTCAGTGAGTGTTGTTAGGGCTGGCCAGTCACGGATGACTTGGATCTTGGCTAGATCCACATGTACGCCATGTTGATCAATGATGTAGTCTAGATAATGGACCCTATCCATGCCGAAGGAGCATTTTTCCAAGTTGGTGTATAGCTTGTGCTGCCGTAGGGTGTGCAGAATATGTTGAATATGCTGCAAGTGTTCGGCCCAAGTCTTGTTGTAAATTAGAATGTCATCCAGATACACCACTACAAAAGTATTGGTGAATGGTCGCAGGATATCGTCCATCATCCTCATGAAAGTGGCTGGAGCATTTTTCAAACCAAAAGTCATGACCAACCATTCAAAAAGGCCTTCCTTTGACTTGAAGGTGGTCTTCCATACATCTATTTGTTCTATCAGGACCTGGTGGTAGCCAAAATTCAGATCAATCTTACTGAAGTATTAGACCCCCATGAGTTGATCAAGGAGGTCATCGATTCGGGGAATCGGGTACCAGTTTCTAACTATGATTTTATTCAGAGCCCGATAATCAATACAGAGTCGCTAGGTTCCGTCTTTCTTCTGTACCAACACGATTGGGCTCCCGCAAGGTGATGAGCTGGGATGGATGTGCCCCTTTTGGAGCAGTTCTTGGATCTATCACTTGATCTCCTCATTCTCTAACAAGAGCAACGATAGACTGACCCATTGGGCAACGGTGCGCCGTGGGTCAGATCGATGGGGTGCTTGACCTGGCAGTGCAAAGGTACCCCTATAGGTGAGGAGAAGATATCTGAGTATTCTTCCACGACCTTATCTACTTGCTTCTGCTGTGTGGAGAGGTCAACTGCAAAGACCCTGGATGTGGCTATGATCTTTCTCTTATTCTAAGAGCGAATCACGAAGAAGACAAAATTCCTCATCTGAGAAATGACCTTCCTACATTGCTTAGCAGAGATCAAGGAAATAGCACTAGGTGGGACTGCCTCGGGTATCTTGTACAATTTCCTGTTCAAAGTAATAATAACACTACGAGGCCTAGACTCATATACAGCATGCCATTTCCATAAATAAGTTTGTCCCAAAATAACATCACAAACTTCGAGAGGAGCAACATCACATAATACCTCATCTTTGAAGGGCTTGATGCCGTACGAAAGTCGACACTGTTGGCTGATGCGGAGATCGCTTCCTTGGCGGAGCCATCCAATGGTGTAGGGTTGTGGGTGTGACGTTGTTGGCAGGGAGAGATACTTGACGACCTCTACTGAGATGAGGTTCTTCTGGCTACCACTATCAACGATTAAGTGCAGTGGGGTGCCTTTTACCCACATCTGTGAATGGAAGAGGCGCTCTCCTTCTTCTGGCTCGTCTGGTTCACCAGGTTGAAGCTTGGTGGTAGCAACGACGACACTGGGTTCCGCATCAATGATTCATCTTCCCCTTTCTGGTTCTGGCTCAGAGTCAGAATCTGTATCTGATTCAGAGGCTTTCACTTCAACCACCAATGATTGCTTTGAGCGGCAGTCAACAGTGTTATGCCAAGGGATCTTATGGAAGTTGCACCACTTCCCAGTATCTTTCTTTGTCTTTCTGGTGTCCTTCTTTGCTTGTGGCTTGGACTGTTGTCCTGATACTTTCCATCTTTTCTTTGTCCTTTTTTCTATGGGTTGGGGCCGCCCTTTCTCGTCTTTTGTTGTGAGGGGTTCCCAGGCCCAAATTTCCGTGTCTTTTGTTTGAGCTTCTGCTCGATTTTGACGACATATCGGTAGGCCGCACCCAAGGATGAGATGCCCAGAAATTCCATTTCGGTCTGGATGTATCTATGCAGAGCACCATGATACTTGAGCACCAAATGTCACTCTGAATCTTTGATACCCAGCTTGGTGTGCAAGGTATGGAATATATTTGTGAAATCTGGCACTGCTTGGTCTCTTTCTTGCCGTAGTGTGGTCCATTTGGTATACAGGTCATCATAAATTTCGACAGGGTAGTATTGTTCCTTAATAGCATCCCTGAAGGATTCCCAGGTAGATGTGACTGAAAATAATGAGGTTTCCTCTGTTTCCTTTTGCTCACAGAAAGTTTCCCACCAATCTTTGACATGGGGAACGACTTTAAGGAGTGCAAAAGTAATCTTTTCTCTATTTGAAAAGTTATGGACAGAAAAATACCCTTCTAGTAGATTCAACCACTTGTCTACAACATTTTCATCTATCTAACCTTCAAATATAGGAATATCAAAGTTTATTTGTACCTTGAAGGGGGCGGTGCCTCCGTTCGAAGAAGATGCGTCACCTATTGGTAGCCACCAAAGGATTTGCGTGAAACTATCCATCATCTCGTTCCTATGTTGCGTGAGGGATTCCTCAATCAATAGTTTGAAAGGATCTCTTGTCCCATCATATTTAGTTTCTCCTACCATGAGAGGTCGCTTGGGCGTGCAAGAGCTTCTGTCCTCAAGAGAAACAAGCTTGGGACCCAACTCTTTATGCTCTGATCTCATTGGGGACATGCATTAAGACGATAAGGAGTAGACCTCTCTGAAACCACTGATATGGATTTTATGAGAAAAACGAAATGAATACAGATTATTAATAGGTTCTTAACACAAAATAACAGAGATACAGTAAAATCAGTTTTCTATTCAATAACGAAATAAGTTGAAACTGTAAAATGTAGCAGAAACAAGCTTGCTAGAATGGTGGTGGCTTATCTCTGAGAAGAGATGTGATGGTTGTGCACATTTGCAAGAAGAAGATTACAATGAGACTCTGAAGGCCTTTTTACAATAAATAAAAATGCCCAAAACCCTAGACATCCAAAAACCTAACCCTAGGAGATGAAGCGCCAAAAGTCATGTGGGCCTCGTTTGGGTAAGTTAGTACATCAACTTCTCGGGGTCGTAACTTTTGTATACGATCTTCATTTTAGGCGTGTGATAGCCTGTTGGAAAGGTATCATCGTGGAGATTCATTTTGGGGGCTCAATTATGCCTTTAGTTATCATTGAGGAGCTCGATCCCGAAAAAAAATCATTTAGGCCCTCAAAATGGCCTCAGAAATTAAAACTACTAAAAACAGTAAATTGCCAAAATTGTCAAAAAACTATTTTGAGCCAGTTGGAAAAGCTGGGTGCCCACCGATATCCATATGGATCAGTGGGTTTTGTTCTTATCAGCATAACTTTTCTGTCTATCTTGGGAAACCTTTAAATTCTATTTGATTTTTAGCATTTGTTCTTCCATTTCCTTGAGCAACTCTGGCCCAACTACTGCCCTGTCAGCTAGATTATCCCATCTTACTGAAGTATTGCACTTTCTTCCATAAAGTGCTTCAAATGGGGTCATCTTCAATGATTCTTGATACCCATTGTTGTAGGCAAATTCTACCAAGTGCAGGTAGTCTTCCCATTTTGATGGTTTGTCCATCACATACATCCTTAGCGTGTCTTCTATTACTCTATTCACCCTCTCTGTCTGTCCATCAGACTTAGGATGGTAAGTTGTACTGAAATTCAAATTCATTTCGAACCCTTTGAATAACCCTTTCTAGAAATTTGAGGTGAATTTCGGGTCTCTGTTGGACACAATTGTCTTGGGAATCTCGTGCAATTGTTCCACTTCCTTCATAAAGATGTCGACAACATCCACTGCCTTGTGAGTAGTATTTAATGGAATGAAATGTACATCTTTCATAAGCTTGTCCACCACCACCATAATTGAATCATGTTGCTTTCCGGTCTTGGGCAATCCTGTGATGAAGTCCATTGTCACCACTTCCCACTTCCACTCAGGAATGGGTAAAGGTTGCAGTAACCCTACTGGGTGCCTGTGCTCCGCTTTAACCTTTTGGCACTCCATACATCTGGCAATGTATTCATCAATATCCTTCTTCATACTTGGCCAAAAGTAATGGATCCTGACTGCTGCCACGATTTTCTGATATCCAGGGTGCCCTTCATAAGGCACATTATGCATTTCATGCAAAATCATATGTTTCAAGTCCTGGACAATATATACATAAATTTTGTTCTTGTACAAAAGTGTTCCATCGGTTTCCAATTTATAATTTTCCACTTTCTGTGGAATCTCACCTTGTTGTAGCTTTGCTACCCACTCCATGTACTACAAATATGCATTTGCAACATCTTCTGCCTTTTATATCAGTTTGGTACATGCTAATGGTTGTAGCATGTAATTCATGTACTCTCCTGCTGAGTGCATCAACCACATTATTCTCCTTCCATTTGATATTCTTGATATCAAAATCGTATTCATAGAGAAATTCCAACCACCTACTTTGCCTAGCGTTCAAGGTTGGTTGATCAAACAAATACTTCAGACCGTTATGGTCTGTTCTTAGTTCAAACCTCCTTACCATGAGGTAATTCCTCCACTTCTTTAGAGCGTGTACTATGGCTACCAACTCCAAATCATGAGTTGCATAGTTCCTTTTGTGCTCTTTCAAATTTCTGGATTCATAACAAATTACAAATCCATTCTGATTGAGGAATCCTCCCAATACTTCTTTGCATGCATCAATGCATACCACGAAATATTCACTTGGATCTGCAATCCTCAAGATTGGACTACTGGTTAACAATTGCTTCAATCGCTGAAATCTTTTCTTGTTGGCATGTTTTACAAATAGTGTGTGCTTGTCATTGATGGCAAGATCAGAGTGTGCATCGATGGCAAAACAGGAACAATGTAAGCTAAGGAGGATTAGCGCAGAGTCGCACACAGTGCGTAGGTGTGCACCAGGGACGAGGTTAACTCATTGCCAAAGCTCAAGAGAGATAGCGTACTCAGTATCTCAGGCGAATCAAAGGTCGAGGCCTTTGACACTTAGAAATTCTTCTAAGTAAGGAGGATGCGTAAGCTCGGGTAGAGAAGCGACATTGATCGTTGGATCCCATTCAGATTTCCCGATGACCGTCAGATCTGAATCCAGACAGGAGGAGCACAAAGATGGAGGACATATCTATGGCATTCGATCCAAGTGCAGGGTCCGACCATCGTTGGATCAGGAAGAACCTACACGTTCTTTAAAGTGCAAGATCGAAGCGATGGTCCAACTCCATTTCAGAGTTTTGGCTATCGTGGTTTTGGATACCGGAAGTTGGAGTGTCGAAACACTTTGCAACAAGAATGCTGAAATCACGATATGATCTGAGTCGTTGAATCAAGATCAGATCTGGACCGTTGAATCATAGGACACGTGGCGAAACATCATCATGTCGCTGACTGGAAAGTCAAAGGAACGAGGTTCCCTAACCTCTTGAATTCACGATATGCGAAATCGTGAAACTATCTTAGCCGTTAGATCGAGGTTTGTTCTAGACCATTGATCTAACTCCATCTTGGAGTCTCTCCTATCGCGACTTGGAGTGACTATAACCTCCATCTAAGGAACAACGAGATGCAATATCGTGAAAAGATCAGGACCATCAGATCACCAAGAACGTGGACCGTTGATCTGAGCTCCATCTCAGAGCTTCGCCTATCGTGACTTGGATTGGCGAGAACCTCCATCATAGGAATCGCAAGATGCGAACTCATGATAATATCTGGACCGTCAATACACCAAGATTCTGGACCGTTGATCCGACTCCATTTCTGAGTTTCGCGAATCGCGACTTGGAGAGGAAAGAAACATAACCACAAGAGTTCCGAAATGCTGAAACATGAAATTGTGAAATACTTTAAGGCTTGTGGTTTAGTCGGTGGTCACACCATCGAAGAGATGAAGAGAAGAGTACATGCAGACAAGCTCCTTTTTGGTGTTTCGGGGATCGCGACTTGGAAAGTCAAGAAACTTCACAACGGAATTAACAAAAAGACGAAATGAGAAATCATGAAAAGCACGTTATGAACAAGCACTTGGTCATGGCCATGGTCATATAAAGGAAGGAGCTAGCGCAGAAAATCTTTGTTTCGGAGTTTCGGAGATCGCAACATGGAGACTCAAGATGTCTCATTGTAGAATCTCTGAATTGCGAAAGTGCGAAACGGGTAAATAACGCAGGAACCCATCAGAGTTAATCCAATGATGGAGGTGAACATGAGAATGATCGGAGGGCTAATGTTGATCCTCACAGTGTAACTACTAGAAACCATTGATGGTTTCTACCAGAGGAGGCAAAGAGACTTCTGTGTGATTTCCAGAGGAGCTGAAGAGTTACAAGGAATTTTCCAGTGGAATGAATACGATTCGTGGAGGAAATTGACAGCTGGATGAGGGTTGGAGCTCGTAACTGAAATAGAAAGGATGAGCTTGATTGTAACAAAGAAGACGAAGAGTCTCAACTGCCAAAGAGAAAAAGGAATCTTGACATAACACCTAGTGATGATAGACACAGGGGTGAACTACCAGAGAAGCTGAAGAGTCACGATGATGATCAGGCAGAGCACTTGAGATGTGGAGGAGATTGGCACGATATGAGAATGCAAAGGAATGGTGAATATTGCATGCACAAGGTGCATAGAAGCTATAAATACATGGTACAGAGAAGATATGGGGTTGGGGTTGCTGCTGAAGTTGCTATGGATGTTGTTGTTGAAGGTGATTCATGCATGAAGAAGGATCATAGTGTAGTAGTTGAATAGAACAGAAGAAGAACTATGCAGCAAATGGACATGGCGCACAGAGCATAAAAAGAAGAAGAATAGAATGGGCAGCGGATGCTTGCTGGAAGACAGTGAGGAAATATGAGTTGCAAAATCTTGCAGAACAGTAATGAGACTGGTAAGTTGTTATTGAACGCTATATCACTGAAATAGGTTTCAATATTTCATATTCATAATCCAGGGTGGTTGGGAGGTGCTAGGGAGGACTGGTGTCCTCAGAGGTTCAAGTGGGTGCTTGAACATAGGGAGTTGGTGCTAGAGAAACCAGGGAGTTGGTGCTCTCAGCAAGTTGCAGCTTGCAAAACAAAGGTTGTAGCCTCACAATGAGTTGGTGCTCATATGTATGATAATGTAAAGAATGTAAATAATACTTATCATATAAATAAGAAGAGGTTTTTACCCTGTATGGGTTTCCTTGGGAAATATTTGTCTCTTTGTTTCTCATATATGTGACTGATGTTGAATGTGCCATTGTTTATTTCCCTGCATTATTGTGATCATCATTGAGTGCCATGTAAATATTTTAAAAGAAGCATAATTGTTTAAGCATGATAACAACTAATTCACCCCCCCTCTCAGTTGTCCAACATTTCTCACATTCCTCTGTCCACTGGAACTTCTTCTCCTTCCTTTGCAAGGAAGTGATAGGGTGATCTATCCTTGAGAACCCTGCGATAAACCTTTTGTAATAACCAGCTAAACCCATGAAGGATCTAACTTCTATCACATTCTTTGGTGCTAGCCATCCTCTAATGGCCTCAATCTTCTCAGGGTCTACAACTATCCCATCCTTCGAAATAATATGCCCCAGGTAATGGATCTGCTCCTGATAAAACGAGCACTTGCTTAACTTGGCATACAGTTGGTGCTCTCTTAGCACCTGCAACACCATCCTCAGATGTTTTTCATGCTCTTCCTCTGACTTGGAATACACCAGAATGTCATCCAAAAAGACTATATGACAAACTTGTCCAAATAGTCCATGAATACACCATTCATCAGAGACATAAAAACAACAGGTGCATTTGACAACCCAAATGGCACCACTGTGAACTCGTAATAACCATACCTTGTTCTAAAGGTGGTATTGTTGATGTCTTCATCCTTTATCCTTACCTGGTGATATCTCAACATGAGATCTATCTTCGAAAATATCTCTGCATCCTTCAACTTATCAAAGAGGTCATCAATCCTCGACAGAGGATACTTGTTCTTTACAATCACTTTGTTCAATTGTCTGAAATCGATACACAATCTCAATGTTCCATATTTCTTCTTCACGAACAGAACCAAGGATCCCTAAGGTGACACACTTGGGCATATATACCCCTTCTTTAGAAGCTCTTCAAGCTGCAATTGTAACTCTTTCAGCTCTGGCGTACTCATTCTGTAAGGAGCTTTCGACACTGGAGCTGCTCCAGGCATCAAATTTACAGAGAAGTCGATATCTCTCTTCAAAGGCAGTCCGGGTACCTCCTGAAATACATATTCAAACTCTTTTAATACTACATGGTCTTTGATACCTGACACCTTATCCTTATATGTTTCCTCCACATGGGCTGCAAATAATTGACAACCTTTTCTATAGCACTTCTTCAACTGCATTGTTGAGATTTCTCTGATAGCAAAAACTCTGGGAATTCCTTGGACTATTTTCTGATTCCCTTCCTCATCCAGGAAAGTGAATGCCTTATTATGACAGTCCAATATGGCATGGTGTTGGTCCAACCAGTCCATCCTAATTAGACAGTCATAAGACCCTAAAGGCAGAATATTCAATTCAACCTTTGTGCTTAGTCCATTCATGTCTATTGGACAAGACTTAACCAACTCAGTGACTTTCCTCTTGGTTCCTATAGCCAGCTACACTAACCAAGATTTTTCATGTTTGCTTCTTGAAAATTGCAAACTTTCCACCACTCTAGGATCTACATAACTATGGCTAGCCCCTGAATCAATTAAAACAGTAAAGGCATGGTTGTTGATCATACCTTCTACTTCAATCATGTGCGATTGAAATTCATCTTTCTTATTGTCCAGAGCCGCATAGATCCTTGGTATTCTACTGCCCATGTCCTCCACTGTTTCAACTTGCTGAACATTATGGATAGCTCTCACTTTTCCATTTTTGTGGGGACAATCTCTGTACCTATGGTTTCCCTAACAACTCCAACACTGAATGGGCGTCTGTCTTAGCCTTTGTTCCCCTATTTCTACCATTCTCTTCTCTCTAAAAATTGGTTTTCCTTGAGGACTGTTTCTAGAAAGGGAAGGTTTGTTTCCCTTCTGCCTCTTCTCTTTCTTAAACTTCTTCTGGTCATCCCAAGCCTTCTGAAAGGTAGACTTTTCTCTTTTATTTTCGTATAAGCATTTCACTCTTATTATCGTTTCTTCCATGGTCTTGGGGTCATCATACTGGATCTTGTCCCCAATGGAAGATGGAAGTCCACTCAAATACCTTTGAATCTTGATAGTCTCCTCTTTGATGAACGAAACATACGTCAACAATTCCAAGAACCTACGTTCATACTCATCAATGGTCATGCTGCCTAGCTTGAGTTCAAAGAACTCTTTCATCTTCCTATCATAATATCTCTTAGTCAAGTATTTCTTCTCGAAATACCTCTTGAATTCCTTCTAAGTGACATATTTCTCTCTAATGTGTTGCACCTACACAAGCTGATCCCACCACATGGATGATTTTGCTTTCAGTTGATACATCGCAATTCTTCCTTCTGCATGAGAGGAATAATTCTATAGTTGGAAATATTTTCTCATGTCAAGTAACCATGTCTCAGCATATTCCTCCTTCTGATGTTCTCCATCAAATGTAGGAGGCTTAATCTTGTTCATCTCTCCCTTCAATTCATCCACTCCATATCTCCTGCGCTTTTTGGTAGGAGATGGGCTTGAACTAATGTGTGTCCTTCTCTTGGAGTGACCTTGGGAGTGATGATGGTGTCTACCTACACTCCTTGACCTTATTCCCTCTAAAGTTTGGTAAATCCCTATTCTACTCCAGTCACTCTCCTTATCCAACTTATTTTCTATTCTCTCTAAACTTTTTAACATCTTTATGTTAAATTCACCTTGTTTTTCCTAAACTTTTCTGAGCTTTCTTCTATCTACTCGACGAGTTTGGGCATTCTTTTGCAATCCTTTAATGATCTTCTTCATGTTTCCTTCCTTATCTATCTCTTCACCATGGCCATTGGAGTTCAATCCTTCAACTCCCAAATGAACAACCATTCCTTTTGCTTCCTTCTCTGAACTGGAAGAATTATGTGCCTTCCCCATTTTTTTTCCCTCAGTGGCAACTCTAAACAGTTTTGGCACTCGTTAACCTTCTGAAAACACAACGTACAGACAACCAGAATTTGTCAGGCCATTATTCCTTAATAATTCCCACAACATTCAGAAACAACTTGATTAAAAAATGTTCAGTTTCCATGAATTTTCTAAGTTTTTCTCGTCTCTGTAGTGCACTCAGGCCTTAGTCCTTTTCTCTCAGTTTCCAAACCCATGTGACCAAGGGCATGACCAAGTGCTAGGTGTCAAGGTTCTCTAATTAGAACTTCGGGGTTTCAGGATTTCGGTCCTGGAGGATCTCACCCTCGCTTCCCTCTCCAAGTCCCGACTTTCGAACTTCTGACCTTTATAGCCACTGGGCCCACAATAGAGTTTTCACCCACCAGGGTGGTGACATGTCTTTCTCTTAAGAATGTCCACGTTACTCTAAGCGACGCCATCCACCCCCACTGCTTCTAATTTTTCCTTCAGGACCCACTGGCACGTGGCACATATCTCATGTGTCCTCGTCCATCCCAGTGATGTTAGCCTGACTCAGTACTTTGTCTCATCGAGATTTCATGATTTCGGGCTTCGGGAGTTTGTGCATCAATACTTCTCACTTCTCCCGGTTCCTGAAATGCCAAAATTCTTCCTAGACAATTAACGGTCCATATCTCTCCTTGATCAATGGTTGTGATCTAATTGCGAATTCATGTTTCACGAATTCTCATGAACTTTCCCTTTGACCTTTTCAAGTCATGAGTTAGCAAAAGGCTGATTGCTCTCCACACGTCCCTCCTGATGGACGGTCTTGCTGAAGTCAGGACTTCGTGTATCGTGATATCCACACTCATATGCAACTCCAAAGGGTTTTAAACCTTGTGCACATTCCCTGGATCCAACGTCTGTTGGTCCACATGCTCAGATCTAATGGCCCAGATATGATCTCTTCTACATGCTCTCTTAAGTGTCTGGATGTGAATTAGATGGTCCAGATCTTCTCCACACAATTGTTCTACAGTTGCAGTTTTATTCTACCGATATTCCTCCTAAGCTTCGTGACATGGCCAAGTAACTCCTTGGCACTCAAAGACAATCTAAGGTTCGAAATTAGTCCTCTAGACACAATTTCCTCTCGAAACCTTGGGTCCACAGACCACTTATCCGGCCCATCTAGGCTCAACATTGAAACTATGGATCTGATACCATATTGTAACGTCCTCGACCACCAATCCACTTGCCGGGCAACGCTACCACACAGAACATTCTCATACTTATATATATAACATGCATATTAAATATAATTAACAGATTTAATCAAACAAAACAGAGTAAGCACATGATTACTGCTAATATACATCATCAAGGACATTAACAATAACTCATATGCGTAACAAAATACATGATAACATATAAGCATCAAAGACATGCAAAACATAATATTAAGCACAAACTGATACTTATCTTTGAAACTGTGGTAATTCCACCGACCACGTGCAGACCTTCCATGAGCCTCCCAGCCATAGACCTCACTGGTCATCACACTCAATAGTGGGTCACCCCTGAGCTGGGACTAAGCTCCACCCAAGGTAAGGGAATGCTAGACTAGGTTGAGGTTACAGAAAAAGCTACACAGAGAAATTGAAAGGATTCTCCCCAGGAGCCTTATTACGCACACTACTCACAGACTCTCATTCCCCACATGCTTGTTACACCCAGGAGTATACACCTTCACAAGATCAGTCCATCAGTGCTTCACCTCCCTCTCTGGGCCTTGACAACAGGCTGGATCAGGAAGTCTCAGAGCTCCATAGCTGGTGTTGGACTCTTTCTGAGAGAAAATCACTTCCCAACATCCTCTTTCACCTGAAGAGAGCTTCTCGCAGGCCTGACAACCTGCCTCTTCAACCAGTTTTCAACTAAATTCCCACAAGGTGAGGATAACAGCCACAACCACTGGTCAATTCCACTTAGGACAGAAAGAAGGTAGTAACCCAAAGGTGGTTCAGGTACGTACTCTACTCTATAAGAGAAGTTATTCTCGGCTCATAGGACACACATGTGACACGGCTCAAACAATGTAGAGGATGAACATAGACTTCTGTCATTCAGACCGAGGTGAATCAGATTTCCAGAAAAAACATCACAGGCTTCCCACCCCAAGTTGTGTGAGGCATACCTAACATAGACGTAGAGCTCCCCTCGGTTCAGATAACTCATGGTGGAATGGAGGATGAACCCCCTCCACGGTTCAATCTTTGGGTTAAATTGCATGTGCTAGGGCTAACACATGTCACCCATGAGGCTGCATGTGCTCCATAGCATGCATTCCCTTTTTCACACGTTCCCCTTCCAATAACTTAGGATAAAAACATACATTTCTCATAACTGTTGGAATAATAATAAATCATTATTCCCAAGGAATTAAGCCCTAATATTAGCCCCTAGGCTCAACACTTAGCCTCTATTTCCAACCTTTTAGCCCTTTTTCCCTTACCCACCTTGTGGAAGCTTATTCCCCCATCACTCTTTCTTCGTGGTCGATCTGCAAGCAACGATGTTTATTCTTTGTTAATGTTATTCATATTACATTTACAAAAATAGGCTCCTGGCCTTAACACTTAGGCTCTCCGGCCTAATAACACACAAGCCTACCAACTTATCAATAATCGGCTCACCAACCTACAAAACATGATTACAACATGGCTCATCCTTGGGGATATTACATAAACATTGCAGGTACCTCCAACAAAGCCTTAGTCGTCCATAAGAAAGATAAACCCAAGAATCCCAAGAAGCAACAACCTCACCACAACAACAAGCAACATAAAGGTCCCAAACCCACTCAGAAAACTTTCTCTCCTAAGAAGATAGACATGCATTGCAACTTTTTTGATAAAGATGGTCATGATGAGTCCAAATGTTTCAAGAAGATGGCATCTTTAGAAGCAACGATGAAGAAGCACAACATCAATATTGATTCTACTTCTTCTTCTTGTTCTCATGGACATGCACTTTATGCTTCTGGTTTCTCCTTCAATACAACTTCTACTTCTTCTTCTTATGAGTGGCTTATTGATTTTGGAGAATCTTATCATATGGCTAAGGATAGAGACATATTTTCTTCTCTAAATGAATGTAATACCAAGAAAATATTTGTTGGTGATGATAGATCTCTTAGTGTTGAAGGATCTGGAACAGTTCAAGTAGAAAATGGTCATTTCAATGATGTATTATGTGTTCCAAGTCTTTCTTGTAACCTTCTATCAGTGTATCAAATCACTCAGTCAAGTGAAGGTAAAATCGTAGAGTTTTCAGCTCACTAAGTTGAAATCAAGGATCTAAAATATCCTAAGCATGTTCTTGCAACTCAAATTGTTGATGATATTACTAGGTTGTACAAGTTTGACAACTTTGGGTCATGATCTTTTTCATCAGTTTTTGTTGCTCATAGCGATGACTTGAGAAAAAATTAGCATGAGTGGTTTGGTCATCTAAACTATCGCTCATTGCAGCAACTATGTAATCAATAGATGATGACTGGTCTTCCTCCTATTTCATGCAAAGATGGTGTTTGTTCCAGTTGTGTTCTCGACAAACATCATTGGGACAATTTTGACAAACATGTCTCTTGGCATGCCTCGAGCCCTTTGCAGCTTGTTCACAGTGATTTGTTTGGTCCACTTTCTTATCCTTCTTTTCCTGGGTGCAAGTATTTCTTAACTTTCATTGATGACTTTTATAGGTGTACTTGGGTTTACTTCTTAAAACTAAAGAGCAAAGTTTTTGACAAGTTTTTGGCCTACAAGACCCTTGTAGAAAAGCAATCTAGACATCAAATTAAAATATTAAGAACAGATAAGGGAGGTGAATATGTGAACATTAATTTTATAAGTTATTGCACTACACAGGGCGTCCAAATGCAACACATTGTTCCATATACACCACAACAAAATGGTGTTGATGAGAGAAAGAACCACACATTAAAAGAAATGGCTAATTGTATGATCCAATCTAAGGGATTGAGTCTAAAGTATTGGGAGGAAGCCATCGACTGTGCAAATTACATAGTAAATAAAACTCCCACAAAGGCTCTTAAAAATATAACACCGGAAGTATAACATGGGCTCAGATTCCTGATGAGAAATGGAAAGCATTGCAACATAAAAGTGAGAAGTGTATATTTGTTGGTTATTCTGAAGATTTCAAAGATTATAGACTTATTCAACCACATTGTAATGAAATTATTATTAGAAGAGATGCTAAATTTGATGAAAATCTATTGGACTACGGGCCTAATTAGGTGTTTGTTCCTTCTTTGGCCTACGAGCCTAATTCGACATTTTTTCTTTCTTTGGTATGCGAGCCATCTTCGACATTTGTACCTTCTTTTATTATGGTTTCTTCTTCAGATGATGACTGTGAGGATGAAAATCCACCTATGCCTTCTCACCTTCCTCCAGATGAGTCCTTTGAACCTGAACCAACACCAGCTCCAACTCCACCGCTTCCTAGATGGGTTCGTTCAACATGAAAAGCAGTTTGTGATCTTGTCAGTTATCCTTTAGATCAGCGTCGAACATGTTCATGTGCCAATGAGACTCTTCTCTTTTGGCTCAAGTTTCAGAGACTCGTGATCAAGAGACATTTGCAGAAGTTTCAGGTCATCCATATTGGGATACAACAATGAATGGAGAGTATCATTCTTTAATGGAAAATGATACTAGGGATATTGTACCTCTTCCAAAAGGAAGAAAACTTGTCAGATGTAAATGGGTCTACAGAACTAAGTATGCATCAGATGGAAGTATTTAAAGACACAAGGCTCAGTTAGTTTCCAAAGTATTTTCCCAAGTTGAAGGAATTGACTATAATGAAACATTTTCCCCTATAGCCAAAATGAATTCCATCCACCTTGTTCTTTCCCTTGCTGCCTCCCATAAATGGGAGGTCCATCAAATGGATGTTAAATCCGCCTTATTGCATGGAGATTTGCAAGAAGAAATCTACATGGAACAACCTCCTGGATATGTCCATAATGACTTTAGCCTTGTTTTTCACCTTAATAAATCTCTTTATGGTCTTAAGCAAGCTCCCTGAGCTTGGTATGCCAAAATGGATAGATTTCTTATTACCACTGGATTCTCTGGATTCCATTTTGATCCTAATGTCTATACCAAGAAAGTAGGAAGCCATATCATAATCCTTGTCCTTTATGTTGATGACCTTATCCTTACTGGTAGTGACTCAAAACTTTTAAACCATGTGAAAACCATCCTTAAGAAGAAATTTGAAATGACATACTTAGGCTTTTTGCACTATTTCCTTAGCCTCCAAGTTTTGCAAAACAATGAAGGAATTTTTCTTTCCCAGTCTAAGTATGCTTGTGACCTTCTTTGTCTATTTCACATGGACGATTGTAAACCATCCCCTTCTCCCTTCCATTTTGGAGTAAATATTGTTGCCACCTGTACTTATCCCGAATTTGATGCCACCCTATACCATCAATTAGTTGGTATCCTCTTATACTTGACTCATACCCATCCTAATATTTCCTGTGTTCTTGGTCTTGTTGCCTGGTATATGAAAACACCCCATGAAATCCATTGGAAAGCATATAAAAGGATACTTCTCTATGTTCATGGTACAATTCAGTTTGAGATACGTTATAGTTCAGGGGGGACTCCTTTATTGATTGGGTTCATTGATTCAGATTGGGTCGGCGACCCTGATTATCGGAAGTCTACTGCAAGTTATGTTTCTAGCCTTGGTTCATGACCTGTCACTTGGGCTTGTAAGAAACAACATGCTATTTCTCTTTCTTCATTAGAAGAAGAGTACTGAGAAACGATAAATGCAAGTCAAGAATCCTTATGTCTTCGATAGATTATTTCAGAGTTTGGATTCCAACAACAACATACAACCAGCCTTTGGTGCGACAATTAGTGTTCCATCAAGCTCGCCAAAGACCCAGTTCAAAATCATTGCAAAAAACATATCGAGCTACACATGCACTTCATTAGAAAGCTCATTCATGATCAAGTTATTGAAGTTATCTTTTTCCCTATAGAATATCAAGTTGCATGCATTTTCACAAAGTCTCTTACAGAAGTGAAGTTTTCTAAACTTCGATCTATGTTAGGAGTTCAGGAAGTTGTCATCAAGGTGAGATAGGCTCTAATGCCTCCTTCCTTCTCCTATTGTGTCACTATTGTAAATCCTTCAATCTTATCCCAAGTTGTTCTTAAGGGGGGATGTTAGGATAATTAAACACTTAGGATTTAGTTAAGATCTATTTGGTCTAATGTGTCATTAGGTAAAAACGTGTTTCTTAGTGAGTTTCTTTAGTATGCATTAGTATGCATTTGTAGTTAGGAAATCCAGCTGTCACGATATGTTATTGACATAGAGTGATCCAATGGTTCATATTTTCCTCGACCTTAATGACCATTAATCCATGGCTTAACACTTGATTGGTCCATGATATCTATTTAAAGAGCATGGAGGGTCATTTGTCGATGATCGATTGTGAGAATATCTCTTGTAAAATCTCTATGTAATCTTTTTATTTTGCATTAATAAATTTCTCCAAGTGGTTGTGTTGGTTGGGGTCATGGATTTTTCCCCGTAGGGGTTTTACCATGTCAAAACATTGATGTGTTGATCTTTGATATGGTTTTGTGAGTGGTTACTGAAGGTGTTCATCCTCTATTGGAATACATGTGTTGTTGAACAATCTCCACTGGGAAGACAATGAAAAATATGGAGAAGATAGCAAGGAGACTGAGGAAGAAGTTGGTGAATATTGCGAGGAGTCAACGGAGGAAGAAGTGGAAGTTGTATAAGTAAAAGAAACATAAAAAAATTTAGGTCATGGGAATACTGTTCCAAAAGTGTAGTCTCATTCTGACCCCGCTAAACCCTTTTATTTTGTTGATGCTTTGAAAAATTATGCACCAAACTTGTCCCTCCCTCTTACAAAGGGAAGGATATCTAAAAAGGAACGGGTAGCTCACGGAGAAAGAAAGAATAACAGTTTGTTAAGTGATCCATTCGAGCTTCTTAATCCTTGTTGGAAACCAAGTGGGGTTAGAGAAAGTTACAGACATTAATATATTCTTTCTGTCTAAACCTTTGTAATCAGTTTGTCAAAATCTATTCGTGTTCACAAAATCTAGTATAAGAAATAGGAAAGTGTCTGTTTTTTCCTCCATATGTGATGGAAGGATAAAGAACATTGAATTATTTACACTTCATAGCAAGATGTTTTTTATTCTCTTGAAATCCATGTATCTCCTTTATTGGTTCATCTTTGTTGCGACTTCCGTTTGAATAAAACTCTATTTGTTTTTGTTGAGAAAAAATAAACCATATGCTTTGGGAATGTCTACCACAATAATATCAATGATTTGGTGAACTTTAGAATTTGAGGCCTTTTCCCTAAAAGTGTATTATTTATTGTTTCATTTTGCAAATTGTTAGTTTTTGTTTTGGTATTATTATTTGTAACAATTGCAGGTTGTACATCATTGTCCTTTAAATTATTCAGCAATAATTTCCTCTCTTGGGAAATTTTGCATACATCGTGGATTGAGATATTTTCTTTGATTTTATTTAAATTTTCAACTACATTGTATTCCATGGAATCTTGATTACTAGCGGAAAACTTATTAGTATTTGGTATATTAGAAGAAGTTCTGGAAATGGGGAATACAATCCAACTCTTTTTGTTGTTTGAATTATGATAGTTTGGTGGCAATTTATACTATACAAATCCCTTACTTATGAGGTTGTCATCACTTTGAACATGCAGTTCTTATTCTACTTCCTCCTCTTCAACCATATTGAATCCAAGAAACATGTCTCAGAAAACCATAGTTGTTTCACTAGGTTGTTCCTCAACTCCTTCTTTTATCTCTCCCTCTAAGTGATCATTAGATTCCTCTGTTTGAAATCATTCATCCAAAAAATGGTTAGCCACCAAGTTCATGTAATTTATCAATAATGGATTTATTTTTTCTAAATGATTATCTTGATGATAGTTAGAGAAGTTTTCTATGGCTAACCTATTTAGATCAATATTCAAATTTGTAGGTGGGGGTTCTATTTGGGTTCTATAAGATTTGGTGGTACGGATATTCTGAAGAACGGTCTATATGAATGATGTGTTGAATTTATTTCCCTATAATTTCTCTTAATATCTATATTTTTTTTTTAACATTTAATGCTTCATTGTAAGTTATCCATATCCATAGAATATTTTTATTTTCTCTCTATGGTTGATTTTTATTGTGATATAGGAAAGATTAATTTTTTGTTAGGCTATACAATATATTTCTTAGAAAATGTTGTGTGACTTTCCTTCCATCCAATCATTTCAAATTCTACCTTCTTAGCCTCCTCAAAGTTTAGAGCTAAAGTATTATTTCCTTCTCATTTGATGAACATGGAAATGGGGGTTGGTAAGGAATTTTCATAAACTTCTATTTGAAGTTATTGAGAAAGTTCAGTGTTTGGCTTAAATTTATTGATGATTGTTGTGAATTTTTTTATTGAAGTCCTTGATTATTTCTTTAGAACCCATAACCAATGAAAAAAATTCAGACATGAAGGCTCTTGTAGTAGTCCCTTCCCCGAATTTATCCAAGAAGTCATTTTGAAAATAACCCCAACTTGTTATCGATCCCATTGGTAGATTAAAGTGCTAAGTGGAGGCTTTGTTTTCAAAAGTATAAGGGAATATCCAACATAATACATCCTCATGATGTACATTTATCAATCTAATTGCTAGGATAATTTCTTGATATAATCCTATGGAAGACAAGATAGATCAAGATCAATTTTTGACAATAAACACTTAGGAAGTTTATGTAAATTATGCATCATCCCAAGAAATGTCAAGGCATCTCGTGTTAACCATGGTTGGTTAAGTTTTGATTTTTAGTCATGTTTGAGGACATAGAAATAGTATCTAAATTTCCTGAGTCTAAATCTGATTCCGAATGACTTTCATAATTTTTAATTACTAAAAGGAATGTGGCAAGATTTGGTGTTTGAGGAATTAGGTTTAAAGGATAAGAAATCTCTTGCAATGCTAATTAAACTAAATCATCCATAGTATTGACTAGATTTTGTTCTATGCTTTGAGTAACAACTTGAGTAGTACTCCTTCTTTTAGAAAGTAATGGAGCAACAAGCATGGCACCATTTTTTCTAGTGTATGTATGAGTTATCCATCTGAATGCATTAACTTCCTCATTTGATACTGCATATGGAATTTTAGTATAAATATTAGGTTCAATGTTTTCCAAATTTTGAAGGTTAGAATGTTCAGGAGATATCTCAATATTTGGAACCTCGCTATCTAAATGTGGGTTGTTTGTAAATGACCCAGCCTTGTGAATTGAATCAACCATGTAAGTTTGGCCATCCTTCCAGTGCCAATTTTGTTGACAGGGAAGAATACCCAACTATCAACATTAGGCATTAATCCCATTGAAAATGACCAATTAGACTCTCCCCTATTTGGTATGGAAGAACCCTCTAGATTAATGGCCCATTATCCTTTTGATGAGCTTTAAATGTGTTATACTGTTTCTTTTTCAATTTTCTAAAGATTAATAAATAAGAAAGTAAATGTACTATCTAATGAATATTTTTAATAAATAAATTGTTGTTATAAGAGTTATCTCTCATAATAAAATAAATGTAAATGTTAATCCTTTAAATTCTAAGAAATAGTGGTACATAATGTTAGGATATTTAGACACTTAGAAGTTAGTTAAAATCAACTTGGTCTAGTGTGACGTTAGGTTAAAGTGTGTTTCTTTAGTCTACATTAGTATGGATTTGTAGTTACGAAATACAATGGTCACGATATGTTCCCAACATAGAGTGATCCAAAAACTCATATTCTCCTCGATCTTAATGGCTACATTGATTTGTGGCTTAGCACCTTGTTATCGCACAAGTTGTAGGTTGGGAAAATCTTGACCCAACCACTAAATGGTGATAACTAAGAGGTCACCTACCCACTGTCAACTTAGGCAGGTGTCCTCGTCACTTTAGAGGTGAGGTAATCACCTCAAGGGGGGAATCTCGGTGACCCTAGGGGGAAAGGGATGAATACAGATGAACATGGATATGAAGTCCCTAGAATTCAAGTATAAATGGTATGAAGGTCTTGGAATTAGTTCTTGAGATGGTTGAAGAGTTGCCAAGTAGTTTGAGTGACCCTCCAAGTGTGAGTACTTGCCCGAGACAAAGAAAAACAAGAATATGTTGCAATATAATAAAGTGGAAAAGCAAGTGAATCTTTCTGTCGCTAATAAAAAAAGTTAGTAACTAATGTATATCAACAAATAAAAATATATAAATCATCATAAAGTGAACATAAGACTAGTTAACCAATGTTAAAGAAAAACTAGAAATTGACTATGAATTATGTGAAGTACTTTGAGAGCAAGTAAGAGGTATGTTATGAAATGATTTTCTGCAGTAAGTTATCATCCTTATGGATATAACATTCAAAGGTGTACATCAGAAAAATCAACCATCAAAATGTGCCCCAAATTATCCTAAAAAGTGACCCCTAATTAGTATATTATGTGAGAGAAGTTTGGGGAGTTTCTTAGGGTTATTTTATGAGATATTAATGGTCTAGGGTTAGGGTTTTCTGCAGTCTAAGGTTAGTTTGTGAGATCTTTCCCTAGGTCAAGGAAATTTTCCAAGAGATCCTTCTCTAAGCCATGTAAATTGGGTGAGGTGGTGGGGGTCAAGACTCAATGGGAATATGGATCATGACATATAAGAGGTTGTAGTGTCGCATTCATGGGTGCCTTTGTAAAGGGTGTGTGGTACCTTCTTCCGCAATGCACTTTTTCCAAGACAATTATTTTCCATTATTTTATTCTTTCATAATTTTAAGGGAAGGTTGAAGGCCACTTCCATGGTGTGGTGTCTAAATAATGGTAATGTCACCCACAAACACCTAGTGGAGATGAGAAGGTTTGCTCGTGATGAGACCCCCTTTCCCTCAGCCATGCAACTGAGAGCCATTACCTTGGTTTGGTGACTAGATGATGGTAATGGAATACCACTAGATATTCATGGACGTGATATATCGGCTTGTGATGAGACCTCATATCCTTCAACTAACCTTTTAATCATTTTAAATCATATTTCATTTTGAGTCCCCCTTTACTCAAAGATAAGTGTTTCATTGCTTTCTTGGGTGATCCTTGGATTTTATCTTTTACCCAAAATCAATCCCTTTGGGCCTTCGGCCCCTTCTTTCCATGGAATGAGGGAAAACCCCTTCTTGGGTCAATACACCCTAAAATCCC
>JZKD02S1673395.1:442872-453279 GCA_000966675.3 Picea glauca
GTGGTAAGTATGGTTAGGAACGATACAATGTCTCTTTAAGGGAGTTCCTAGTATCAAACCCATACCCAAGGAATACCACTTACAAGGGCACAATTTCAACCACCAAGGTGAAGCAGGAAAAAATGCATAATTTCCAAGCATATATCATGAAATCTAGAGTAATCTAAGATACAACATACTCAAATGGATTAAATATTGAAATGATTCTTACCTTAATATTGACTTGTACCTCATGGAGCAAGGCCCATTGCCTTCTCGAATCCAACCGATGTGGTGGATGCCATCTGGAAGTCTGCGACCATCTGTGGTGGTGAGGAGGGTCTCCATCTGTGAAAAAGGATACTATTGGTCATGTAGTCTCTCAACACTCCATATCTACAACATGAGGGCATAGATACACAATATCTATATTTATCCACAAAATAGGGATAACATATGGCTCCTACTTGGGTACATGTTCTCATCGTAGAGTGCATAAGAACCATAACATCTCTTGGTATACCTGTGCCTACAAAAAAAACAGACAAAGGGATCATAGCATATAGGGTGGTTCTATCACCATTATATATATATATATATATATATATATATATCCAAAAATGAAAAATAATCTAGAAAAGAAAAGTTTTGATATTTTTTCAAAAATTTCTAAGCTAAGAATGAAATCAATATGCAAGTAGAGAAAAATGAAAATGAAATGCATATGAACTAGTATTAGCAATCAATATGAAAAATGCAGGGAATCAAAATGACTTACCTACTTACCTAGGGCCTTGGGGCCCTGAAGATTATGTGTTGGATGATGTCAGGTGAAATCATACAACCACTGCAACCATTTGATCATCTCATCAACATATCTCCCCCTATGATTAATCATATAATACAAAAAAATAAGTCAAGCACATAATAATCATGAGTATAAACACACATATAATCAATCATGAAATAAAACTCATGAATATGGGAAAGTGGGAGGAATTGATGATGGAAATAAAAGCGACATGTTTGATCAATCCATCTTCGAACTGGGATATCATATGTAGATGACGGCTCATATTCGTCGTCCTTATCGTAGTCACCTCCCTTTGAGGATTGAGGAATCATGTGAAAACCTGAGAATGACCTATGACTTATTTGAAAATAGGAAGGGAGAGGATCAATTCTAGAGAAAGGAAACCATTGCTTCTTCATCGGTGAATCATCATAAAACTTTCCAAGATGAGAGTGTTTTTGCTTCATACAGTGAGCTTGTGACTTCCCTGGAGTGGCTATGTCATGGCACTCATCTGAATCTAGGGGAAAAGGCAGTTGGAAGTCTTCAAAGAAAAAATATGCATCCTCAAAAGGGTGTGCATCACAACTTCCAAAGGAAAATCGAAAATTACCTTGAGTGTGTTACGACAAGTAATCATCAGGGGAATGGAACAAATATGTAACCAAGTCATCATTAGGCTGCCACATATGTGGATCAAAAACACATGGAGAGCAATCTTCTGGAAGTGACAAATGGAGGTTCCCATTTGCTTGAGGGCTACCTTCAACATCATAAATGGGATCTCCATCAATAATGAAAAAAGTCACGTCCCATATATGTGTCCCAATATGTATGAACTCATCGATGCATTGGTTAAATACATCATATTCATTCTCTATAGGATCATCTACAACATCATGGATAATCACTTCTTCTCCTTCATGTGCAGGAAAAAGACAAGGTAGGGCAAATTCATTTTTAGGATCGTGAAACAAAGTGTCATTGAGATCCTCAAACGGGTCAGGACTCATCATGTATTCTTCTTGATGTGCAAGAGGAATGAAAAATTCATCATCATCAGATGTCTCATCTAGATCTTTGACATGAGAGGTTTTACCAGGATCTTCTAGGTAATTTCCTTCATAGATTTTCTTTTGAAGTACTTCTTCATTTTCAAAGCCACAGAATAAGGAATCATCAAGGTCCTAAAGAGGGTGATCACTCACTATAATCTCCTCTTCCCGAACAGGAGGCATGTGAACTTGGACAACCTCTTCAGGTGGACAGGTGGGTATTAGCAATTTGTCATCGTGACGACCTTCCTTTTTGACATAAAAATCTGTCTCCTTCATCATTAACAAGGTCTTAGTTCTGATCTTTGTGAGCTTCTCTAATATCTTCCACTATCTTGATGGTAAACACTTATTTTCCCAGGAGTAGTGTGAGATCATGAAGGATGTCTTCATATGTCTTAGATTTCAATCGACAATACTCAATAAATATACCAATGAGATATATGAGAGAAGGTATGCTCTTGGGTTTGCAACAATCTTTGACCCATATTTTCCTTCTCTAGGGAATATACATTAGAAAAAACACTATCTACACATCTTCGCAAGATGTCTTTCCCCATAGGTACTTGAGGAAGTTTACAATTTTTTGGGCAATGGAATACCCCCAGTAACTTGGGAGACTATCCACCCATATTTTATCGATATATACTTTATTTGAATAACCCTCTATACTTTCAAAGTCAATGGAGGGAAACATTTCGTGAAGAGGAGGATAAGGAGGAGCCATGTTTTCATAGCTCAAAGGTGTCAATGGAGTTGCCGAATGATATTTTTAAGATCATCAAAGGATGGAAAAAGGGAAAAGAGGGAAAGGTGGGTTCGTGGAAGGTGGAGTCACCAGTTGAACTTCAAGAAGATTTCATCAAGGGTGGAAAGGGAACGTCCCTTGGGTGGATTCACCAGGAAATCTAAGGGATAGAGGCTTTGGGATGGAAGCTTTACAAAGTATCTGTTGAGCACTCAACACACCCTAAAATCCTTATGAAATTTTGTCACTTTTTGGGTACCACTTGTTTTCTTCACTGTCTGAATCGATTTCACTTTGGAAAATTATTTATCTTTGTGTTGTTTTAATTACTCTTATCATCAATTCAGGTTTTTTTTGAACTTGTTAACCCCATGTATAAAAGAACTTAACACCTAAATTGGGAATCGACAACTAACACTTCACCTAACGTGCTCAGGTTCGGTGTCGGAAAAAAATGAAGCAAGTAAAGGAACCACATAGTTACAATAGTCATCGAGCATTGATCCCTAATCGACGTAGGTAGAAGGTGGGGTTGGTTTGCATAATTTATTCGCACAAAGTTTCAAGAGGTATCGGATCCCCTACGGCATCGACAGAAAGACGGGAAGGATAGACATTGACAAAGAACATAAAGAAATCACCGATAGCCGATGACCAGTGCGCTTTATCGAGGTCAGGGAAATATTGAAAAGTTAAAACAATTGTTTTTGTCCACAACAATCATATCCCCGATCCCCGATCCCCAATGTGTTTTCGGCATCAAGACTTTTTCGAGAGAAGTCAATCCGAGAGCACTTGGGTAGGTTGATCATTGATCGTCGATCCTAGATACTTTTCAGCGTCGACAAGATAGGATTGGGTCTTAGAATGTATAGCTTAAATAAAGTCTAGATTCCGACTAACACGATCAAATGAAGTCATTGGTCTCGAATGCCACCTGTCTTTACCACGCAAGGGGGTTGTACGACCTAGTTTCATCCTGAGTCATTTTAAGTTTCCCTTAGTCCCAGTCACACCTCCTGGTCAGCTTTTCCACGTTATCTCTGTACGACAAGATCGATCGACATAAGAAAATTTTCAAGGAGATATCAATAAAAACGTTTGAAACACAATCCCAACCCCCAATCCACCAACAAAACTAGTGAAACGATGGGATGCTTGTGGCATAATATACGATTAGATTTGAACATTTAATAGACCAGTTAATGTCGATCCTGCATTTGTTTCTACCTCGTGCACCAATTAGACAACAAAAATTTGAAATCATTGATAGACCACATTACCACGCGCGCCCGTGCCATCAAATCACGATGAATTTAAGTTTAAACATCTTTGAATATCTGGTGGCAGATTTAATGAAATTACACTCATAACTCGAATTCAATGGTTGATGCGACAAGGTAAGTTCATTCCTGTTTAAATCTCTAGAATGGTTTTGAGCGAATTCATTATGTGCACAAGTTGAATTCCAGAGCATCCAAATGAGCAGAGCAAACATATTGAGACTATATCGACCCTCTGATTATCAAAACTAGGTTTAACAAGCTTCAGGGGTATGTATTCAAGTTTGTCAATTCATGGTCGTAATATATGCATTCATTTTTTCTTGCACAATCTCTAAAATATGTTCTAGTTGTAGGTAAGATGTCATCGAGAAAGCCAACCACCAGATGCTCACCGAGGGCACCCAAACTAAAATAAGTTGAAACAGGCGAAGTTTCCTCTCCGGGGACCACGAGGAAGTTGGAGCAGGCTCCCAGGGCGAAGCTTGTTATTAAAAAATCAACAAAGAAACCTTTTGTCCAGCCTCTGGCCTTTGGTGATATTGAAGCAAGAACCAGATCCAAAGTAATGCTCCCAAAGTGGAGGGATATATTCAACATAATTATCCAAGAAGAATACCCAGAGTACATCCCACACAATGACCTGAATGTGAGGGCACTCGATGACCAGGTGTTCCCAAACATCTGACGGTCGTATTTACACATGGTGGAAAGAAGAACCCCATTTTTCACTTGCATAGAGGTTCTGAAATGGCTCATCGACCATACAAATAGGAAGAAGTTCTTGATCAATGATTAGAATGGAATATGTGTCAAAGTTTTCCTCCCAAAAAAACTCCATAAATACTACAAGCTTGGGGACCCAGAGGAGCAGCTCAACACAGACTTCGTGGTGAAGTTCTATTAATTCCATGACACCATTCAATTGATGGCCTCATGGTGGAAGGAAGATAAGAAGTTCACTAATCGGAGCAATGGCAAGTATGGAACAATTAACCTGAGAGAGACATACATCTATATGGTGGCTCTCATCTGTCGGTTATATGGAGAAAAGGATTGCTCCAAGTTTTCAGAAGCATGGATGTCGTTGGCATACATAGTGGTGATCTCCAGAAGCAACTTCAAATGGGGAGTGATAATCTCAAAACAATTAATAATTTGTGTACAACAGGATCAGATGCCGAAAGAAGGGGACGCACCCACTTTCTACATGGCCTCGTACCTGCTCGATGTCATGTGTGCAAGGAATGTCTTCGCTGGCATGAATTTAACCTAGCATGTTCATGCGAAGCTCTCGATCCACATCTACTTCGGCATACTATTGGAGAGTAGGTACAAGAAATCTTACGCACTCATCTGTGATGAATTCATCTCCCGTATTCATTTTATTATTTTCAAGAAGGAATTCCCAAGATTATCTGCAACAACCAAGAAAATGGTAGAGAAAGTAGGCCATTGGTATTTATATGAATGATCAACCTACATTAGGGTGTTCGAGGCCACTGGAGCACCACATATCCTACCTGCTCATGTCCCAAACCGCCTCATTGTCAGAGAAATCTGATATCAGACTATCCTGCAGGGCTACAATGCTACATTGGTCAAGGACAAGAAGTGAGCTTTCATACCCTACGATTTCCACTTGGGGTTCTATCTAGTGAAGGATACTTCTCAAGCCAAATAATAAGGGCTTAGACAACTGGTATCTAGGTTCCCAACAAGTCGATTCTGCAAGAATGACCCTAAAGGCATGGTCCTCGAACATGCTTCACAGGTATCATCATGTTGGCCATGTGCGCATGATAAGTTTGAGGATGAAATTTTCACAGAATGCACCCATGACTGGGACAAGGTGGTGTAGAGGATGGCCAACCCAAACATGACTAGGTTCAAGGCCATGAGCATGGATGAATAGGTGGAAACAATAGAGCAGTCGGCTCAAGAGGTCCTTAGTTCCAGGGAAGAAATCAGAGAGACAGAGACAACAAAGGCACAGAGAAGGGGATTCTTCTTTCTAGAAGGGGCACAAAGAATCATTGATCAATTGAAAAATGACCCTAATCTGATAGAAATGAAGAGGATTCCCGTTGATGACCCAATCGAAATCTTATGGGAACCAAGTGGCCTAGAGCCAATGCATCTTGAAGAAATCACCAGGTCAAAAAACCACAAAGTGCCACCATCACAGATCAGATCACCAGGGGAAATGTCAACCCAGCCCGAGATAGCGAGGACATTAGGGAGAATAGGTGTACCAAATCGCTTGTTCGATTTGATAATCATCTACGATGATGAGGAGAGTTCAGAGGTGTCCTTGGTTATTCTAGTGCAGATTACAGAGGAGAAAGAACCCGAGAGTGCATCCACCCCGGGTCCCGATGCTCTAGTTTAGAGTTGTCTGAAGATCGAGCATGAGGCAAAAGTGCCTTAGACACCGAGCCACTCGACATACCGGGAACCCCAATGGACAACTCGAAGGATGAACTAGGAGAGGGTGAACAAGAAGAAGAAATTCCACAACAAAAAATCAAAATTTCAACAACCGATCATCAAGTAAGTACTGAACCTGCCTCTGATTCCTCAATTTTGACTGGTGGCTTGCCACCTGATGAGAAACAACCAGAGGCTAGGCCATCGGGACAAACAAAAGAGGTGCAAGAACCCAGCCTTGAACATATATACACAGTCGAGAGCTTGGGAAGTACTTTAACTTGGGGAGAAAAACAAATCTCCGAACCTATTTATGAGGTCGTCGATATAAAATAAATTGTCTACGACCGAAAGAGGAAATCCATCATGAAGAGAACCACTAAGAAGAGGAGGCGTACGGTGGACAGTTCGATCCTCATAACCACATAGGAGAAATTGATCAGCATAGATAATTCCAAGATGTCTGAGCTTATCGGCGCAGGGATGGTGATCAGAGATGCCACTTTGGATAGACCAAGGAAATATGAAGAGGAGTTGATCGTTGTGCTAAACGAGCTGAAGCATCTGCACCATTTGGTGAAATACTATTAGGACTCCACATAGGCCACAATGTTTTTGAGAAGTGAGTTCCAATATTCCTACAACAAATTCACAAATGAATGACACCTTTTCACTGCAGGGATAGCCGACTTCCAAGAAGACACTCTTATGGCACTAGCGACCTGCAAATATGTGGAAAGAATTGATTACATCAGCATGGTTCAAAAGGGTCGTGATGCCGAAGAGCACGACATTCAGGGTGTTGAGGGATAGCAGCATAGATCGGATAAGGAAGGTGACCAAATGCTAGGTGAAAATGGCCCAAGAACCTCAACGGGATATTCAAGAAAGATGGGTCGATTGTGAAAGAATATGGGTCAAGATCAATCAGGAGATGAAATACATTGGTCTCCCAAAATTCGTCTCACCTAAGGTCTTTGTCGACTTGCATGACATAGTCAAACAACATGTAGAAAAAGACTCAACATGGACTGCAGAGATAGCAAAGGTGGCGAACATGGCACCAGGACAAGTACAACATTTCATGGAGCACTCGATCAAGGCTTGAACAATATTACAGAAGTTAAGTGTCAAAATAGTCAAGTATTGGGCACGAGTAGTAGAAGTAAAGGAGATACTTTCGGCCCTGATGGATCAACACAGATTCCCTGATGCCAATGCATGCGAGGAAATCTTCTTCAAATGGTCAGAGTATGAGAAGAGTCATCCACTTCAGTGAAACCATTCAATGACTCTTAGAAGACAAAAATATGGAAGCTCCATGTGGCGATGTTTTGTTTTACTTAGCTTTCACTTTCGATAGTTATTTTTAGTTAATGATTTGTTATAAATAAGAGGATCAGCCTTTTAGAAAAGGTCGATGGTTTTGGAAAAGACCCTCATTTTTGGAATTGTAAAGAACTTTTTCGGAACTACCTTAATTGAGAAGTCCAGTTTAGGACTAGAGACAAACTTATGTTTTTCATCAAAGAAATGAGTGATTGGATTTGAGGAGGAACTACTTCCGACTTTGATTCATGAATGGATGATGTAATGAGTAAGGGTTTTTGACTCTATTGATAAGTTAGTTGATTCAACATTTTTCTATAGTTCTTTTTCTTAATGATGGAAATAAAATCGTTGTGTTAATCTGTGGTTAATGGTTAGAGCTAAGGAAACTATTTTTCTTGCCATCATTTTATTGCATGTATGTTTTCTTTTGATAATTGTGTCTCAATCAATAATTGAAATACCAACAAGTTGATGTATTAGTACTAAGCTTGTCATAGGTGTGAAAATATTTGTTTACATGCTTGAGCACGAGGGTTATCTCAAGATCAACCTTCTCCAGTAGTTAAGATTCCCCTTTTACCTAGCTAGTTTGTTCTAGCACAGATCTTTTAGTGGACCTACCTACTAAAAGAAAATACAAAAGAGAATGTTTAAATTGAAGAAGGAACTTTCATAAGAAGACGTCTTGTAAATCACTACATAAATCCCATTTATTATTTGGCTGGATCGACAGATCTAGAGATCCATTCCACTATCAAACGTTGCAGACTCTAATTGGGCCTCAGTGGCAAGTTTTTTTCCTGTTGTTGAGTAAAAGGGATTTATGACCCCTCAACAGAATTGGTTCTAGAAGGAGGGATTGATGAATGAATGGCTAACAATATTTTTGATATAATATTTCACTCAGCCTGTAGATTCAAAACAACCCACATGCATGGCTAGTCATTCTCAAGAAAACCCACATACACTGAGTACTCCTGAAATAAGTAACTCACCCCAGCAAGAGGAAGAACATTTATTCCCTAAAATACCTTACACTCTTCTCCACGAGGAGTTGAATCAGTTCAGAAGAATCACAAGAGCTTACGCCTGACAAATTGGAGCACTACCCTTAGCCCCGTTACTTCCTCGCAAAAAAAAAGTAAGAAGACCAGTGGTCGACACTGCCGACTAGGTTTTTGATCACATAGTAGAACACCTGATAGATTTATCCCTCACCGAGATCGACCATCCCCTCAATATAATCCCTGAAACATCAGCCAGTAACTGCTCCGAGCCTGACAATTTTGAATCTAATGAGGAAGGGTTTAACTCGAAACGCTCAGCTTCGGAGTCAGACGACATGGAGGATAACAATGATTGTAATGAAGAAAGGGTAAATCCACCTTATAATAATCTACCTTGGTTGGCCCGAGATGCTTTGGCAATCCTTGGATGAGTACATAACCTTTCTCGACATCCAGAAAAGCTACTCCCTAAATTTGACCCTGAAACCACAGGATTGCCTGAAGACCATATCAAAAAGTTCATACTAGTTATTAGACTGATGAATGTCCAACATGAGGACATAGTATGTAGGATTTTCCCTTATACCTTTGAAAATTTAGCCTCTACATGGTATTTCAACCTGCCTGTAGGGTCCATAACTAGTTGGATGAAATTTCAAAAGGATTTTTTAGAAAAATTTGTAGAAGAAACCACTACTTGAGCTTTGATGGTTGAGTTGTTCACTGCTACCATGAGTTTAAAAGAAAAGTTTAAATACTTCAATCAATGATTCACCACTATCCTAAAAAAATTCCAACCTGAAGCTAAACCCACTCAGGAGTTGCAAATCGAAGTATACGCTAATGTTCTCCCTACTTCCATTTCCATGTTTGTAAAAAGGGCTACCAAAACAACTCTAGCTGAGAATTTCGAGGAAGCCAAAACAATTGAATTCCAAATGAATGGATGTAAAGAATTCCAAGTCTCATTATTTAAGAAGGAAGCTCAACCTCCACCCAGGAGAGGACTCCTGTTGACCAGACCCCCAGGGAAACAAATAGAACAAGGTCCTAAAAAGGGAAGTGGAGACATACAAGACCTACAAAGGATGATAAAGAAGTTGTCAAATGAAATCATAGACATGAAAAGAAGTGCAGGGGAAGGAAACCAAGACCAAAGGCCCTATAAACCCTTTTTTTTTTTTAAATCCACCATTCAAAGAAATTGAACCTCCCCCAGCCAACTTAAACATCGACCTGGGAAATGTAGCATCCGACTCTTTCTGTACCTATCAACAAGAGAAACATTCTAAAAGAGACTTTCCACAATGGGTGCATGCCATGAATTTGATGGCCAACTGATTCCTGGATGAAGTTTCCCTTACTGAACAATCAAGCGGCTCAACAATGAATCTTTTTTATCAGGAAGAAGTTGACCCGCTAGAAGAAACAACCATGCTGTTGTAGGACCCTGACCTGCCAATTCCTGCCGAAGATCTATTTGAGTTCCAAGAACCACCCACTAAGGTCTTGGATGTGCATATGCAAAGTAGGGGTCTGTCGGTCTCAAATGACCTTATCGTTGCCCAAACTTTGAGAGGAAAACAAACATCCGATCACTTGAAAGAACCTTTTGTCTCCCAAAGAAATCCTATAAACATCCATACACGAGAATCACCCAATGTTGTGAGTGGGAAATCCCCCTATGGACTAGCACTTAGGGTTTTATCATGCATGCAGAAAAGACCTAAAGATTCCTACTTTTTACCATCATCCCAGACCTAATCCCCTTTATTCTTAA
>JZKD02S1673395.1:453329-465930 GCA_000966675.3 Picea glauca
ATCAACATGTATGCAATAAACAATGAAAACCTCATATGGTGGGATGGGAAAAGTACTTCTTTATTATTAACTTCACTAAATCAACTTACAATGATGAAGTCGGCCACTGCTCCACGAATCTGGTCCTGGGCTCCTCTTTTACTATGCACCAACTGCTAACACACTTGCTTCTCTTCTTCGTTGAAATCACAAAATGGTTGCAGAATATTGGGCAAAGGGAAATACGAATTTGGGTAGAGTTTCTTTACTATGTTTTTCCTCTCTTAGAATGGGACCCCTACCCCTTATTTTATAGGCTAGAAGGAGCTAGGTATTTAGTCAAATGACTGGCCATGCATGGTTGAAAGGTTTAGTTAAATTACCCAAAACTGTGTGTTCCATCAACAACTTTCCATTTTTCGTGCTTTTGTAGGTACACGCGGGTTGTAGTGGGTCATCTAGAGTGTAGACGCGGGTTGTAGTGGAGAAGGGTGTGTGGGCCTTTAAAAAGGGTGTTTTTAAGAAGAGTTGTTCAATACTGGCTTGGCAAAGAAGGTATATGAATTGGCCTGATGTCAAGTAAGTCTTTCTAATGCAAATTAGGGTTATAACAGATGCCCCCTAATGTGTGAGGTCAGAAGAGTATCTGATGGTCGAAATACATTATCAATCTTTATCAACGTACCAAACCAGTGAGCCCAGGAACCAGAATTCGGGAGGTGCCATCTGCAAAATAAAAATTGTCTCACTGAGGCAGGCATACCCATGCTCGGGATGAAATAAAATCATGGATACCAATCAAATACACTGTAGACCCATGTCATATAACTATATAAAGTGTAGCCGCGAGCAATACACAACGGATCTACTTCTCAAAATCAAAAAGATATACATGTATAATATCCATCTTCTAGAAGCTGATAAGGCCTGATGGCTGGAGATGATGTCTTCAGAGCTCGCGCATCAACTTCAAAATCTTCAAAACTCGAGTAGGAGTGTAATATGAGTGTACAACTTCACTACCCAGAGGTCTTCGATGACTCGTCAATCATGGACTAGAGGATCTTGATGATCAAATTGGAGGCTTCATTGACTTCGAACAAACACTTGATTGGACTTTCGGAATGGCTAGGCATGAGGGTAAGAGACAAATTGCAGATGGGTCGACTGAGGCTTGGTAAAAAATTCCCTTGAACAATAGCACGACAAATGATGAGACTCGGGCATCATGGCATTGACATAAGTTCACGATGCAGGAGGCACCACAAACTCTCCATATGTTTGGAAGAATAACCAAATGGAGGAGGACACAACTCTATGTAGATAGCTTCCTAAGGTCATATTAAATCCCAGATCTTGACGAAAAAATGAAAAGATGTGCTTTGTCTCGGGGCGACTCATTATGATACTAATAAAAAGAAAATACTTTTCCCTTCCTCTTTTTGGGGTATATTTGATTTTTTTGTTGTTTTCAATAATGTTGGAAAGCTTGAAAAAAGAATAAAAGAATGCTATGTTACAAAGGAGGATCGAGTGTCACAAACATACTAGTTCCAAGCGCACAAAACATAGGGATGCTCAAGGAAAAGGGACATATGAAATAAAAAGACACTCGACAAAAATCCTCCAAGGGCCAAAGGTGTCAAGACGCAGAGGCAAAGTGCTATAGGGCTTGCGTATAAGGAATGCTTCAGATGGTTCAGTTGAGAGCAACATGGAGATGGAATTTAGACCAAAGATGGAGGTATGCAAACACGGTTAACAAAACACACAATGGTAACATCCTTCGATGTACTTTTAACGAGCCCAACGAAGGTAAGCTTAGCGGTTTTTCATATTTAGAGAGTCTGGAAAAACGTAAAAGGAGACTTCGCTAGGGTACCTTTTTCGAAGATAGTCTAGTGGGCTAAAAAAAGGGGTAAACTAGCACCGACCAGATGTCTATTCAAAACTATTTGAATGAGTGTGATAGAGACAAGATCACTCGACGATTTTTTCATTTTTAAGGAGTTTGAAAAAATATTAACTATGGACTCCATTAGGAATGTTCTTCTAGACCATTTTAACGAGTGTGAAAGAATAAGGTCACTCGACGATCTTTTCAATTTTAGGGAGTCTGAAAAGAGCTTAACTATGGACTCCGTGGGAGTTCCTTTTTCGTAAATTTAGTCCCTCAGGCCCGAAAAAGGGTTAAAATTATACCTGAGAGTACTCTTCTAGAGAAACAAGGTCCCTAGAGTGTACCTTTGTTCATACAGTTGGCCATCTGGACCGAAAAAGGGGTAAACTACCACCGGACAGACGTGACTTCAAATTTCAATTTAGCGAGCGTGAAGGTCAACAAGATCACTCAACAATATTTTCATGTTTAGAGGGTCTGAAAAGGGCTTAAAATAAGACCCGTTGGAGGCTACGACTCATGTATGAAACTGGTTCAGGTAGAGCCTGCTGCTAGGCTCAGACCAAGAGCCTCTTCGATAGTCAATTTGGAAACTCTCCCAAAAGGGAACAAAACACAAACCACGGTGTAAGTCCTCCCGTGGTATAGAAACCGTAGTCATGGATTCAAGGATATCCTCATCTGAAGGCAATTCAAAATCTGAGAAATCACGCAAACAAGGGTCGACAGTCCCAAAGAGTGAAGTAAACTAACCATACTCCATATGATGATGGAGGTTCTAGCCAGGACTGGTAGAGTCTATCAGCGAAGAATCACAAGCACGAGGGCTTGAGGATCTATAAACAATGAGATCATACTCAAAAGGATACTCAAGCTCACTTAGATCAAGAGCAGGAAGAAAGGGCTCCCATGCCCCCATTGGATAAACCAATGGATCAATTGTTGAGACCAAGTTTCGAGAGGGAAAACATGATTACACAGGTTCCCGTTCAGAAGCAATTGAACACTGAGGATAAGATTCCACATAATTAACCCATGGCGGGGTGGAGTCTACACGAACACTAGGAACATATAAAGGGGCATCCTGAACTAACGTTGAATTAGGATGGTGATTATCAGATGCCAACTGGTCAATAGTGACAATGCTTCCATTGTGAGGGAAATTCATCACCCGGAAGAGCGTAGATACCACAACGTTCATAGCATATACATAATCACGCCCGAGAAGCATGTTGAAATCTAACGGGCCTTGCACCACTATAACATCGACACAGATAATATTCCCACCTAACGAGATAGGCAACTGAGGAAGAACCCCCAAATATTCACTAGGACATCTGTCAAAAGCCAACAACTCATGTGAAGCAGACACAAGCTCGGGGTAACCCAAGACTTTCCAAACCGAGGAGGATAAAATACTTTTCGAGGCTCCTTCATCTACAATACATCATTAAATGTTTGTTGAATTAACTTCAACCCTTATTTGAAAGGGTGCGAAAGCAGGAATACGAGGCTCAACAAGGTCATTCCAATCAAAGGAAACCATCCTAGGGCTTGGAGGGGGTGTGCTCAGAATGAGCGGAATCCCCCTTGTTCTGAAAATATTGAATTGGAAACACTAAAAACATAGTCGATAGACACTTCACTCCCCAAGAGAGGAGTGGGATCAGCCGAAGACTACGTCGGCGTGACCACTTTCTCAACCAATGGCTGCATAGGCTGAGAGACTACATGGTCTAAAGGCACCTCACCCCTCAAAATAGGAGTGGGATCAGCCGATGAATGCATCGGCGTGACCACTTTCTCAACCAATGGTTGCATAGGCTAAGAGACTACATGGTCTAAAGGCACCTCACCCCTCAAAAGAGAAGTGGGATCAGCCAATGACTGCATCGACATGATCACTTTCTCAACCAATGGTTGAATAGGCTGAGAGAATACAAGGTCTAAAGGCACCTCACCCCTCAAAAGAGGAGTGGGATCAACCGATGACTTCATTGGTGTGACCACTTTCTCAACCAATGGCTACATAGGCTGAGAGACTACATGGTCTAAAGGCACCTCACCCCTCAACATAGGAGTGGGATCAGCCGGTGACTGCATCGACATGATCACTTTCTCAACCAATGGTTGAATAGGCTGAGAGACTACAAGGTATAAAGGCACCTCACCCCCAAAAAGAGGAGTGGGATCATCCGATGACTGCATCGGCATGACCACTTTCGCAACCAAAGGCTGAATAGACTATGAGGAAACCTTAGAAGACTTGGAATCAAAAGATCTTGCAGACAGGGACCACAATCTTTGTACCTCTAGAATGCCAGGGAAAAAATGAGTAAGGTGTTCTCCCTTGCAAAGCTAACAAGGGAACTTAGGCTTATGTCCTATCCATATAGGTTTCTTAATAGAATCGATGCCCCCATCATGACTAGCAATGGCTGGTTGCAAATCTCCAACATGACTTGTAGAGGCTGGTGATGGGTCGATAACTTGACTTGCAGAGGCTGGTGATGGGTCGATAACTTGACTTGCAGAGGCTACAGACCTATTACCAATATGACTAGCAGTGACTGGACTCTTTCCTCCAGCATGAATCGCATAGGGTGGGTGATTTCCCCTAGCATTACTTGCAGAGGCTGGGTGTTGGTATTCAATGTGACTTGCAGAGGTTGTCGACCTATCTCCAACATGACTCACAGAGGTTGGTGATTTCATCTTCCTATTCTTCCTCTTTCTATTTTGTTTAGACTTTCGGTTACTAGTAACTGTACTTTCACTAGAGGCGGGATAAGGAGGAGGAGAAGACTTTGTTGATGAAGAAACATCAACATGGTGTTAGAAAAACAGGATCGTGGAGCAATAAAATAAAGCAAATGCAGAAACAAAACACAAAAGATACACAATACAATAGAGACATAGATTTACGTGGTTCACCCAATGTGGGCTACATCCACCAGAGAAATTGTCAGGTCCTTCCTTTATTATTATCCATCATATGAAGGGATACAACCTACAGCAAACCTATTGTAACTTCCTCTTCTTTCTCTCATAGTCTCCTATCTCAGAATATAATATTCACCATCAACCATAGCCGCAATACATTTCCCTCATAAAAGAGGGTTGCCTTCTAGGGAAAAAAACCCTAACATAATCTCTACTGTTAGATCTGCGACCTTATAATGAGCGGTTCAGATTTACAATGAAATTACAATATACATTTACTCGTAGAGGGGGTACCCCCCCTCTACACTCCCCCACATGGAAGAGTGTACATACTTCTGGGGTGTAAATACTTCATGGGGTATAAACATGGCTAAAAGAAAGGACCTCTGAATCAGGAAGATAATCAGGCTCCACAACCAACACACGGTTCCCATGAATTAAGGTGCTTAACTAAGAAGCGTCAAGAGCATTCAGGACATTTGGAATGGTACCCAACAAAACCGATAGTCCCACATTCAACCCAGGAATGTACAAAGTGGCCATGAAAGGGACACCAACGTTTTCAAAGAAAGGAAAAGCACAAGAATCCCCTTGCGAAGGGGTTCCTTGGTTGGTATCGTCAGGAACTTTATCCATGAAGATCTTATGCAGAGGTTCTCCCCTTGTGGGATCATTCAAATCCGTAAAAGTCTCATACACTGACTCTGAAGAACTAGTGTTATCAAAACAATGCCTATAAAGAGGCGACTCCACGTTTCTAAGCGGAATACTGAAAAGTCCTCTCAACTGGCGGAGTGGGAAGTCTACCACCCTAGGTCAGAGACCCAAAGCCATGACTGACTAACTCACTATGGAAAAATAGGGAGCACAGAGCACACACTAAAATTTCCTAAAGGCAAATCAAGCAAACAACTAACTAGTTGGAAGAACAATCACATGGACCAACACTAGAGAAACTTACCAGTGCAAGTGAAACTCGAATACGGAAGCACCCTCCAGGTATACTCTGTAAAGCATGGACCGATGTCTGCCATAGGTACTGCGGTATACCCCCGTGGTCACCTGTGTAAGTCCCTAAAATAAAGGAAACTAAGTTGCCAGCTCATGAGAAATCACCAGGCAGGTACAGTCGACAGTCGGGTGGACCGCAATGAGCAGGGTATCAAGCCCGGAACCTATCAAGGGTATTGAAAGCAAGTGTTATGGAAGACGACTAAGGACCTCAAACAGATTTGAGACCCGCGAAGCTCTGTGGAACTTGCAATCAACGGAATCCCAAGACAAGTCCTCTATATGTGTTCCCCACTACACTTGGTCCGGCTTTGGAGGGGTTATCTCCGCTACCTTTCCGCACGCGACCTCGTGTTTAGCCCCTGTGTTAGAGGGGGATCCTAGATAATTTCCATGTTACTGGACTTGTAGACTTCTTAGCACAGACTCGTATGTTTGTTTTATGTCCTTGAAGAGTTTCCTCTCCAACCTAAATCAAGGCTCTAGCCTAATCTAGTTGATGGACCCTACAAACATAAAGTCTTGTAAATTTTAATTAACGTTCTTTTTACTGGCTTGATTTACTCAAAAAGGGTACGGTAGTGCAACTGATGTTGTTAAGACTCTTGTGAAAAATGATGAAACTTGTATGAACACTGGCAAAGAATGATTATATATATATATATATATATATATATATATATTGAAATGCTTTTAAAATTAGAAGAAAACACAACACTATGCTAATTTTTTTTTCTTTTTCAAATAACAATGCAAAGAAAATGCCAGGAATGAAAGAGATCTAACAATATATATATATATATATATATATTATATTTTCTTCCTATCAAAGAAAAAATAACAAAATATTCTAAAAGAAACTGATGAATGCACGATTCATGGCCCCCCCAGCCATGAGGGGGAATTTTTGTTCTCAAAATGTATCTCATTTTTCTTAAAATTTCAAGCTAAAAATAAGTTAAAAAGGCTAAGAAACACAAGAAATATTCTAAATGAAAAAGCAAGCTATAATAGAGTCCAAACCTAGGCTAAGCTGCTATGACAGAGGTCACATTTAGACAAGAAAGACCCTAGGAAGTAAAAACTTGACAGGGAGGAGGATGACTACCTCCAAAAATGTTTCTGGACAGGTACGCGACTGTCTCTCCAACGACTAGCGTGCCTATGCGGGTTGTAGAAGGGCAGGGAACGTGTGCACGCGGACAGGCCCACTACAGGCCATGTGTGCCTCTAATATCCTTCAAAAATGAAAAAAAAAGCAATCAAACACTGGCAGAGACTTATGGTATTGAGAACCAGAGTCCCTTGAAGACTCAGAAACTTACTTTGACAGAAAAGAAAAAAACAAATTCAAGAAAAATTTCATAGAACACAACCAATATGAGATGGTACCTAAGCTACAACTGCAAAACAAAGACCATAATGAGATCTAGAAAACCCTTGAGAAGGATCACTTCTGACAGGGGAGAGGATGACTGCCTCTCTAAAAAACAAAATTTTGAACTCAAACACACGACTAACACTTCATCAACTAGATTGTACACACGGGCTGTGTGAAGGTAGGGCGCGGGTACACACATGTAGACCTTATATAGGACGCTTGTACCTCTGTGACTTCCGTAAAATAAAAATCAGCCAACCAAAGAAAGCAGGGAATACTGGTATGGAAGACCAGAATCCCTACTAGCTCAGACTCTTGCAGAAACTCAAAAAAAAGGTGATGAAACCAATTTAAAACTACCAAAAAAGTATCCCCAGAAAACCCGAGAGATCCCCAATATGGTCTCCAATTATTTTGTGAGTGGGAAATCCCCCTACGGACTAGCACTTAGGGTTTTATCACGCATGCATTAAAGACCTAAAGATTCCTACTTTTTACCATCATCCTAGACCTAATCCCCATTATTCTTAAGCAAATACACAGTTAAGAAGATAAAGTGAACATACCTTATTTTTGGCGTTTGATATCGATCCCTCTTCACGCTTGGTCACTCTTTGACTGCAACTCTCCTCCCAAGGCTGACCTGCATTCACAAAAGACAAACAAATAACTCCACATGCATTTTAGCTATAGATTAATGGGTTAGATATTTAATCAACATGTACGCAATAAACAATGAAAACCTCATATGGTGGGACGGGAAAAGTACTTCTTTATTATTAACTTCACTAAAGCAACTTACAATAATGAAGTCGGCCACTGCTCCACGGATCTGGTCCTGGGCTCCTCTTTTACTATGCACCAACTACTAACACACTTGCTTCTCTTCTTCGTTGAAATCAAAAAATGGTTGCAGAATCTTGGGCAAAGGGGAATAGGAATTCAGGTAGAGTTTCTTTACTATGTTTTTTCTCTCTTAGAATGGGACCCCTACCCCTTCTTTTATAGGCTAGAAGGAGCTATGTATTTAGTTGAATGATTGGCCATGCATGGTCGAAAGGTTTAGTTAACTTACCCAAAACTGTGTGTTATGTCAGCAACTTTCCATTTTTCATGATTTTGTAGGTACATGCGGGCTGTAGTGGGTTAGCTAGAGTGTAGACGTGGGTTGTAGTGGAGCAGGGCGCGTGGGCCTTTAAAAAGGGTGTTTTTAAGAAGAGTTGTTCAATACTAGCTTGGAAAAGAAGGTATATGAAATGGCCTGATGTCAGGTAAGTATGTCTGATGCAAATTAGGGTTATAACACCCAAGCTAGACTACAACATAGTAGGAGATTTAAAAATATTAAAAGAAAATGTATCGGTCATGGACATGTGTAGAATTCCCCAACAAAAGTACTTTTTGTTACAAGCCTTGAATTCAGTAGAAACTCCTCTAGAAAACATTGACCAAGAAGAAAATCCAACCCTCACAGATCTAAGAAATAAACCAACTATAAATGCTTGCTCTGAAGATAAAAAAGGAAATCCTTTTGTCCCATCATTCCTCTTTAAGTTTGAAGTCTTCAATAGAAACCTGCATAATTTTTTGGTTGACTCAGGGGAGTCCTCCTATGTTATGCCATTATCTATCTATAGGAAATTAAATGCAGTCCCTCTCAAAAGTGATAAACATGTGATACAACTGGATAGAACCCAGGTGAAAGTTATGGGAGAACTCAAGGATGTCATGATCAGAATGGAAACACACCCGAAATTTGTTCAAATAATTGGCATCATTGTAGTAGATATACCAGAAGCTTATGGAATGCTACTTAGTCGATATTGGTCAGAGAAGTTAAATGGATACCTTAGCACAGACTGGTCTCACCTTTGGTTGCCATTAAAGGGACATGCAAACATGATTAGGATTGATAGGGAAAGGTATCTAAAACATATTGTCACTGATTTAGAAGCCCTCAATGAACTCTCTTCAGCATATTTCCCCGTACTAGGAAACTGCTCTTGCAATTCAAATTTCGGTAATTTCTCTCCTCTCTCATCTGATGTTCCTCTTACTCAAAACTCTGAAATGAATTTTCAAGAAAAGGTACCGACAACAGTGGAAGAAACCTTCTTCTTTAAGGAACCTATGTTGGAAACCACAGAGAAAATAGGTGGAGAGGAAGAAGTTAGTAGGAAAGGAGAAGCTGATGGTTTTCTCTCACAAGTTTGGACCTTGTACTTTGATGGATCTAAATTGCAAGAAGGGTCAGGAGTAGGGTGTATCCTTATTGATCCGAAGGGGAAACAAAATTTCTTGTCCTGCAAACTAGAATTTGAATGCACTAATAACACCGTCGAGTATGAATATTTAGTGCAAGGGCTAAAGAAATCCATAGACTTAAATGTTAAAGAACTAAAGCTTTTCGGAGACTCTAAAATCATCGTTAGGAAAGTAAGGAACACTAAACATTGCAACTCTCTCCACCTGAGGAATTATCAACAGGAAGTGCAAAGACTAGTAGAACATTTTGAAGCCTTCAACATTAAAACGATCCCCACAACAAATAATACTCTTGTTGATTCCAAGAAAACTACTACCTCAAGGCTATCCCCTTTAGAATACTATGAAGCCTCCTAGTTCACTGTGGAGCTACTCTACAAACCATAAATGCCCAACAATATTTCTAATTTGAAGGTCTTTGAAGGAGATGAACAAATCATAAAAGTTTTAACCAATCAAGAAAATTTTAAAGATTTGGCTATTGACGATGAAATATTTCAAGAGCAACTAGTAGAAATCGATCCCCATGGACAAAGAGGTGGAACACATCACTTGACTGACAAACCGAGGTTTCACACGATACTGAAAGGGGTAGCCAATTTGGAAAACCTCTTTGACTTGAGGGAAAGATTTAAAGGTTCAACAAACACAAAGACAAGGAGCTCCTATCCCATGTACGAGACTGTAAACCTAGGAACCCTGGAAAACCCTAAAAATATAAATCTAGGCAAGACAATGTCTAAATAAGAAAGGAAGGCCTATCTCAAACTTTTTAGAGAATATCAAGATGTTTTTGCATGGTCCTACCGAGATCTGAAGACTTATGATACTCGTATCATTCAACACACAATCATGTTAAAACCCAGATTAAAACCCTTCCAAGAGAAGCTCTGGAAGTACCACTCATCTCTAGAACCCCTCATGTGTTAGGAGTTAAAGAAATTACTAGATGCTAAAATTATCTTTCAGGTTAGACACTTTGCCTGGGTAGAAAATTTGGTTCATGTCAGAAAAAAGTCTGGGGAGATCCGTTTGTGTGTGGATTTTAGAAACCTCAATAGAGCATCAAAAAAGGACAACTACCTAGTCCCAACGATGGAGAAACTCTTGTAGACTATGTCTGGTTCTGATATTTTCTCCCCGCTGGATGATTTTTCAAGTTACAACCAAGTTCTAGTTTCAGAGGAAGATCGATTGAAAACTACCTTCTGAACCAAGTGGGGAACCTTTGCTTATAAATGCATGCCCTTTAGGTTAATCAATGCAGGGGAAACCTTCCAAAGGGCCATGGTGTTGGCAAATATGTAACAGACAATGAATGGCATGAGTACAGGAAGAATGTACAGAGGATTGTTAGCATATTTATAGACAGCGTATACTTGTCATTGATGGAAAGTACAGTAGTGGTGATGTCTTGAGTACAGCGGCGATGATCAGTGGAGAAGTGATAATCGAGGGAGAGCATAAACTGTGTTCATTATATCTCTTTTTGAATTCCTGATGGTCGTCAGATCTAAATGAAGACAAGAAGAGCGCACTGAAAAGGAGGACAGATCTCAGATGTTGGATCCAAGTGCAGGACCCGACCATCATTGGATCAAGAAGAACCTGCATGTTCTTTAAAGTGCAAGGAGAAGTGAGCGTAATCGCAATAGGAAAAATCACAACTTCATCTGAGCCGTCAGATCAATATTGATTCTGGACTGTTGATTCCAGTTCATGTCATAGTTTCAGGGATCAAGAGTTGGACATGTCAAAGATTATTGACATCAAGAATCCCGATATCGCGATATGCGAAATCACAATGTAATCTGAGCCGTCAGATTAAGGTTGAATCTAGACCGTTGATTCCAGTCCATGTCAGGGTTTTGAGGATCACGTGTTGGAGAAGTCAAAGAAACAATGCAACAAGAATGCCGATTTCGCGATATGTGAAATTGCGATTCAATCGTAGCCGTTGAATCAAGCTCAGATATGGACCATTGATCTAACTCTATGTCGGAGTTTCGAGGATCGAGAGTTGGAGATGTCAAAGTTTATTAACATTAGGAATCCCTATTTCGTGATATGCGAAATCGTGATTTAATCGCAGTCGTTGAATAGAGATGTGATCTGGACCGTTGATCCAACTTCTTTACAGAGTGTCAAGGATCGGGAATTTGAAGTGACAAAAACACCGAACGTCCAGAGTATCGAAATCACGATGAGTGAAATCCCGACTTGATCTGAACCGTCAGATCTAGATATGATTTGGACCGTTAATCCAACTTCTTTACAGAGTGTCGAGGATCGGGAATTTGAAGTGACAAAAACACCGAACGTCCAGAGTATAGAAATCACGATGAGTGAAATCCCGACTTGATTTGAACCGTCAGATCTAGATATGATCTGGATCGTTGATCCGACTACTTTACGGAATTTTTGTGGATCGGGATTTGTAAGTGACAAGAACATTGAACATAATGAATGCCAAAATACCAAAACCCAATTTAAAGGCAAGATTAATAAATTTCATCCAACGGTGCGGATAAAATTGAATGTGATCGGAGGGTTACTGTTCTCTCTCACAGTTAACTCCTCAGTTACGAATCTGTTAAAAGAAACGGACTCATGATTGAAAATCAGTTAGCGTTTCAGTTGCTAGGACAGTTGTCCTTGTTTTTCCTAAGGAAATGCAAAGTGAAATCGTCGGGGAGGTGTGTATAAAAGAAAATGAGACAGAATGTGAAGGGTTGGCTGTTCTGGATGAAAAATAATGAAACTGTAAGAAAGGGAAAAGGAGAGGATGCGTTGTATGAAATTGAATATATGTGCAGAGTGAAATAAAAGGTAGAGGAGAATAACAGAGCAAGGGAAGCAGTGCATAATGATAGAAAAAGTTGATGCAGAGCAGACCTGCTGAACAGACAGAGGTAGAGAAGAATTGCAGAACAATTTGTAGAAGATCAGACTTACAGAACAGAGAAAGAGTGGTAAGAATTGATTTATCTGTGTAGTTGTATGTGTATTCATTTCTTAATATATGGAGGTTGGGAGGTGCTCGGGAGGACTGTTGTCCTCATAGGTTCAAGTGGGAGATTGAACACAGGAAGTTGTAGCTTCCATCTGGTTGCAGCCAGAGA
>JZKD02S1673395.1:474035-484428 GCA_000966675.3 Picea glauca
ATACCACTCGTCGGGGTTTCATGGTTTACAAGGATAATGTGCATACGTCCCCTGGAGTTGTGATATACCGATTCCCGACCTCCTCTGTACTCCTTACACCTGTCCTCCACTTACTCCTGGGTGACCCACGGGCTATATGCCTTATCGGGAAATCGCGTATCACGATTTTGCGATGTTTGATGATCAGAGTTTTTGTCAATACCAAAACCCGATCCCCAAAACTCCGATGCCACCTGTCCTCAGCGTTGTCATCACACATGATTCGACACGTATTAAACACTGCCATGTGTCACTCTGATTCATTACTTGTGTGTGTCTGAAGTGTTGAATCTGTCTGACACTTGTCACTACCTGGTTGTGCCACGTGTCACTTAGCTGACGTGGTCTATTGACGTGGGTCGAGTCGATGTTGATCTAACGGTTCAGATCCCGTCGGGATTTCGCATATCGTGAAATCGGGGATTTCGTTGTAGAGTGAACTTTTCCTTATGAAATCTCGATCCCCGAATTGCCGATGAGGCCTCCTGGCTGCCACGTGTCCATACAAATGAACGGTCCAGATCCCTGCTTGATTTAACGGTTGCGATTAAATCACGAAATCACGTCTCACGATTTCAGGGTTTTCATTGTCGAGTGAACAGGACATTTCAATGTCCCGATCCCCGATTTGCTCCTTTGGGTTATCTCTCTCGCAACTTTTACAGATCTGACGGCCCTCGTTCTTTCGGGAAATTTGTATGAGATCCTACGGTCACTGACTCTTCTTCCTTTTTCCTCTGTAATCTCTTGTTGCGCACATTTTCTTCAAGGCTATTCCTCCTGAGCTTTTACTTCCAAATCCCCACGGGGTTTTATCCTTCTTATCCTGATGTCTCTACTATTGCCATTAATGACAACAACCATCACTGCATTCTATCCACTGAATTTGCCAACAAGTTGGTGCTCTCAAACAAGTTGCAGCTTGTAAAACAGAGGTAGTAGCCTCACATTGAGTTGGTGCTAAATTAAAGATGATGTACAGAACTTAGAAGACTGCCTATCATTTCAAAGAAGAAGAGGTTTTCTCCCTTTATGGGTTTCCTCGTGAAAATCTATCTCTGTGTATACTTTATGTGTGACTGATGCTCTTTGATTTTACTGTCCATATGATGTATATTGTTGATGATCAATTGAAGAAAGATTAATAATATTTTAATAGACTTAAAATTGTTTAAGCATAGTAACAACTGATTCACCGCCCTCTCAGTTGTTTTAGTAATTTCAACACATGAACATATCTTTTCAGGGACTAATCAACAAGTGTGTAGTATTTTATTTGGACGACGTGACTGTGTATTCAAAGAATAGAGAAGATCACATCCAACACCTAACACAAATTTTCGATAGGTGTAGGAAATACGGTATATCTTTAAGCCCTAAGAAAACTATTTTTGGTGTTGAGGAAGGGAAACTACTAGGTCATATTATATCTCAAGAAAGAATTTGCATAGACCCAGAACAAATTAAGGAAATAGCTCAACTTCCCTTACCCCACAACAAAATGGTTATGAATTCATTCTTTGGGAAAATCAATTTTGTGAGGAAGTTCACCCCCGATTTCGCTGAAACTATCAAACCCTTACAAAAAATGATGTGCAAAGATGTTGAATTTAAGACTACAATATCTCAATCTCTAACGTTGTGAAGTCCCAACTTTAGAAAATATATTTTCCTCTATACTTTTTCCTCCGACCAATCGTTAGCTTCAATATTGACTCAAAAAGATGATGACAACAATGAGGCATCGGTCTCATTTATGAGCAGTAATCTCCAAGGGGCCAAACTAAATTGCCCCGCTGTAGACAAACATGCTTATGTGGTGTACAAGGAAATAAAACATTTCAGATCTTACATCCTAAAAAACCACACCAAATTCATTGTGCCTCATCCTGCAGTTCGATCCCTATTCACTCATAGGAGATGGGGGAGAGAAGAGGAAATTGGATGGTAGTGGTCCAAGAATTTGATCTAGATACAAAACCTACCAAACTAGTTAAGGGACAAGGATTATGTAAACTCGAAGTTGAAGCCCAAGACCAAGTAAATGAAGACCCCGGGTGGGAGAACGAATTGGAATTATGGTGTAGTGAAGCTTTATAGGTTCCCCCAAGGCAAGAGTCTTGGTATGGGAAACTAAATTATCTCTTGCATCATGGGACTTGCCCAAAAAACCTAAACCCTAAGGAAAGGAGATCTCTCAGACTAAAATTGGCACAATATCGCCTCATAAATTTGATGTTCTTCTGTGTTAATTATGATGGGGTACTTTTAAGATGTCTCGAATGTGAAGATGCAGACAAGGTTCTGAAGGAGCTCCATGATGGTCCTGCAGGTGGACACTTCGCAGGGAATACCACCTCTCACAAAATACTGAGAGTTGGCTATTATTGGCCTACTCTGTTTAGAGACACACATATGCTAGGAACTATAAAACTTGTCAAATGAGCGTGGGGAGGGAAAAGAGAGTAGTTGTCCCACTCCAACCTGTGGCTATATCCAGACCATTCAATCAATGGGAGTTAGATTTCATAGGAGAAACTACATCGACTTCTTCAAAACAACATAGATACATAATGATTGCCACAAATAATTTCATGAAATGGGCAGAGGTCGTCCATCTGACTCATGTAAATGAAAATGTGGTAATCCAATTCATAGAACAACAACTGATCACAAGATTTGGTATGCCTTATGTTCTTATTTTTTATAATGTCTCTTACTTTTCTTCCACCCTATTAACATATTTTTATCTAGACAAAGGAATCATAATCAGATACTCTGCAAACTACTATCCACTGGGGAATGGAGTGGCAGAATCAACCAATAAGAACCTAGTGAGGATATTAAAGAAAACAGTTGCAAACAACCAGAGGAATTGGCATAGTTCACTTCATAATGCCTTATGGGCTGATAGAGTAACACCCTAGGAATCTATAGGGAATTCCCCATACTTTCTGGTATACGGACAAGAGGCCATTCTCCCGAACAAGATATATCTTCCATCTCTTCAGCTTGCCCAGGGTTCTAGAGGACAACCCTCATTGGTTATTCAACAAAGACTTGATACCCTCATCATGCTGGAAGAATAAAGGGAGAAAGAAAAATCAAAGTTCATTTCTCATCAATAGATATTTAAAAGGTGGTTTGACAATCATAAGGCCAAAGAGAAGAATTTTGAAGTAGGAGACTTAGTCCTGAAATGGGATAGAGCGAATGAGTCGAAGGGAAAAAATTTGAAGTTTCAAAATCTATGGCTCGAACCTTTTCAGGTAGCCAAGAAACTTGGGGCAGGCACGTATCAGTTGCAAAATATTAGGGAGGAACCTAACTCTCTCCCGGTGAATGTCCAAGCCCTAAAACAATATTTCTGTTAAAAAACAAAATGTGTGTGTTTTCATGTTATTTTATTTCTTAGGCTAATTGCAGAGCCATTTATTTATTTTTTTGTTTTCTTTTTGTCATGTTGTTTGCACTTTGAATTTGTGTTCTGAAAGGAATTGGTTGACCTTAATTAATACTATGTAGGAAACTCTGTTCCAGACTCATGATTACATGCAACACAAGAAACATTGAGTGAAATTTTGTTGTCTTAATGGAGTTTTGCATCTAACCATTGCAAATAAACAACTTTGGCAAGTGATGGAGTGTCAACCTAGTGGTCTGGTAAAACCTAAAGGAAAATATGGTAAGATGGAAAGGACCACATTTACCTCAAGACAGATCTAGCAAGTTTCACCTTAACCATCTCATCTTACAGATAACATACGTCCTCCTCTCCCACTCGCTCAAGGAATTCTGCCGAAATAAATCAATTATATCAAATGAGTGCAAAGTAGGAGAGGGTATGCAGATAAATTCATTGGGGCTATGGACGCTTGCTGGAAGCGGAGCAATGTTTGTGATGTCGGAGTGACTTCGTCAGGGCTATGAATGCTAGCTGGCAGTAGAGCAACATCGCAGCATGTAAATGATGATAACTAAAGGCCTAGTGCCAGTGAACACTTTACTCGACTCTTGTCAAAAGGGAGCATGGGTCATGGATAAAAGGAACGAAGGTGGGATAAAGGTTGAAACCCCACAGGCAGGCTCAGATTCGCTAACCGGGGGAATCGCAAACGCAAGGATAGAAGAGACTCTAATAAAAACAAACTAGTCAAGTTCTTAACCAACTTCTGTGTCAGCTAAGCCCGAGGAAGGAACAAGGATTCTTATTTCACCCAGTAAGTCACCATTTGTTGAGCACTCAACACACCCTAAAAGCCTTATGAAAGTTTTTCACTTTTTGGGTACCACTTGTTTTTTTCACTGTCTGAATCGATTTCACTTTGGGAAATGATTTATCTTTGTGTTTTTTTCAAGATTCTTATCATCAAGTTAGGTTTTTTTGAACTTGCTAACCCCATGTCTAAAATAAACTAACACCCGAATTGAGAATCGACAACTAACACTTCACCTAACGTGATTAGGTTCGTCGTTAGAAAAAATTCAAGCAAGTAAAGGAACCACACAGCTACAACAATCGTCGAGCGTCGATCCCTGTTCGACGTCGGTAAAAGATGGGGTTGGTTTGGGTAAGTTATTCACATAAAGTTTCGATAGATAGTCAATCCCCTTCGGCATCGACAAAAATATAGGAAGGATATACATTGACAAAGGATGTAAAGAAATCACCGTAGTTGATGATCGATGCACTTTATCGGGGTTGGGGAAATCCAGAAAATTTTAAACAATTGGTTTTTCCCGTGACAAGCATATCACCGATCCACGATCCCTGATGTGTTTTTGTCATCAAGACTTTTTCAAGAGAAGTCGATCTGAGAGCACTTGGGTATGTTGATCGTAGATCGTCGATCCTTGATACTTTTCGGCGTTAGCAAGATAGGATTGGGTTTTAGAATGTATAGCTTAAAGAAATTCCTGATTTCGATTAACACGAGCAAATAAAGTCACCGGTCTTGAATTCCATGTGTCTTTACCGTGTAAGGGGGTTGTATGTCCTAGTTTCATCCCAAGTCATTTTAAGGTTCCCTGGGTCCTAGTCACGCCTCCTAGTCAACTTTTCCATGTTAGCTCCATACGAAAAGATCGATCAATGTCAGAAATCTTTCAAGCAGATATCAACAAAAATGTTTGAAGCATAATCACGACCCTCGATCCACCAACAAAAATAGTGAAATGATGGGATGTTTGTGGCATAATATATGATCGTATTTGGACATTTAATAGACCATTTAATGTCGATCCCACATTTTTTGATACTGCATGCGCCGATTAGACAACAAAAATTTGAAATCACTGATAGACCACATTACCATCCATGCCTTCAACCCACAATGAATTTAAGTTTAAACATATTTGAAGATCTGGCGGTAGATTTAATGAAATTACACTCATAACCCAAATTGAATGGTTGATGTGAGAAGGTAAGTTCATTCATGTTTAAATCTCTAGAATTATTTTTAACGAATTCATTATGCGCACAAGTTGAATTCCAAAGCATCTGAAGGAGAAGAGCGATCAAACTACATTAGGGTGTTTGGGGCCACTGGAGCACCACATCTCCTACCTACTAATGTCCCATATTGTCTTGTTGTGGGATAAATTTGCTATCAGACTATCCTGCAGGGCTATGACGCCACATTGGTCAATGACAAGAAGCGGGCTTTCATACCCTACGATTTCCATGTGGCGTTCTATCTGGTGAAGGATACTTATCAATCTAAACAAGAAGGGATTAGCCAACTTGAATTTAGGTTCCCGACAGGCCGATTCCACAAGCATGACCCTAAAGTCCTAGTCCTCCAACATGCTTCATAGGTATCATCATGTTGGCCATATGCTCATGATAAGTTTGAAGATGAAATTTTCACAGAATGCGCCAAGGATTGGGATGAGGTGGTGCAGAGGATGTCCAACCCAAACATGACCAGGTTCAAGGCCATGAGAATGGATGAACAAGTGGAAACAATAGAGAAATCGACTCAAGAGGCCCTTAGAGCTAGGGAAGAAATCAAAGTGGCAGAGACAACAAAGGCACAAAGAAATGGATTGCTCCTACTAGAAGGGGCATAGAGAATCATTGATCAATTGAAAAATGACCTTGATCTGATATAAATGACGAGGATTCATGTTGATGACCCAATTGAAAGCCAAGGGGAACCAAGTGGCCTAGAGCTAATGCAGCTTGAAGAAATCACCGGGTCAGAAAACCCTGAAGTGCCACCATCACAGATCAGATCACCAGGGGAAATTTCAACCCAACTCGAGATAGTGAGGACATCATGGAGAACAGGTGTACTAAATCCCTTGTTCGATTTGATAACCATATACGATGATGAGGAGAGTTCAGAGGTGTCCCTAGTCACTCCAGTGCATATTACAGAGGAGAAGGAACCTGAGAGTGCATCCACGTTGGGTCTCGATGCTCTAGTTCAGATATGTTCGCAGATCAAGCATGAGGTAGAAAGTGCCTTAGACATTGATCCACTTGACATACCAGGAACCCCAATGGACATCTCGAAGGATGAGTTAGGAGCGAGCGAATAAGAATAATACATTACACAATAGGAAATTGACATTTCAACAGCCAATCATCAAGTAAGTACCGAACCTGCCCCTGATTCCTCAATTTTTACCAGTGACTTACCACTTAATGAGAAACAACTAGAGTTTGGGCCATCGGTACATATAGAAGAGGTGCAGGAACCCAACCTTGAACACATATACATAGTCGGGATCCTGGGAAATACTCTAACTTGGGGAGAACAACAAATATTTGAACCTGTTGATGAGGTCGACGATATACAAGAAATTTCCTACGACTTAAAGAGGAAATACATCATGAAGAGAAACACTAAGAAGAGGAGGATTATAGTGGACAGTTCGATCCTCATCACCACATAGGAGAAATTGATCAGCACAGAGCATGCCAAGACGTCCAAGCTTATCGGTGCAAGGATGGCGATCACAGATGCCACCCTAGATAGAGTAAGGAAAAATGAAGAGGAGTTGGTTGTTGCGCTAAAGGAGCTGGAACATCTACGACATTTGGAGAAATACTATCAAGACTCCACACAGGCCATGGTGTTTTTGAGAAGTGAGTTCCAAGATGCCTACAACAGATTCACAAATGAACGACACATTTTCACTGCAAGGATAGCAGACTTCGAAGAAGACACTCTTATGGCGCTAGCGACCTGGAAAGATGTGGAAATATGGTATGATAAGGCCCACCAAAAAGTGGAAAGAATTGATTACATCAACGCGGTTCAAAAGGGTTGAGATGTCAAAGAGCGCAACATTCAGGGTGCTAAGGGACATCAACATAGTTTGGATAAGGAAGGCGGCCGAATACTGGGTGAAAATGTCCCAAGAAACTCAACGGGATATTCAAGAAATATGGGTTGATTGTGAAAGGAGTTGGGTCAAGATCAATCGGGAGATGAAAGACATCGGTCTCCCAGAATTTGGCTCACCCGAGGACTTTGTCGATTTGCATGACATAGTCAAACAACATGCAGAACAAGACTCGGCATGGACTACAGAGATAACAATGGTGGTGAACATGGTGCCAGGACAAGTACAATAGTTCATGGATCATTGGATCAAGGATCGAACAATATTACAGTAGTTATGTGTTAAAATAGTCAAGTATCGGGCACAGGTAGTAGAAGTAAAGAAGATCCTTTCGGCCCCAATGGACCAACACAGATTCTCGTATGCCAACACATGTGAGGAACTCTTCGTCAAATGGTCATAGTATGAAAAGAGTCATCCACTTCAATGAAACCATTCAATGACTCTTAGAAGACAAAAAGATAGAAGTGCCACGTGGTGATGTTTTGTTTTACTTAGCTTTCACTTTCAATAATTATTTTTAGTTAATGATTTGTTATAAATAAGAGGATCGACCTTTTAGAAAAGGTCAATGGTTTTGGCAAAGACCCTAATTTTTGGAATTTTAAAGAACTATATCAAAACTACCTTAATTGAGAAGTCCAATTTAGGACCGGAGACAAACTTTTTTTTTTCATCAAAGGCATGTGTGATTGGATTTGAGGAGGAACTACTTCTGACTTTGTTTCATGAATGGATGTTGTAATGACTAAGGGTTTTTTATTCTATTCATAAGTTAGTTGATTCAATATTTTTTTGTAGTTCTTGTTCTTAATGATGGAAATTAAATCGTTGTGTTAATGTGTGATTAATGGTTAGAGCTAAGGAAAATATTTTTCTTTCCATCATTTTATTGCATGTATGTTTTCTTTCGATAATTGTGTCTCAGTCAATAATTGAAATACTAGCAAGATGATGTATTAGTACTAGGCTTGTCACATGTGTGAAAATATTTGTCTGCATGCTTGAGCACGAGGGTTATCCCAAGATCAACCTTCTCCAGTAGTTAATATTCCCCTTTTACCCAACTGGTTTGTGCCAGCACACATCTTTTAGCAGACCCACCTACTAAAAGGAAATAAAAAAGAAAACGTTTAAACTGAAGAAGGAAATTTCATAAGAAGACATATTGTCAATCACTACGTAAAGCCCATCGATTATTTGGCTGGATCAAAATATCTGGAGTACCATTCCACTATGAAATGTTGAAGAGTCTAATTGGGCCTCGATGGCGTGTTTGGTTCATGCTGCTGAGTAAAATGGATTTAGGACCCCTCAACAGTGTCGATAAGGCATGAAGAGGATTCAAAATCCTCCCTAGAAAAGGTGCCAAAATGTTATCACACAAGTTTTGTAATATTCTAGATATAAAAAGTATGCAGACATAAATAAATAGCTAGAAATGGAAGATGAACAACAATATAACTATAACAACACCACAATAATACAAAAATGATGCCAGAATAATACCAGAAAGAACACTTTGATTACTAAGAGAAATGTTTGCTTGCCTCTTCAAGGGGGAAACCTCCAACAGAGAAGATCTCTATTACAATAATATGCAATACAAGAGTTCTCATACCCTCGACTCCTATTTATACTAAATATTTCTATCAAAAGAACCATCTAGAGGAAGATCCTTCTAGAAGTGGAAGCTTCTATTAGGTCTTCTTACATTGGATGTATTCTTCCTTATTTATAGGCCTTATTAATATTGACCTTTATTACATGGAAATATATTATTCTACCTATGTGAGGGGTTAGGTCCCTAACATGTCCTCCCCCTTAAAAACAACCTTTTCCTCAAGGCTTGAGATGGGGAAATTGTTGCAGAATGGTAGTTGGTTCCCAAGTGGCACCTGTTGGAGTTGTATCTTTCCACTAGAATAACACTCCATTGATGGTTCGCTGACATAGTCGACGCTCACATTGGTCCAAAACTGCTTGTGGTTGTAGCCAAATGGAGCCTTCTTCGTCCAACTCAGGAAGGTTGGTTTGAGTTTGGAACTTAGTTCCAATCACCTTCTTTAAGCAAGAAACATGAAAAATAGGATGGAGCTTAGAATGACTAGGACACTTGTCCCACATGCTTGAGAATAGTATAAGGACCATAAAATTTGGGCGGCAATTTCTGACAATGGTCAGCCTTGAGGGAATTTTTCTTGTAAGGTTGCAATAGAAGACACACCTAATCCCCTTATGCAAATTGACATTCAGAGCGACCTTGATATGCTTGTTGCTTCATTTGATTATGGGCCATGACCAAATTCTCTTTGAGGGTATGGAGAATAGCCTCTCGAACTGTAAGCATTTGGTCAACCTCCTGGACCTTCGAGACACCTGGAAAATATGAGAGAAATAAAGGTGGCTTTTGTCCATATACCTCTTCAAAAGGAGTCATGTGCATAGCTATATGGTATGAAGTGTTGTGCCCCCATTCATCTAGTGGTAACCATTGATCCCACTAATTCTTACTTTCCGATGAAAAAAACCTCAAATATATTTCCAAATATTTTTTTGACAACTTCAATTTGACCATCAATATAGGGATGATAAGATGTGCTGAGATGAAATTGGGTTCCTTGTATTTTGAAAAATTCTTGCCAAAAATTAATGGTGAAAGTTGGATTGCTATCAGAAACAATAGAATGTGGCATGCCATGAAGCTTGAAGACCTGATCCATGAAAATTTAATCCATAGTGGATGTTGTAAATGGGTGTTGAAGAGCACTAAAATGAGCATACTTGGAAGGGCATTCAACTACAAACATCATGACTCATTTATTGCCCAATTTAGATAATCCTACAATAAACTCCATAGATATATCCCGCCAAATAGTAGGTGGAATAAGAAGCAGTTGTAGTGTGTCAGGAGATTTGACTGTTTCTCCCTTGTTGCATTGACACACATCACATTCATCCACAAAATGATGAACGTCATATTTCATACCCTCCCAGA
>JZKD02S1673395.1:512981-526479 GCA_000966675.3 Picea glauca
ATGGTGACATGAAGGTTGATAAATTAAAAGGGTGGGAGTACCCACCTTAATAGAGATACAATGATAGTGGAAAATATAAAGTAGAGTGGGTATGAGATGACCCAACTCAAATAAAAACATGGATGGGTATATGAAGACCCAACCATCATCATAGAATTGCTCAATCCTAGAGGAAATGCCACCATTGAACTGCTTATCATCAGGAGACACATTATACTAATATGGCTATATGATAAGGAAGTGTTGAAAAGAGTTGTATTAAGTACACGAGAGAAGTGAATGGGAACCCCCAACTCAATGTAAAGTTAGTGATAGTTGGAAGAAATCAGAGTGGATTTGTGATGATCCAACTCAATACAAAAGTGGACCTAACAACTTGAAATAATGTTTCCACCAAACTACTCATCCACATGATAAAATTTTCGTTGACTTTCTCATCCAATGGAGGAGGGAAAGAAGACATATCCTTGTGATATTGTGCACCCACTAGAAGAGTAGTATTATTAAATTGCGCATTTGGTGAAGGAGTACTGAAAGAAACAACTTGAATATAAATAGAGAATATAGTCATTGATATGCTCAACTGTTGGAAAAAAATGTCATTGACTTGCTCATCCAATGGAGGAGGCTAGGAAGACATGTCATTTCCATACTGCGTATTATGGAGAAATTGGTACTACTAAATTGTAAATTTGAATAAGTGACTAAATATACAACGTGTATAGGAATAATGAATGCAATGATTGATTGACTCATTTTCTAGAAACAATTTTCATTGACCTATACATCCAATGGAGGGTGGGAAGGCATATCTTTGGCATATTGTGCATTTAATGAGATAGTGGTACTAAACTATCCATCTGAAGAGGTGTTTGAGAAACATCCTATAATAGAGAGGAGATAGGAGTACCCACCTTAAATAAGATCAATTGTAATTGAAGTGAGAGTAAGAAGATCCAACTCCATATATCCAAAAGAGCTTGAATACAACCAAGCATGCTCAAATACAATAAGTGTGTGGGTTTGTGGATACCCAACATCGGTTCACTTGAGAGAAAGAAGCTTAGAAGGAAGCTCAAATATAAGATGAGAGTGGGTTTATAAATACCCAACTCATCACAAAGAGTGGTCATGGCCAAAATATAGAATATAGGTGATTGAAGTACAAGTGAGAGTTGGTGTGTAGATAACCAACTCAAGAATATGGTTCATTGTAGTCAAAATAAAGAAGTGAGAAAGTTAATGAATACTCATCTTAACATAGGGTGGGCCCTATGCACATCCTCTCTGAAGATGGACAGGGGGCTAGGAAGAGAAAGCATTAGATATCACTTTTCCCTTGCAATGTTGAATGCGGGCCATTTGAAGATAGAACCTCCCTAAAACACCATATTACCAAAACCAATATGGTTCCACAATGTGGAAAAGGGGTCTTTGGTGGAGATTTCAAAGGAGCCATTGAATTGTGTTGTATATAAGATGTCCTATAATGACAAATATCACCACACAATCAAACTAATCCACTAAAATAAGTTGATAATCCTCTTTGGAATCATTAGTAAAGTAGAGTGGGGTAGATCTTGTGGACCCGAGAGTGTACATTTCATCAAAGGAGTTGAGAGGGATATCTCTTAACAAACCAATGGCTAGAGATTTCTTAGAGCCACAATGAATCATTGTTGGATGTTAAGTGGGCCTTGTTCACCAACTACAATATCCAACATAAAAGTACTAATCCCTGGAATAAGAAGAAATGTCCAAATAAGGTGGATTCAATACTATAAGAGTATCATCCTATAAATTTGGTACATCCTAATTTGAAAAATACACCACCATATGTGTAACAAAAAAGAAGTCCATTTGGTCTAGAAAAGAGAAATATATGTGAGGACCTCAAGAGAACTAGCTAAAAGGGCCAATAAGGGGTTTGAAATTCTATAATAACAATGATCCATAAAATATCACTGCCAAGCAATCCTATGGATGAATGGAACCAATGTTTCCCTAAAATACTTGCATATTTTTTGTTGAAAGTGAGCAAAAAATGAAATGTGTTTCCCTAGAAGAGGGCACAAATTTGCAAAACTTTTCCTTGAATCTATTGAAAGAACAAAAAAAGTGCCAAAGAAGAAGGGTGCTAGTGAAATAAAGGGCAGAAACCTAGAAAACTATGTGATTCCCTTAAAAAATGTTGAAAACCCTACTTTCATACTTGGAACAACTCTAAAAATAGGTTCAAAACCCTAGTTTCAGAGCTAAAACCAACACTTGGGATATTTTCACAAGCCACAACTTTGGATTGGTTTCAAATGAGCATCTGAAATAACATTGTAGGTGAAAAAACACAATGCATAGAACCACAATGAACCCTCATAGGAGTGCACTGTGGGAGGGAAAAATCGGTCCTACCATTAATGTGCACAATTGAGAAAACGCTAAGAACAAGGATAAAAACGCCAAGCATAAAAAAGGTTGAATAAATAAGAGGAAGTTACAAGTGAGAAAACATTAAGCACAAGGATAAAAATGCTAAGCATAAAAATTATTGAATAAATAAGAGGAAGTTAATACCTACTTTGGTACCATGTTGAGGTAGTAAGGGAGTGTGAAATATCGAATGGAATCTCCAACAAAACCTAAATTGATATGAACCATACGAGAAGAGAAGATGAACCACAAACAAGAGAAACACAAGATATGATGCTCGTGGGATAAGTAATCAATCACTATGATCAATATGATAAGATGATACAAATGACCGCTTGGGTGGTGTATTTATACACAACTAAAGTGAGGTGTCCCTTCAAGTGGGGGTTATGGGCTGCCAAAACAAGGGCACACATCCAAATAGAGTGACTAGGTTGATCCGGTCAAATATATAAAAAATATGCTTAGCAATAAATGACTACATGTGAAGATTGCCATCACTCCAACAACTTGAACCTCGTCGTTTACAAAAATAAAGTGTTGCATTGTTGCACTTGTAGTTAATGTTTTCCACCCTTGTGGTACCTGCACCTAGTTGCACTTATGCAACACTAATATTATTCAAGGAGATCAGTTGGACAATGCCTTGAACCAAGCTAGCTATTATATTAAGTCATAATTACTAAATAAGCAAAGATTCACAAGGACTACCATATATTCATTTATCATGGATATTTAAATATGATTATTTAAATCTTCACACACGAAGTGTTTGACTAATATACCTAAAAAGAGACCATCGATATTGTTATTAAATGGTCAAGAGACCACAAAGACTTTCATTAAATGATTAAGAGACCATGAAGACTATTTTTTTTTTTTTTGTAAGTGAGTGTGAAATCTTGTATTATTGTAAGAAGTTATGTTACAAAAACGACAAGGGGAATCCCTTGATCTGCCAAAAAGGAAACTAGATCAAGGATCCCAGAGTTGCTTTGTCTGAGATAACAATGGAAGCGCTAGGCCGCCACCAAGGGAAACCGACCCAGTCCTCTGTAAACTAGTTTGAAATACTAAACCCTAAAATATACATAAACATAACCAAACATAACAGGGGTAGCTCCTATACTGAAAACAACTTGACCTGGGGTTGAACCTGCGGTAGTCTAGGATGATGGGATGTCTTGCGTCACCATCCTTTCTTGCCTCGATCTCCTTCCTCTTCTCCACTGTGAAAATCTTCTCGATACAAGATGGTGTTCCACTCTGGTCTTCTGGAGTGATTTCCATGTGGTGGACATAACGTAGGTAAAGGTGGAATTGGCCTGCCATTCGTTCCATTTTTTCCTTTTGGCTCCTCTGGTCCTTCGCTAGTATTTTTTCATTGGCCTCCAGATTGCTGAGGCGTTTTAGAATTTCCCTGAGCACCTTATTGTAGTCCCTGATAGTCTCCCTCCTGGTCTCTTTCTAGTCAGTGTTCATCTTGCCTATCAACATTTTTGTTCATCATGCCTCCTCCACTATTTTGTGGTAGAGGGTTTTTATGGGTTGCGTAGCCAATGGGTCCCTTATCTCGTTTGCTTCTTTAATTAGTTATGTCCAGGATTTTCCCTTGTGCGTGGTGTTTACTTCTCTATCCCACCTATTGATGATCACTTTGCCCTTTGGATCAACCTACGTGAGAAAGGTACCCTTGGCTTCTCTTGCTGCTTTCTCCATCCTTGTAATCCTTCAGGAACTTTTCAAGGGTTATTTTCCTTAGGGACCTCTCTTGCTATGGGTTTTCTTCATTCTTACCATATCAGCTTGCTTGTGGTGGTTTTTGTATTGGTTTCTTCTTATGTTCATGTTTTCCCCTTCCTGATTTGTAAGATGGGATCTGTAATTGCTTCTCTGCAGTCTGTGGTTATTCCTGGTGTTTCTTCTTTTATGGGATTTCCCTAGCTGCGGGCTCATATCAACAATCATGGGCCTCTCATAAAGGTGTATCTTCTAGTCCTTTTTCACTATTTCGGAGTGTGTGCTCTTGGGAGCCCTGTCGTCATCTCTGTGCCAATCCTTTGACTTGTACGTTGTATGAAAATCATTACCACTCCCCATATCTATACTTGGGTGAGGTGTACCCATACTCGACCATTGGGAACCCTTTTGTCCTTCGTCCTTTGCCACCTGCTGATTAAATTTTCTACTTTCCCACAGGCAACCCCTATACTTCTTCCTATTGACAGGACCATGGTGGTGTACCTCTTCTTATTGTGTGACCTAGATCTGCATTGTAACTCATGTTTGGGTGGTGGGATATTAGATTCTTCTTGGATCCTTCATGCCCTTCAGTTATTTCTATGCCTCCATCCTCGATGTGGTCATCCGTACTTTAGCTGTCATCATAGTCTTTTGCCGCTAGCTGGATGCAATCTGTTCGAAACTAACCATTCAGGATGTTACTCCAAATAGTGTCCAGTTCTAGGCCTAGATTTTCAACCCCCTCATTAGTGATTCTATCAGTGATTCCATTTGTTGACCGCTGCACCCAGCACAAATCCACTATGATCCTCGTCTGCAAGTGGTCCTGAATTTTTTGCAGGGACTGTGCCAAGCGCCAGTGCCGCTGAATTTTTCCTACTCTGGTACCATTTTGGAGTCTCCTTACTATGTTGATAACCAATGTGGAGTCTCCTTCCACTATGACATTTTTCATCCCATCCCGGCTTAGAATCTTGAGGTCGGTCTCCAGAGCTCCGAATTTCACGACGTTGTTGTTTGAGTTTCCTAGACTCCCAGCATACAGTCAGATGATATTTCCTTTATTGTCCCTAATTACTCCTCCCATTCCTGTCCATCCTGGGTTACCTTTTGATGCCCCGTCAAAGTTCATCTTGAGGGAGCCTACTGGTGGTGATTTCCAGTTGCGATGGTCGTCTTACTGGATTTGGGTTGCGTCTGTCTTTCAAGTGGAAGGCTTCTAGAATTTGGGAGTCCTAGTTTGTGAGTTGCACTCTTCCTGTATGGCAGTTGTGGCTCTGGACCATTTCTTTTTTCATGGAGATTATTGTTTCCTTGATCTTCCCTTCCAGACAGATTTGATTCCTAAATATACGTCAGTTCCTTTCCTTCCATATTGCCCATATGATCATTCCTGGGATGAGGGTCCAACAGAGGTTCACCTCTTCATTTTCACTGTAATTCTCTTTCCAAGTATTGATAGTTGCAAAGATGTCACCTTGGGTCCTATTTGACTGTTAGAAGATACCTGCAACCCAGTCCCAGATTTCCGTTGTGTAGGTGCATTCGTCAAAAAGATGGTTCGTTGTTTCCTCCTTGTCTTGACAGAGGTGGCATCTGGAAGGACCTATGAATCCTATTTTCCTTAGGTTTTCCCAAGTTATAATTTGGTTGTGGATTATTAACCATTGGAAAAATTTTATTTTTAGCCACTGGGGATCGTTCCAAAGCTTATCCCATTGTTGCATCGGGTCTTCTTGGTCCTGGTCCTCTATATATTGTCAGGATTATTTGAGATTGAATTCCCCGTCATCTTTTTGTCCCCATCTCAGCTGGTCATTTCCTTCTGTGAATGCAATTTTTCATTTCCCCAATTCCTCCTCCACCTCTTTTACTGCTGTTGCAGTTTGGGCTCTATTATGTGGGGTGAGAGTGTCCCAGATTCTCCATTTGTTGTGATCTGTTTATTGTTTCCAGTAATGGTAGACTCTGGTTTTACCTTGCGCTATCAGCTCCTGTTGGAGTGCCTCCTTATTTGGTTTCTCCATTATGGGTTCATGTTACCATGCGTCCTCCCAGAATCTAGCTATTATGCCATTCCTTACTTCCCAAAAGTTGTGTGTCTGAATCCAGGCTTCGTTGCACCAGGACAGGTTCCATATGGTTGAACCTTCCCTGGTTCCTCTGAAGCAAACTCTGTCCTAGTCTCTTATGTCTAGGGAATACTTTTCCTTCCATGGGTTTTCCCATGGTGTATTAGTTTCTTTGACCCATCACCACCATAGTTTCACCTCGTAGGCATCATTAGTCACTTGCGGGTCTTGAAGCCCCAGACCTCCTTTGATTTTTGGTTTATAAACCTTCTCCCAAGCCACCAGGGCCCATTTTTTCCTTGTTTCCTCTCCTTGCCACAGGAATTCCCTTTGGATGGTTCTTATTTTTTATAGTATCCCCTTGGGGGTTGGGAAAACAGACATCATAAAGGTTGGAATTTCTTGCAAAATAGACTTGGTCAGAATAAGTCTTCCAGCTAGGTTGAGGGATCTATAAGTCTAGTTTTTTACCCGCTCCTGTAATTTGTTGATTATTCCTTCCCAAGTGGACATTTTGTAGGCTTTATCTGTCAGGGGTATGCCCAAGTACTTAGTTGGGAGTGCTCTATGTTCAAGGCCCAGGATGTTGGCTAAATTCCTTTGGATTGCGGGGTTGGTATTGAAGAAGAAGATCATAGATTTGGAATGATTGATATTTGCACCCGAGGCTTCACCAAACTCTTCTAGGATTTGTTGGTAGGATTTTTCTTCCTTGACTGTGGGTATGCCATGAAGTAAGGTGTCATCCACAAACTGTTGGTGCGTGGAAGTAGGGAAACTTTCGAAAGGTTTGATACATGTTATTTCACCTATTGTAGTTGCTCTTTTAATGCTTCGGTTGAGACCTTCCATCATCATAATGAAAAGGAAGGGAGATAGAGGGTCTCCCTGTCTGATGCCTCTCGTGGGCCAGAAGGGTTTGGAAGGGGCTCCATTTATTAGCAGTGAGTAGCTTGTTGTGGAAACTAGACTGACTATCCAGCTGATCCAATGTTGGGTGAAACCAAAGGCTTCCAAGGTCTTGACCATATAGTGCCAACTAATTTTGTCATAATATTTTGCTAGGTCCAGTTGTATTATCATTCCCCCTCTCTTTTGAAGCTTCAGGGTGTGTATCAGCTCATGGGCATGAATAATATTGTCCATTATCTCTCTTCCTTCCACGAAGCATGCATGTTCCTGTGAGATGAGTGTGGGTAGGAGGGGTTTCAATCTATTTGCAATAACTTTAGAGATTATCTTATAAACCATGTTGCATAGTGATATAGGTCTATACCGATCCGAGGTTTTTGCTTCATTTTCTTTGGGGATTAGTGTAATCATTGTATCATTGAGCACTGTTAGGATGGAGGCTGACCTTCTTGAGTCTTCCACCACCCTATAAACGTCCTATTTGACAATTTCCCAACAGGATTTGAAAAACTCCATTGTGAAACCATCTGGTCCTGGGGCTTTCCCGTTGGGCATTTCTTGGTCAATTTCCTCCTCCGCAATGGGTTTGTTCAGGTTGTTATTTTGTTCCTCAGTGACCAAGTGAGGGATATGCTGGATTATCCTTTGTATGGCCTTTGTTTTTTCTTGGTTGGGTTCTTGGGCTATCACGTGGAAGTGGTTTACCAAAGTAGTTTTGATCTCCTTGTGTGATTATCTCTATATTTTGTCCTGGTCCTTAATCTTTAGGATTTTTTTATGGGTTCTTCTGGCCATTGTTGTTCTATGAAAAAACTTGGTGTTTCGTTCTCCTTCCTTTATCCATCTGATATAGGCCTTTTGTCACCAAAGTGTTTCATCCTGCTGGCATCAATCTTCCCATTCTTGGTTCATCTGGATCTCTTCATTTTTTTGTTCCTCCGTATAGCCCTCTAAAATGTAGGTTTCCTAGAGTTTTTTCATTTTTTCCTCTATGTTGTTTTTCTCTTGGTTTATGTTCCCAAAAGTGTCCTTGTTCCACTCCTTGAGCCTATATTTAATATAATTTAGTTCCTTATAGAGTTTGAACATCCTTGTCCCTTGCTCTAGTTGCTCCTCTTTCCACCATTGTTTACTTCTTTCCTTGAAAGTCAGGTGTTCAATCCAGAATTTCTTAAATATGAAGGATCAGATCCCCCCCAAGGGAGGATGTTGCAATCTAAGGTTAGACCCTGCATAATGATTGACTCTGATACTAGGAATTTGTCGAGTCTTGTTGTTACCTGATATTGGTTCATCCGTTTATTTTTCCAGGTGAGCTGGCCATTATTGGTTTTGAGGTCTACCATCTCCATTGTGTCTATGAACTTTGAGAATTCCTCTGCATCCCTATCCAATATTCTTGTACCTCCTTTTTTCTCCGCATGTGATGATGTTGAACTCCCCTGCCAGGATCCATTGGAGTTTGTTGGATCAGGTTTTAGGGTCTTATAAGTCTCGTATCATTCCTCTCTTTTCCTATGACACCTGGGGCCCATACACATTAGTGCAATCACCTCTTTGTGCCCAATGATTTGCATGCAGACCGTAAGGGTGTGCCTGGTCACTTCGGATGTTATTAGGCTCAGTACTTCTGGGTTCCACAAGGTGAGGATTCCTCCTACCATTTGGTGGCCCCCGATAGCTACCATCTTGTACTTGTGCCATTGTTGTTTACTGATTTCATCCATTATGTCTGTCATGCATTTTGTTTCTTCTATAAAACAAAGATTCGGTTGTTCTTGCTTTAATCTAGTCCTAAGGATTCTTTGCTTTATTGGGCTATTTAGGCCTCTTATATTCCAGGTTATAACCTTCATTTAAACATGTTGGGGGGAGTTGGGAAAGAGTTTCTTGATCTTACCTGAGTTTATCAGTAGTGCTCCAAGCTTCTGTAGGTCTACACTATTTGATTTCCTACCTTTTTTCCTCTATGTCTACTTGGGTGAGCGTTGTGGTTGTCCCTCTTCAGATTTGACTCCTAGGTGTCCTATCTCCCCGTGTGTCCACTTTAGTCCTCTAGATTTGGCTTCCTCCCTTAGGAGAAACAGGTACTAAATGTGGTCAAGTTGCTCTGTTGGTACATTGTCTACTCCCTGTCTTTTCCATTGACCCAATATGTTCAGGAGATCTATCCCCTCCCTTTCCATAAAGTCTCTAAGATCAGGATATTTTGTGCCTACTTTGCTGGGGTCATTTCTACATCTCCTTCTGCATCTTGCATTGGGGTGTTGTCGTCTCTATTTTCTCCATCCATTGGGGTTATGCAACTCCCTTGTTCCTTCTTGTTACTTGGTCACTCGGTGGGCTCGTTTATTGCTTGTTCTCTTAGTTCTTGAGATTTTGTTGAATCCTTTTCGTTTTTTGCCCCTTTGTTGGTTTTGTCCCTTCCTTCCACTTTATTCCAGGTCTTCGGGTTATTTCCTACTAGGGTTTTGCTATGCTTCTAGGGTTTGGTTTTATAAACCTGTCCTCATCTTACTATGGTTTGGGGTTTTCCACTTCCTGTTTCTTATTAAGAGGGAATTCTTTGATCAAGTGGCCATGTTCATGGCATCTTCTGCATCTGAAGGGGATCTGTTCATAATCTATGTTTTGGATCCATTCCTCATCCCTGAATTCCATACTTATGGCTTATGGGAGTCCTCCCGACACATCCATTTCTATGCAGATTCTTGTGTAAGATGTATATCTCCCTTTTAAGGTGGATTCAGAGGTCTTCACATATTTCCCCAGTTTGTTTCCTATTGCTTCAAAAGTAGAGGTTAAACAATAGTATAGAGGTAAGGAATAAAAGCTTAACGAAACCGACACCTTTTTTAAAGTCTCTTTTTCTGGGGAGAAATTTTCCTTCCATGGCTGCATGTACAGTCCTGCTGAGGCGTGGAAGTATGGCCCTCCATCAAAGACTCTATCCCTATCCTCTAGGTTCATGAATACTATTGTGAAGAATCATTTCGAGCCTAGGTGGAGCTCCACTTCTCCATTTGGATTCCAGTGGTATTTAATCCAGTTGCGCAACATTCGTTCTGTGGGCCACAAACCCATGAACTTGTATATTAGCACATGCATCTTCATATGGTCTCTGTAGAGTTGTGTTTGCGGATCCTCCAGTATCACCTTGGGTATCATTGTTATTTTGGGTTTGCACGGGTTACGCCCTTCTTCCCCGTTGGCCTTCTCTGTGTCTTGTGCCTCACTAGGAGTTTCTCTGGCTTCTTCTCCCATGCACTCGCTTTTTCCCTGGTTCCTTTCCTGACCTTTTTTCGGGTCTGATCCGGAGGTTCCTGTCACTGGTGCCTTGAAAGTTGTGCCTCTTGACACTTTCCCTCTATCTACCACTACCTGTTTGCATGAGGGGGTACCCTTACCCCCCCCTTTGGTGCTCATGTTGTTCTCTACTATGGCCGCGACTGTCAAACCCTAGCTTGGAGTTGCTCCGCTGATCGCTTGGCCCTGACCTTGAAATTGAACATGAAGATTATTTCATTAAATGAACAGGAATGCATTTTTTTCTTCGTTTATTAGGGCTATTATTTCATACACCATTCAATTATTTTGCAAACATCCCTTTGGTTAATGACATGACACAAGGGAGTGTTGGGCCTCATTATAAGGTTGGTGGTTTTGAAATTGAAATTATCAAATAAACTAATTATAAAAAAAGGGTTCAATGTCAAGTTTGGAAACCCTTCTAAAACACAAGATTGATGGCCCACCATAGTTTACCTACTTGCTTCTAAGAGAATTTTCCAAAAGGGATCAATGGTCCACCATTGTTTTCCTATTTTTCTTTCATAGCATTTCCTATTGTTTTCCTATTTGCCTCACTTTATCATAATTTAATTTAGATGTTCCATTTCTTGTTGAATCTACTCAATTTAGTTTGTAGGAAACATGTTCAATTGTAAGCAATTCAATTGGTTTGACCAACTTGCATTGCAAGTTCAGGAAAATAACATTTTTAAGCCTCCGTAGGTATGAGTTACCCTTTTAGGGTTTACTTTAAATTATACACAACTAAGAGTTACATCCCTCCTTAATGTTAGTTTGTTGTCTATCTTGATAGTGAATAATTAATGCTTGTGAAGAATGATCTCTTATGCAAATATAGAAGAATTAATGTTCTTTGTGAGCTTATTTTGTTTATATATGACACATGATAATTAATTAATGTGCCTTCCTTTGTACTAAAATCTTGCACAAGATAAGAGGTTTTTTTCTTGAGGAACTATGTTGTAGAGAAAGGGAATTCCTTTTTTGGTGTTGTGAAGGATGGGAGGGAAGATTTCTTGTTGGTGAAAGGTTCATTGTAAACCCTAGAGGAGATTCCATCATGAGAAATTGAGGTAGATGTCTAGTCTAGTTATTTTATAAGCATCGTGGGATGGGTTATGTGTGTGAACTAGAAACAATAGCTAGATATTTTTCCTTGTGGTCTCACAACCTTGGATTGGTGGTGGCATATGCAATAAATTCCTATGGCTAGGCAGAAAATCACTTGTTTGTAGCCAGTTGGAGGTTAAATTTCCAAAAAAAAAAATTTAATCTTAATACATGTTGTTTTTTATGTTATGTAATCCACTGGTGGTAAAATGAATGCAATTGGAATTTACATGCATATGAAATTATGACATGAATTTTTCATAATCACAATGAATTTATGAGAAGAAATGATGCATTTGCATTTGGGTGAATGTTTGGCATGCAAATGTGTAAATGAAATTGATGAAATATCTATTTATTTAACTATTTTTAAATTTCCATATGTTGTTGAATCATGTTGTTGAAATACTTTTGTTAATAGTGTGGGTGAATTAAGTAGAATTTGTTTAATAATTAAAATTTGGGCATGAATGGTTTTTATGTCTCTATATAAAATGGACATTTTTTTATCTGTGATTTCTAGGGATATCTTTTAAATTTACTTTTGGATTGATTGTTTTCCTATTTTCCAATAAAAAAATTCTTCAATTTTATCCAACAATCTTGCCAACTTTACACTGCCACTAAAAGCAGTATAAAAATGGATAAAGCACATGCCTAAACCTCTAAAATATATAACCCACACCTAACATGAATATGATAAGCTTAAAAGTGAGAGTTTACTAACGGATTAGCTAAACATGCAAAGTTTACTAAAGAAAGGGGATAAATCCCTAAAATCAAGGGACAATTTCCTTGATTTAAGGAGGAAGTGTGATCTCCTTCCTTTAGGTGTTTAAACTTTGCATGGAGGTTGGAAAGGAGTTATTAAGTGGATTTCTAACTAAAGAACTCAAAGTTAACTCCCTAAAAACAAGGAAAGTGTCTCCTACCCTCTCTAGAAAGTCAAATCAAGTAAGGAAAAATGAATTGGGATGCATTAACCAAGGTCTAGGTGCCTAAGACAAGTAATACACCAAGGGAAGTTAGGGTTATGCTCTAACAACAAGCAATATGCACACAAGCAAATCTAATGTAGTTCTTCATAAAAATCACCAAATATTTTTGTAAACACTATGGATTATTTCTCTGTCTTGGAGGGTCAAGATATCAAAGCTTGGATGTGATATCGGTAATATCAAAGATTATAGAATTAAATCCCTAGGTTAACCAAATCTATAATGCTTTAATAACAATCAATAGATTTGAAGACTACCTCAAATTTAACTTGAATTCTTTCTATCTCTTATAGCAATGAATTGTGACTTGGGATGACATTAGTCACCCTAGGTGTGTAGCCCCTTCAACTATGAGAAAAATGGTGAGAGATAAAACACTCCCTCAAAGATAACTTGATTTTTTTTTTCTGCTATACCAATTAATTTTAACTTGGGATGGAATTAGTGACCCTAGGTGTGTATTCCATTCTACTATGACAAAAATGGCTAGAACTAAAACTTATGTTGCACTATGCATACAGCCATTTTAGTGATGATGAAGAGTTGCAATGGGTGGTGAGATTTTGTAAATAGGATCTTGAGTAATGTAACTAGATGAGACTAGTGGAAGCATATTGAAGGGATTACAAAGTTATGCCACTTAAATTCATTGAGCATAGTGCATTGTAGAAACTCAAACAAAGAAAGAAACATAGAGACAACAAAGACCAAAGAGATAATATAGATCAACATAGTAATTTTGGATTAAATATACATCTATTTTTTGTACAAGATAATGAGATACAAGAATTGCAAGGATCAAATCAATGAAAGGAATCACTATAAACCTTGATGGTGAATATAGTTGTAATAGAGTTCAATTCTACGACTAGATCGATGCAAATTTATGTAAGTATAGTGCATGGTGTGTTTGGTGATATATAT
>JZKD02S1673395.1:644646-669023 GCA_000966675.3 Picea glauca
ATAAAGTGAATTGATGAGTGTACTATAATTCAAAGTGAATACAAAATAAATTATTTAAATAATAAATTTAATGGATAAATTAGAAGTGGGTTAACCATAAAATAAGGAAAGTGGGAAAAGTGACCTAGAAGATGTTTTTAAGGAAGCTACTTGGAGAGTATAAATAAGAGGCAAGGCTCTATTATTTTAGACACACTTGAGAATATTGAATACCTATAGGTTTCTGAGGTAACCAAAGGATATCTAAGCCGAAATTATGAGGGAAGGTGAATAAAAGAAGGTCGGAATTCAAGGAAGGATAAATTATTTTTATGATGCTTTCTAAGGTATGTTATTTACAGGTCATCTCACCATTTCTGCAATAACTTATTTTATAGAATTATTCAGACCGTAAAATGGATATGACATTGAGGAAACATATGCAAGTATCTATGGTAAAAAATTCAACTTGTGGATCATTGCATTTTTGGAGTTACACTTCGTGGAAAATAGGGTTTGTGGCTAGTCCTGAAACTAGTCAGAAACAGGTGTTTCGGGTAAAATCATCATAACTTATTTATAATAGATCCAAATTCAGTAATACAAAATTTGTTGGTTAGAGTACAGTCTATAATATATTGTGTAGCAGTTTCAGATTGATTCAATAAACATTCTGTGTGGGGAACGCTCTACAAGGTCACTCTCTAGAATAAGCCAGAATTCAGCAAGGTATGTCATTTTTGCTTTAACTACTTTTCTGAGAGGTTTTAAGTAGTGACACCTGGAGGAATTGTATAAAACACACTGAAGAACATTTTGTATCAATTTATATATTTATTCATTACAGGTACAAATTTATGATTATTTCAAGTTAGGGTTGTTTACTAATCCAAAACTACTCATGTGAGACTAAAGAAAAGTTTGATTTAAATGCTAGTCTTTTGTTGTTTAAAGTTAAGGAAGGTTTGTAGGTATGTGATCATATACACTAGGTCTATTACAGAGTTATAAATCATATTTGGATGATGAAATTGATGAGGGATTTTGATTGAGGTACAAGTTGGGTACATGATTGAGAAAAGTAGGTTATGAGTTGGCACATACATGAGGTGTATAGTTGATGATGTTGGTACATATTGATGAGTCATATTTGATGAGTAGTTGCACATGATTGGTACATACTTGGTACATGGTTGGTTTCACTTGTTTATGGTACATGGTTGGTTTCACTTGTTTATGGTACAGGTTGATTACAGATTGTTTTCTACAGGTTGGTGCATGGTTGGTGCACTTGTTTATGGTATAGGTTGGTGCATGGTTGATGCACTTGTTTATGGTACAGGTTGAATACAGGTTGAGGTACAGGTTGATGCATGGTTTAGGTTTATTGGTATAGGTTTATAGTGGTATATCTCACAGTGATAGTGTGACAGTGGTTCCATCATTCTACTTCTACTTCAGGGCAGTTGGATAGGGCAAGGACAGGTGGTTGTAGCCACCTTCTGATTGTATCCGGAGAACATAGGGGGTTGTAGCCTTCTTCTGGTTGTAGCCATAGAATTGGGGAGTTGGAGATTCCCTCAGGTTGTAGCCTGGGAAACTAGGGGGTTGGATCATCCTTCCAGTTGCAACTTGAAAACAAAGGAATTTGGTGCTTCCAATGAATGTAATTCTTCAAGACATATAAGAAAAAGAATTCTCTGGTTTTCTCTCGATTTGGATTTCCACATAAAACACTGGTGTACTGTGTATGTGTGTGATTGTTCATTTATTATTGCTCATTATTGGATAATAATTCTAAATTGATATAACACTTATATTATTGGAAGAAAAAGGATTATAATTACGCTATTACTGATTCACCCCCCCCCTTAGTAATCCAACAAGTAGTACATCAGGATATTTCAACTTCCCTTGTGTTATAACACCCTTCCCTATGGGCACATCCCTTGGGGGCAAATTTTCACATTGGGGAGTTTTTCCCTTTGTTATCACATCGAGTCCTAGGGGTTTCTTCCCTAGGACTAAATTTGGGAATTGTTTTCCTGGAGGGTCCACATTTACCCCTAGGGGAAACCCCCATAGGGGCATTTTTGGTCCCTGGGGCAGTCATGCTCCTGTAAGTGCCACCATTCTTGGGGGAACTCACTCTTCGGGAGCTCCTCAACACTCATATAGTACAAATATAGGGGGACTGCAAGGTCCATCTGGGACAACAGAAACTTCACCTCCTTCCTAGTATTCATTTTCATCATTGCCCTTCCTCACAACATTAGACTTACATGATTTTTCTCAGTTGACAAATGACCCTATATCCCATGAACCATCATGGTCGAAAATGATTTCCAAGCTACTGTTATGAGGAAAATCTCTCTATGGCATGGGGTAAACCACAATAGACGGAATGACACACAGAAATCAACTCTAATCCAAATTACACTATATAAATGAAATGCTAAGAAGACAAGGCCAAGAACCTACCTCATCCAAATGTTCGATGAAGACCATCGTTGAGCACGCAACTCAAAGCTTTATACCTACAACTTGTCCTCAACAACCAAGATACGTAATCATCGGGTGATAACATATAATATTAGCATGTAGATTAGCATAATCCATTAACATACATGACAAATATGCCCATGGAATAATAATTTAAATATTTGCAAGATATTAATTGGACGAGAAAAGAGTATTTTTATTAAAATAATCAGCAGAAGTACATAGGTGACAAAAGTTTGTAATGACTCATATTGAAACCAAGAAACTAAGTCCCTCTAGTTGGGCCTCCACCACTTCAATCCTCCACCAAAGGCAATTTCATATAAAGGAATCAATGAGGTTCTCCATCACAAAGAAGGAAGAGCTTGGGTGTTGAACAAGGAGTTTAGACTTTCAAGGACAAAGGGATGCAGACTCAATATGAAGTGAAATTTCTCTAGAGTTTCTTTTCTCTCAAATTTGAATTGTTTAATGCCTTCAAAGCTTGGATATGGCTCAATTTATAGCCTTCAAATGGAACTGAAGGGTTGAGTCGGAGCGTTTCCAGTATATGGAAGGTCAAGGATCATGGATCTCGTGACATGGCATGGAAACCTGACATAATTTTTAATTTTGAGCACCAAACCTGATGTACATGGGATTTAGTAGAGAAACCTGTGTATACGCTTGTTGTATAACTGATAGGGGGTGTATATGTGGAAAAATATGTTTGTTTGGCTCTAGAAGCTACAAAAGGGGACTTCAAGTCTACATAGGGAAATGGAAAGGCCATCCAAGCAAGTTGCATGGGGTGAGGAAAAAATTGATGTAAAATATGCCCCTAATGTGTGAGGTCAGACGAGTATCTAGGATGGCCGAAATACATTATAATTCCTAGAAGTGGAGTAATGAAGACTCAATTGGAAGTACTAGTTACTCATGAGAACATTACAATCTGTAATGACTTTGTACACATGTTTTCCAATCTGAATTACACTGTAGATCCATGTGGAAATATATCAAATAGTTTTTCATGGCCATTAATAGGCAATACAAAGAGGACATATGCCATAGGTTGTCATAGTCACGAATAAGGCATAATGGAATCCAGTCTCAAAATCAATCTAAAGATATCTTTATACAATGGAGTTGATTTCCCATGATCATTGAAGTCATATAGGTATGGTCCAATGAAAGACAGTAACATATTAGGAATGTTGCTACCACAATTTGGAGGTCTTCTACACTATCCGTCGAAGGTACAAGTCTACATCATGTGAATAGAGGAGTTGAGTTCGAACACAATGAGACTTCCTTTGAATACCAATCAGTAAGGTATACCGTTAACAAATGCAAGACAACCTATCGAAAATGAAAGTAGGTATCAAGGCACTGAGTACATTCTACAAGTGTCAATAAGGGTTTTGAGGTCAAACACTTGAATAATCCACCAATCACGAGACATTGATGTATTCCAAATATCGATGGAAGGAGAACCTACCACTGGTGACTGCAATCCTCTAAGTACTCATAGGACTCTAGGTCTCATTTCCAGAATAGATGAGTTGAAGTCGATGGAAGGAGACCCATTGAAAGGAAAGAATTAGGGAATCTCTCTTCAATCAGTACGAGGTAGAAAGCAATAGCTTGATGATTAGAAGGATCTCAGATGAATAGGATGTTCACGAACCAACGACCCTATGCATTTCTCGTATGCACCAGATGAAAGTAGTGCCTGAAAGAGACCCTTTGAGTAGCATCCAATAAGAAATATTGTCGACAAAGGCGACGAAATCCCCAATAAGGATAATGGAATCCAAGACACTGCATGAATCCCAATGTGTGAATAGATTTCTTGCCGTCGAGCACAAGGGAAACCCCCCAGTCAGTGACCAATGAGGCAATTTCAAATGTTGGGTTCAAGGTTACCTACCCATAATGAAAGTAGGACCACGGTGCATGGTAGGACTACAGCTTCATGTGACTCTGAGATACACTAAGGGTATGGTCGGACTGTGGATCTCGTAGATGTCAAGGAGTCAAAGCGAGAAAATGACATCTAGTTGATCATTATGATTTTCCCTTCATGGGGGAAGCATAAAACTTGAAATACCAATGATATGATAGTCGTCATCGTGTACGTACAACTCCTTCCTAACAATAGGTTGTAGTTGACTGGAGCATCGACCACGTCCAATTCTATGGAGATGGTTCCCCCCCCCAACTAGACAGGGAAGGAGGAGATAATAATGTGCGTCCTAAAATAGAATCCATATAAAGTGGTGAGAAAAGTGGGATATGAAGCCAGCTCAAGAGAGACAATGTATTTCCAATAATAAAATGACATAACGCATGTCAAAGTGCCTTCATGAATAACAATCCTTCCAATAAGGTGCTCTAAATACATGACATTAATTTGAAAAGAAACGTGATGTGGGAGGTGAGGATTCACATATATCGTGTCAAACATGATTACATGTAAGCTTGAAGAATTGGTAGCTCATATAGCATATATAAATGTGTTGCATTGCATGGGGAAACTTTGGAGCACTTCGAGGGTTGACATCACACAACATGTCTAAGCCAAGTCCTCAACTATCGAACAGTTGGGCGTAGCTCGAGCATTGGGATTGTGTGAAGAACACTTATACACACCTTTTTATATGTGTGGCATCATATCCCCCATATGATTCTCTATATGAAGAGACTTATGAGGCTCAGTAGTTTCTTTTCCTTTAGAAATCAACTCAGGGATACCATAATCTCAGGTTCTAGTCGTAATGAAAATGTCTGATCCCACCATATGGACGAATGACATGGTAACTTCTCACAAGGGTGTACCTTGGGGGCCCCTTGCGTAGTTCCTCTAGAAGATCTCACCGCCATATGTTGTCCCTAAATGAATGGGTTCGTCAACACAACAAGCTCTTGTTGCGTCAACAAATGGTGGGCTTCCTCCATTTTGGGGATTTAATGGGTAATGTGATCATCTTTACAAAGTTTACATGGAAACTTAACCTTACTCTTCCCTTTCTTATCCCCTCCATCATTATAAACTGATTTATTAGCATTTTTTCCATTATTCCCACCTCCTTTCTTATCTTTACACTTCTTCTTTCCTTCGGTTTTTTGGGTGCCCTTCAGACTCATCAATTGCACAAAGTGTACATCCAACGACTAGACAGTGCGAATGGTCAAAGTCGTAGCTTGACCAGCCGTAGTTTGATGAATACTCATCTACTTCATCAGGTTCGCAACTAGATCTGTAGCAGTTATATTGATAGAACCAACAATGTCATCGGCATGTGGTCCAGACTTTAGTTTCATAGGGTCAGTACTTGACGACGATGCATCCAACAAAATTTCATATAGGATCCCAGATTGAGAATATATCATAACCAAATGTTGGGCCCTAAATATGGCTTCCTCTTTAGAGGAAACCCCCAATGTGGAAACATCATTGGAGATGTAAGGCAACTAGGATTTGAGAAACCATTCTAGGATGAACTCAGGGATAAGTGTGGTCTTGATCATCATTTTCCGCCTCCACCCCTCCTGTATATGATCTGAGATGTGGGTATCTTTGTGTCTCCTTAGAGTCAACAATAAATCAATGATGGCATCATACCAGACCCAAAGCTAAAAATGGTTGAGGCATACCAATGTGAGATCATGAAAGGTGTGAAAAGTTGACCCTTGTAGCTCGATGTACCATTTCACAACAACTCCCATAACAATGCGTTGAAAGTTTCATAATCGAATAGATTCATAATTAAGTGAATTCGATGAGAACCATGGATGAAATGTTGTAGCATGGTCTCCCAAATCCTCACCAACTTTTCCTTCAAATTTAGGAATGTACGAGGATAATTTGGTGGGGACCAAGGGCCAATTCGGGTCATGAAACACTAGGTCATTCATTAGTTTCAATAAATCTGGCAAGTTTAACATTTCCAAAGAGGGAAGCCTTGGTTGTAGCCTTGAATTCCAACTATCAGGGTTGGAATCCTCGAGTTGGTTGGCAACCGAAAAAGGATATCCTGGATTATAACTAGCACTAGGTTGCTAGGAAGAGTTTGTTGATGGACCAGGCTTTTGGCAAAAACCATGAGATCCTTGGCTAAAGGAAGGAAAGATTCCACCCATATTTTTTCCTTAATAGTAGAAAGGGTTTCCCCCTACCAACATCCCTTGCAAAGGGAAAGTATCTTGTGCAAGATTCCACTGACTCTGGAAAGGGTAGCCACTTGTCAGCATCCCAAACAAAGGGAAGGGATTGCTCCCAAAACCATTAAACAATGTGAAGGGGTTAGAAGTTGAAGGCATGTTGGAGGATTGGAATCTTCTGTTCATTAGACCGCTCCATCCCACAAAGAGATTAGGCATAGAAGATGAGAGAGACCCACTTCTAAACGAAGGGATGGATGGAGGTACATGCCCCCCACCCCAAGGAAAATATTGAAAGGGAGGTGAATAACTATCTGCCCCAAATTTAGGGTTCTGATTGATTGGTTGAGAACTAGATGGAACATTTTGCATGCCTATCAACAAAATACGAAATGAAAAGGTGTTAGAAACGAATGACAATGATGGAATCGCACTCAAAGGCTGAGTGGACATAATAATCAATGGCATAAAGCTACTAACCGATGCATCCATTGTGGCTTGAGTCACATTAGTTGTCTAGGTAGAAGGGTGGGGGCGTGAAATTCATCCCCTAACTATAGTCGAAGTGGGGGTTGAAGGAACCCCTAACCGTGACACATTCGAGGTGTATCCCATAACAGACCACTGAAGAGGATGGTTGCCAGTGTTATCTAACCCAAAATTTGGAAGTTGTAGTAAAACAGGATCATCCAGTCTAGTTAATGGATGGTTTCAAGGTCTAATGAAGCCTTCGGTTTCGATATCCAATGTAGCATCCCCAGTTTTAGTCCCCGCAAATTGCAATGTAATTGTATAAATGTGAATTAGGTTGGTGCGTTGATATGATTGTCATAAAGAGCCCATATTGATTAATATGGTCGAGGGCCGAATTGTATATTATGAACATTGAAATGATTAATAAAAGTAGTAATCATTGGTTGCGATATGATAGGGATGAAAAACGATGGGGAAATATGATTTCACAAGAGAGAGGGGTCCAAGGGGGAATTATTCATGTCTATTAATCCAACCCACGTTCCCGAAGTTATTATCATTGTGTATAACCTTCTTTTTGTTGTTGAGTTTTCCCGAATCCAATATTTAAACTCATGTAATAGGGTGGGTGTGAGAGTCACATCCCATAGTTATTGGGAGCATGAGGCTAAAGTACAATCAACATTAGGTAGAATGAGTAGTCAACTAGCTTGAGGAAAAGGAAATGTGTATGGCCAAAGAAGATAGTTTTTGCATGCATATTTTGGACAGCAAGAGAGGATTTGAGTGTTGGGAAGAGCACCAGCCATGTTGTGCTTGAAGCAAACCATTATTTGGCTATGTTTTATTCTAGAATGTGTTATGTGTTCCTGCAAAATAGGATGCAATCATGTAGTGAATTTTTGTGTTGAGGAAATGGCGCAAGAGCCTTTTGAAGATTGTTGTGAGCAATCCTCAAGTAGCTAAGAGTTCTGGAAGTCCCTATTTGAGAGATTCCTAGCCAACTGATTGCACTGAAATCCCTACTAAACGAATGGTATATCCTGATGGACTATAAGTAGTGAAGGGGGTACATTCCTTGTGTTATGCAGGTTGTGGGGAAGAGAGAGTTGGTGGATTGGAACTGTTGTAGGAGTGGAACATGGGTTCATGGTTGCTAAATGTGGAGATTATATAGTTGGGAGGGCCAGATCTCCTTGTGGACCCATAGCCTCAGATTAGGGGTGGCATGTTGTTGAGAGAAAATGAACAGCAACACCTATGGATAGGAGGTTCATCCTTCCTACACATTCAGTTGGTTATATTTTGTGAACATATAAGTGTTTTGTTGTTTTATAATGATTTTTTCACTATCTAAATGAATATTTGAATGTTTTGTTTTTGTTGTGTGCTTACTTGATGCATTCATGTTTTTATAAATGTTGTATATTCATGGGTAAATCGGCAGGTTATTTTTTCTGTAATTTTTATGGGCCTGCTACCCCTTGGTTTTCTTTTATATGCATGGGGAATTTTTGTATTTGTATTCAATAGGATAATTCATTTTTACAGTGACGGGACTCAAGTTGGGAGGTTGGGTAGGTTACAGATTGGTATCATAGCAACAGGTTCAATACCGAGCATGCATGGGTCAGACTCAGCATGCAGAAATTGAAATTGCATATTAAAGTGCAGAGGATGTCTACAATATGATTGTCAAATTTTTCAAGGCAAAAGTTTGAGGAAATTGACTGTAATTTTGGTGAAATTTGAGTTCAAGGGTTAAAATCAACAATTTTAATCTAAAATGCACATGTTTGGGCCTAGAATTGGTCAAATTCTGGAAATTGCAGCGCAACCAGGGTGAAATTGGGTGAAATAGGGAAAAGCCCCAATTTTTGAAGTGAAATTCGTTGAGAAATCGACACAGGAGTGTCAAATATTGGGTCAAAGGTTGAATCGATAGGAACATGGCATAAATTGGCCATTATTAAGGTTAATTTCATATTTTTCATGGCGACCATGGCAGAAAAAATTTTAAATTAAGAAATTTAAAAAACAATTGGGAAATTTTGAAATTTTGGAAAATTTGGAAATATTTCCATACCATGATGTCAGCATGATGTGGAGGCCATGTGATAGGTGATGTGGTAGTGGGTGACATGGATAGAAACTGTGGTAGGTCCATGATAGCAATCGGTGGCATGGTGGAAATGTCTGCAGTGTGCGGTGGCGAGCTCGACAAGTGATGTGGGAACCACATGAGCAGGGCGATGAACCAATACCATAAGTGGTATCGCATTTCTCACAAGTGATTTTCCATAGGGTCTTTAGTGATGTGACACCAATAAAAATGTGCCATGTATCATATCAGTTTTATAATGTCACATCATGGAGGGCGTGTTAACCCTCGTGCATGTTGGTGATGCAACATGGCCTCCCCGTCGTTGATCATTAGATATAGGGAGCATGCAAGTTTGCACATCACATCATGGAGGGGGTATTAACCCTTGCACATGTTAGAGATGCAAAACCAAGGTGACTCGTTGTTGGTTACTACTTTCCTTTACCATCTGATTTATTGACCTGGGGTTCATGTCTTTTGGGTTTCCAACAAAGCCTCTAAACTATCGTCCCTCCTGGTAACCCAGAAGGCAACACAGTACACAGAGTGCACTGTGCAGTCTCACTCGAGATAGCTTTAAATGGGTGGTTGTAAGACTCGGGTGGTTACAGCCTGGGATTGAGTATGAGATAGGGGTTTATTATTCAGACCCATATACTTTGAATTGTGATTGCAATCTACTATCACTCACAGGTGCGCATTTATCTTTCACAGTTTATTTCCCGAACAGCACAATCGTATTCCATGACAATGTGTTAACTCATTCATTAAGCATAACAACTAATTGTTGAAAGAAAACAAAGACGTACATGCATTCATCACATTACACAGATATTACCATGGTTCACCCCCTCCTGGGCTACATCCACAAATATTTGGCTCTTGGCTCTTTTATTATGGTAGTTCTGCATCTCCAGCGTCGTGCACTTACAATTCTCTTCAAATGGGTAAGATATGTATGAGGTGAACTAGATCACACCAGGCTCCCCAACTTGCGATATAATCCTCAGATATTTCTTCTCTCCTCTATTCTTAGTTCAACAGCTTACAAAAATGGTTCATAATAGTATTACAGAATGCATCAACTTGTACATACTATGACGGACTATTACAAAAACCCAACTAATACAAAAAGTGAACCAACCTTTATATGATACCTGCGTATCTATATTTATATATATCGGGCTCTTCAGCCATTTACAATGCATTACCAAAACCCTAACCCTCCCGATGTTAGGTCTTCCTTCCATGCCCGTGTGTTGTTCTTCCTCCAGCTGTCACTTTCCTTGTGCACGCTTTCTTTCATGCGCGCGTGGTGTTCTTCCTCCAGCTGTTACTTCAGTTTCTGCACACTTTCTTTCCCACGATCATCCTTCTTTCCACTTAGGCTTGGTGCCAACAAGCCCCCAACACTGACATGTGACTCGTCTCGAGTCACCTAATCCTTCTGAGCTTCTTCGATTTCCTTGGTGATCGTCTGGAACTTTTCCTTGAGCTCTGTTGCTTTTGTCAGTGCCTACACGGTCTTATCCTTGATGATGTATACTACCTGAACTACCACTTCATTGCTCAGCAATCCTACACATTATGTATGGGTCTATGATATATTTGTTTTATCTCCTTCTGCCTGTGCGAGTACTTCTGCTACCCATTCCTATAATGGCTCTATTTGAGCCTGATGATATTGTTTCTGCGTTTGCGTAGTGATAAGTTTTGTCGGCATATTCTTCATCTCTTGCGTCCCTTTGACTCACTCTAGGATTGGTATGGTCTTTTGCCTCTGTTTGATTTTTTGGATCGCTGCATTGATCCTTTCCTCTTTCTTGTCTCAATGTTGGACCTGTGGATCCTCCTACAACCTTGTCCAAAGTTGTGTTGCTTTATCGAACAATTCGGTTGTTGTGATAACCTGTTGCTCTATCTCCTACAGTTGCGCTATTGCTTCCTGCTTCCTTTACTCCTTCATTGTCGGTGGAGTGGTTGGTGTGAGTTGTTTGCGAATATTCTCGATCTCCTTCTGATACTGATCAATTTCCTGTGCAATCTGGTCGATATTTTCTGCTACTGGAAGTTCATTTCCTTGTGTAGTGCTTGAGAGTTTCTCAAAAATTCCTCCCACTCTTATTTCCAGTTCGTTCCTGCATTCTTTTTCCTCCTGAGTTTCGAGCTTGGCCTACTCACAAAATTTTTCCGGCGCCTCCTGCTTCTTTGTTGCTTGTTGTAACTCGACTAAGTTTTTATGTGCACGAGACCGTACCCCTGGTCGACGCTAACCTGCAATTTGTGTAGTTCCCTTGATGTAATCTGCGTCAAGACCAATTGGATGTGGTATAAATCCTTCAAGGGTTTATGCCCCACGATTTCATACATGCGCGGCATGCTAGGTTTGATTTAAATTGTTGTGTTTGCATGTGGCATGGAGTGTATTGCGTCTCGTTCTTCTACCTCCACTCTTTCTTTGGTTTGTATTGTCAATGGATCTATGCCTCTGCTTCTTCTTATTGTTTGTGATTCCCCAAATTTTTTGAGGAACTGTCCCATTTCTACCAACTCTTTTTTCATTTTATCCCTGTGATGTGCTACATGATCGAAATCTTTTGCTAGGCAATCATGGACCATTCTAGCAATCATTTCCCCATCGTCTTCCGTGATCGTATAGTCTGGTGATGCTCATTGCACCTTTGATTTCTTGTGCGTGCCTCCTTCCTGGGTAGATGGTCTCTTATTTCCCCCTGGTTCCTATGTGATGGGGTTTGGGGCGGTCTCCTACGCTCCCTCGGCCTGTTTTTGTTGTTCGTTGGTCGGTTGTGTAGTCTCTTTATTCCCCTTCTCGGTCCCTGTCCGCTTTGACCCTTCGTCTTCTTGAGTCGACTTGGTTTGGCACATCCTTGGTTTCTTGGGAACTGGGATTTCTACAGGCTATGTTTCCACCTGCGCTACCTCTCCTTCTGTTGTTCTTTTCGGTACCTCCTGGGTAATGGCTGGGATCCTCCATTCATCAGGACATTCATTGATGACCATGTTGATATCACTCGCTATTATGCAGTAGCACATATGTAGCCATTGTTTATCTGGATCTTGCTTTGGTTATATCCACATTATTTGTCGTGTGGCCCGGAAGTTGGCGATGTCTGCATATCGCGCGACAGCCTCTAGTGTTATTCTCCATGATCAGATGATAGCTTCCTATATATCCCATAAGTATTATTTGAATATGATTATGTTCTCCCTCTTATGCCTGGCCTACAGCCCGGATCTCAGGAATAGGTATCTTGCTCCCGTTGGTTGTGGTCTTGTACAAAAAATTACATACCCTGGTTCTCGCCATACCATGAAGGATATTAGGGTGATCAGCCATGAGTAATGGAACTCTATGCCTGGGTCATGCGCATCCTTGCAGTCCTCTTGAAATAAGTTCAATAGATATGGCACCCAGCTCATAGAGGTGCCTTTTGCGCACTAAGTTGCAACTGCAATGACTCCTGCTAGTACTTCATCTTTGTGACATTTTCTAAGAAATTTGCAAGCTAATATCTTTGCGCCCAATTGTGTAGCTGTGTTGTTGATTCATTTGATCATGATGCCCCTCGTTCCCCTGGTCATTCCATATTTCTTCTTCATTTCCTCTGCTAATGATTTCTCCTTAGATTTGTCATCCAACATCAACGCGGGATCCATACCCCAGGTTGGTAACCCTGTGATTTGTGTGATAAGGTCAACATTTATGGGGACGGGTTTGTCCATCCATATGTCCCCTCCATGTGTGACTGCTAACAGTTTTTTGATGCATGTTGTCGTGTTCTGGCCTCTGCCAAAATGTGGTAGGTTTAGCAAACCTAAGATTCTTGTTTTGTCCAGCCCGGATACCCATTGGTGTGGCCGGTTGATCGTTTCTCCAAGTCGGGTTACACCTATGGTCTGCATAAAGACCCTCTATGCAAATTATGGGAACTTGGTTTCGGCTGATATGTCATGGTCTGAATATTTGAGCTTCCCGATGTGACCCAGTAGCTCTAATTATACCTGTACTCCAGCTGGTATGCATGGTAGAAAAATTTCTGATGTAGGTTTCTTGCAGAGTGAGCTCAGTATCTTAACTTTGTCTTCCTGCTGTGGTGGTTGGTTTGAAGTTTCAACAACTTCCGGTTGTTCCCCCATCAACCATTCTGGCCAAGCTGAGGCATTTGCAGCGGTCTCCTCTGTTGGTTGACCTGGATGGTCGTTTGCAACTCGTCTGGTTGCACTGTCGCTTCCAGATTTTGTGTCATTTCATTAACTTCCAAGGCTGCTTCAGTGCTTTCTAGTTGCACTTCTTGTTGGGTTTACACTTCCTTGTTCTAAGGCGCCTGCATCGCTGCTAGAATATCCATTTTCATGGCCTCTTCTTGTGGCTGTTGAATCTCTTCCAGTATCGGTGTAGAGTTCACCGGTATCGTCTCTAGGGATGGGATTTCATTGATGTCAACGATCTCCTGTTGTTGTTGTTCGTTCTGTTCCAGCAGTCCTCGTGACCTAGTTTGAATCTTGTTCGATCTAGATGTTTGGTTTGTTTCTTCTGGCTTCGGTGGTGCAATAGTGGTGACTGTCGACTGTTTGTTGAGTTTGAATAACTTCGGTGAGCTCTGTGGTCTCGCTCTTTTTGTTCTGGCTGCTATTACTCTCTCTTTGTTTTCCTTTCGCGAATATACTAGTTACTCCCGTCCTCGCGCGTTGTATGGGCTTGTCACGAAGCTTGTCAAGGACGCTTCCTCGATTATGTGTTTAATGCATCATAAATGTGGGTTCAATGAATCTATGGCAGTTTTGTACTTGTCATTATGCTTGCTTTGTCGTCTCCCAATGGTGTGTTTAATGTGATTTCCCATCGGTCCTTGTCGTGCTTTAATTCTTCTTAGTGTTGTCTTGTTGTCCTACTTTTGTCAACTTTTCATTTCCCGCTTGTTTTCCCTTTGTATGTAACTGTTGTTCGTGCCTTTGTTGAATTTGTGTTTCAAATGTCATATGGACTTTCTATATCTAACGTACTACATGCTTTAGTCATGTTTCCTTTTTGTTCTCTTTTTGATTTAAAATTATTATTATTATTTATTATTTTATTTTTTTTAATTGTGCGGTGGGTGGTTGATTTTCCTTATACAACTTCATTCGGCTCCCATTGATCGTTCCTCTGAGGTATACACCTACTAAATCTCGTAATTGTACATCTCCTTCGTCATGAAAGATTTTTCCTCGTATGGTCCTAGCCAATGCATTCTAATCTTCCCCGGGTGCTGAAACGATTTGTTGTCGTAGAGCAATACTAGATCTCCTTCCTTGAACGTTTTCTTCTTGATATGTCGATCGTGCCAAGCTTTGTCTCTTGATTTCTGAACTTATTTATGGAATCCTGCCAAGATTTGGTCTTCCTCCATTGACAATAGTTGATTCAGTCTCTCCTATACTATGCCTCATTCTGTCATATGTGTGATAGCTACTACGCGTAAGCTGGGTACTAAAAATTCTAATGGCACTAGTACTTCTTGGCCATAGACTAGTTTGAATGGTGTGTGCCCTGTCAACTTTTTGCATGTGGTCCTATACGCCCATAATATTGTTGTTACTTTGATGTCCTAGTCATCTCTGTTGACGTTATAGATCTTTGTCAATGCGTTCTCCAGAATTTTGTTGAAGGCTTCTACTGTGCCATTCACCTGTGGATGATACGATGTGCTCTTTTGGTGATGAAATTCAAACTCTTCAGTCATCGTGTAGATGGTGTTGTTTATGAAGTGTGTGCCTTGGTCACTCATCAAAACTCTTGGGCACCCAAATCTAGTGATTATTTGTTCAAACAAGAAGTGTGCAGCTGTCTCTACGCTACAATCTTTTACTGGTGCGGCTTCCGCCCATCTTGTTAGGTATTATGTTGTAGTGATAATGTATCTTTCCCCTGTCCTTTTCGCTAGTTGGTTAATTGGCCCCACAAAGTCTATTGCCCATTTTTCAAATGCATGTAATGTTACTTGTGGTCATAGTGACATCTTGTCCCTTATGTTGGGTTTGTCTACCCTTTGACAGACATCACATCTCTGACAATACTCTTTCGAGTCCCTATGAATCGTTGGCCACCATAGTCATGCGCGTAGTACCTTCTTCATGGTAGCTTTTCCTGCATAATCCCCTCCTGCGATTCCCTCATGGGCTTCTACAAAAATTCTTGGTTGTTCATGCTCTAACACGTACCTTCGCAAGATGTTTTATGTGCCCATCTTGTATAGGTGTCCTACGATTAGTTGATAGTCGATTGCACGGACTAACAGGTTCTTCTTCTGTGCGGTGGTATATTCTTGCGGTGCGATACCTGTGCTTAAGTACTGGATGATCTCTGCGAAATATTCATCAGCAATTTGTACTAAGAATAATTGTGCATACGGAAAGTTGTCTTGTAAATTCATAGGTTCTTCTCCATTTGTGACCCTGGATAGGTGGTAAGTTCCTGCATTCAATTTTCTTGGTTTAATTATTACTTCAAAATCAAATTCTTGAAATAGCAGTAACCATCGACAAATTCTCCCCCCCCCCCAACACTAGTTGTTGACTAGGTATTTCAGGGCTGAGTGATCTGTAAACATCTTAAATTGTTTTCCCAATAGGTAATGTCTAAACTTTTGTAGTGAATAAACCATGGCTAGGCCTTCTCTTTCTGTCATGTTATAATTCTATTCCTAGTCTGATAGCTTTCTACTTGCAAATGCTATCGGGTGATCCAAGTCTCATACTCGTTGCACTAAGATATCTGCAAGTGCTATCGTTGATGCATCTACATGGACATGGAATGTCTTTTCCCAGTCTGGAAATACTAGTATTGGTGCAGTAACCATCTTTTGCTTCATGGTATCCAGACCGTGTTGACACTCGTCATTCCATTGATACTTTGTATCCTTCCTTAACAGTTTTTCCAATGGTGTTTTGATCTGCGCATACCCTTTGATGAATTTCCTGTAGTATCATGTGTGCCCTAACGTTGCTCTTAGTTGACGGACTGTTTTTGGTGCTTGTAAGTTAACAATGACTACAATCTTGGTCGGATCCACTAACAAGCCTTGTTTGCATACTATATGGCCTAATAGTATCCCAAACAGTGTTCCAAATATGCATTTTTCGATGTTTAGTGATATATGGCATTGTCTACATCTCTCTAACATCAGTCGTAAAACTTCCACATGGTTTTTCAAAAGACTATAAATTGTCTAGTCATCCAGGTATACTTCGAGAAACTGATGGATAAATTCCTTAAATGCTACGATCGCCACTCTGGAGAATATTGCGGGTGCATTCTTCAGTCCAAACAGCATGATTGTGTACTAATAAGATCCCCATTCCGTCGCAAACATGGTCTTGTGTATGTCCTCTTGTGCTATATTAATATGACGGTAGCCTGAGAATCCATCAATGAATGAGTAAGCTTCATGTCCCCCCACATTCTCTAAAACTTCATCTGTGAATGGTGTAGGGAACGGGTCATGTAGGCATGCATCGTTCAACTTCCTCAAGTCGACCCATATCCTGATCCCTCTTCCTTGTTTCTTGTCATGTACTACCATCGGGCTTATCCATTCTGATTCCTCAACTAGTTCAACGATGTCTGCTTCGAGCATCCTGTCGATCTCATCTTTAACTTTCTGCTTATATATGGGGTTCAGTCTGTATGGTCATTGTCTAATAGGTCTCGCTTCAGGTCTGAGTGGCATCTTCATCTCTCCTAATTCTCCGGCTATACCCTTCATCTCTGTAAATGTTGTGGGAAAAAGGTCGTTATATTCGCGCAACAACTCGGTGATGCTTTCTACTATCTGCTCATCCCAGTAGTCTCCAATGTTGGCCATTTTGGGCTGCTCAACTATCCCGATGTTAAATTTATTTACCTTGATTGGCGCAAAAATGACTTCAAATTCTATGGGTGGTCCTTCCAAATCTCTTTCACCTTCTACTTCTTCGATCTGAATATCGTGTGGATCATATTTATCTGGTGCTTCCTCATGTACATGGTAACATGACAGTAGTTCCTTGACTGTATGTTTATTTTGTTGTTTCTCTTCTGTGATAAATTCTATTTCTGGTTATTTGATTAATATTACTCCTCTGATTCATTTGAAGGTTGCATCTATGTTGGGGTTCTCATGCTCGAATAAGAAAGTGATTGTGAATTTATGTTGCAATGTCCTCCATGTTGTACTTCCTTTGCGCAATTCCTGGTATGTATACCAGTTCGCTGGTATTCCCTCTAAAGTATGTATGAAGTGATGAGGCCATTCCTCCAGTGGTGTCATTGTCCACAGCATTTTGTACTTCGCCAAGTGTTCCGCTGGTGCCTCTTGTCCTTCGTATTTCTATTGTTTGTTGTATTCTTGTTTTGTGCCAAACCTTATGTGCAGTAGTCACTTACATTGATACCAGTTTGTGATGATTTCTTTATGTGCGCCCCACCATCTTGCGAGTGTGGCCTTGAGTGCTAAGTCAAGTGCGTACAGTCACTGGTTTTCTAATACTTCGTCTTCATATTGTGTCAAGAATGTTTCCAAATCATTTAGTCCATGGAAATTGGGTGGTTCTTTGATTTCTATGCTTACCCATCTTATTGCGCGGTCTATTCTTGCACATCTTCACATGGATACTTTGTGTAGTCTTTGTTGCTAATTTTCTAACCCGATGTCTGATTCTGTTACACATGAAGTAATGCTCTGCCAACTGAGTACCCCGTCTACAGTTGGGTTTACGTAATCCTCATCCCGCGTGGTTTTTCTGTACAACTGGATGATCTCCTCTGAGTCCAGGCAAATGGGTTCTACTAACCTCTCCCCTTTCGATGGATCTAGTGGTGCTATGACCCTATATTCTCTGGACTCAAATGTCATTTTCCTGGTTTTCAAATTGATTATGGCATGGTTGTCAAACACCCAATCCAAACCAAGCAATTCTGGGTAAGGTGTTGTGCCATCTACTATTTCAATGACTTTAAAATCTACTTTACTGCACACTCCATCAAGATCTACTATCACTCCTTTCAGTCTACCTATTGGTAGGACTCTATGTTGATTTGCTAGTTTTAATTGGAGATTTTGAGTATCTTAGTGTTGGCTCTCCCATACATTTCCATGTCTTCTTTGGTAGCACATTCACTTTGGATCCTATCTCTAGTATAATGTCTCCCATATTGAAATCCCCAATGTTATCATTTAGTCTAAATTCCCTACTTGTTCTTCTTCTTGTGTGTAGGTGATAGACAGTTTTTGGTTCTAGATTTTCTTTCATCTCGCTGCTACATTTCTCTAGTATGTTTTGTAATATTTTCACAGATGACAGATCACTTAATACATTTATGCATGATTGCAAAAAGCCTTTGATTGTACTTACTTGTCCCTTGGGTTGTGTTCCATTGGTATGATCCAGCGATGGTGGCATCTTGTATTTTGGGGCTTCCTTGAATGGTTGCATAGTTGAAGTCAACAATGTGTCCTCCTTATAAAATTCTTGTATGGCTTCCTTAAAGGTATCCTTTTCTTTTGGCACATCAAAATTATTTCTTGGTTCAGTGTTCTTCTTTACCCATTGGTTCTGTGTTGGTCCTGTCAAACTGCATCAGTGCATGTTTTTGTTCCTCCACGAGTGACTATGTTGATGTTTCGTCCGTCATCCCTTACTTTGGCTGAAATCCACTAAACATTCTGATTGTTCTGGTTCCTCTTTTCCTGAATCTTTACTAGTAGTGTCAAGCATTCCTCTGTATCGTGGTCCGATGCGTGGTAATACATACAAGTGGTTGGTGGAAGTGGACATTCTTGTGCATAATGTCTTGGTTGCTGACAATTGTGACATGTGAGTGGTCCTCTACCCCATCCAAAACCTCCTCTGGATCGTCCTCCTCTTTGGTAACCTTCGTGATCACCTCTCGGTGCATTATACTATGGTGCTTGATTGTACTGTGCGGTATTGTATTGGGGTTGTGTCGGGTTGTACTGCGGTTGTGCGTTATTGTATGGTTATTGCGCAGTGTTGTATGGGGTTGGGGCCTGATTGAACTGTGGCATTGCTTGCCTAGTCATCATTTTGGCATGTACCCTATATGCATCTGATGTTCTCTCCCACATCAGCTCCATAGTTCTGCAACTTTTATGATCGTGGCCCACTGATTTGCAGAAGTTGCAATATGAATTCTTTGGAACTTTCTGGTATTTGTGCATTATCATGCAGTGATAAGGGTCGTGACCCGGTTTCTTGCATATTTCACACGATAATCCTCCCTGTGGTAGCGGATTTGGCATACCGGCTGCCATATTGCGCGAATGTTGGGAATTCGTTCTTGTGGTGTCCTTTTGTCCTACATGTGGTGCACCAAACATCTTCTCGTTTGTCCTTGTTCTTATTCTGGTTCAGTTGAAATGTTAAGTTCTTCAAATCCTCCTTCAGCTCTTCGATAGCCGGGTTCATCTGCTGGTATTGGTTCTCTTCCAATTGTAAGGATGCATGTAGAGCCTCTGTCTGCGTCTGAAACTTCTATTTCCATAAGGAATATTTTAAGTGTGGAAGTAGTGAGTTGAAAAATAGATGTCGATGTTGCATCTCAGTCATAAGGTATTTTATTTTTCCCTTTAGTTGCTTGAATATCTAGTCAATCTCCCATACAAACTCTCTTGGTTTCTGTCTTATCTCGATCATCTCGTTCATGTACTAATCCTCTAAGCTTGGCTTCTGGAACTCATTTATCAATAATTTCTTAATGTCGGCTAGTGTCCTTATCGTCCCAGGGGCATTGTTTGTGTCTAGACTCATGTACCAGTCTAGTGCGTGGTCTCTCAGCGTAATCACTAGCTGCACGAGTTTGGTATCTTCATCAGTGATCTACTTTGATTCCCAGAGTTTTGCACAAATGAAAAAATGTTTCTCAAGGTCTTATGTTTCTTCCCCTTGAAATTCTGGTAATCTGATAGTGGGATCGTGTCCTGCCATTCTGAATACTGAACTACTACCTCCCCCAAGTGGTGTAGATACTTGACTAGTGTTGCCTGAACTGGCTCCTCCAGTTGTTGCTCCTTGTGTAGATGTATTTCTTGTTTTTGGACTTCCTCTGAACTTCAGTTGTCTAAATGGTGGTGTTCTCTTTGGTGTATTAGTCGCACATGGGTTTATGGGTTCCACACTAACATTAGTATGGATCGGATGGTTGCCTTCTCCTCCCATTCTTGGACCTCTCATCTTTCTCTCATATGTTGCGCGCAGGATTTCCTCAATCTGCTCCATAGCTCAAAGATCCTCTACCTCTTCCTCATCACTCGCCAAGCCTTCCCTCGCAACTACAGCTCTCTTCTTGGTATTCACCTTATATTGGTAGGGTGCTTCGCTACGTGTCATCCCTGATGACGCAAATATCCACTTGAGTTGGTCGTCATCCATCATGATCGATTCCAAGGGTTCCTCCTCCTTCTTGCCTTTATCCCTACCTCCTTCCATTTATCCTCTCTCTGTTAGTGTTTCCCCCTTTCCCCCATGCACGCAGGGAAGTTTAGTTCTTTGATTCCATTGTCATTACACCTTTGTTATATAGGAGTATCTTAATAGAAGTATACAAGGATTGAATGTACCTTCCTCGAGGTCCACGTAGAAATTCTTTCTCGGTTGCATTGTATGACTTTGTTGTGTCAACTACAAATTCTATGATGAAACCTGCCACAATATTGTCAAGCCAAAAGTCTATTGCGCTGGTGAATTTTTTGTTCACCTGTTGTAACTGCTCAATCTGTACCAAAGTCCAATCTAGCTGTCGAATCCGGTTCGTCATGTGGTTATCCTTCAACCTTAGTATCCACTCCTGTAGTAGATGCGGAAAATCACATAAAAAAGACTTTGTGTAAATCAGTAAACGCATATTTGTCCAAATATTTGCGACGTGTGATTCTAGGGTTTCTATTGTCTTTCTATTCAAACTCTAGCTCTTTGGTTCTCAACCAGCCTTCAATTTCTGCTTTCGTGGGGTTTCAAGGTCTCAACATTCCCTTCTAATGGCTCATGTCTCTTCTTGTTTCGCTCGTTCTTTTCTCGTTCAATCTATCTCATCTACTTAATCCTCTCTTGTTCCTATTAACACAGCAACAGAACCATTTGTTGGTTACTACTTTCCTTTACCGTCTGAGTTATTGACCCAGGGTTCATGTCTTTCGGGTTTCCAACAAAGCCTCTAAACTATTCGCCCTCCTGGTAAACCAAAAGGCAACACAATACACAGAATGCACTGCGCAGTCTCACTCAAGATAGCTTTAAATGGACAATTGTAAGACTCGGGTGTTTATAGCCTAGGATTGACTATGAGATAGGGATTTATTATTCAGAGCCATATGCTTCTAATTGTGATTGAAATCTACTATTACTCACGAGTGTGCATTTATCTTTCACAGTTTATTTCCCGAACAGCACAATCGTATTCCATGAAAATGTACTAACTCATTCATTAAGCATAATAACTAATTGTTGAAAGAAAACAAATATGTACATGCATTCATCACATTACATAGATATTATTGTGGTTCACCCCCTCAGGGGATACATCCACAAAGATTTGGCTCTTGGCTCTTTTATTATGGTAGTTTTGCATCTACAACACCACGCTCTTACAATTCTCCTTAGATGGGTAAGATCTGTATGAGGTGAACTAGATCGCACCAGGATCCCCAACTTGTGATCTAATCCTCAGATCTTCCTTCTCTCATTTTTTCTTAGCTCAACGGCTTACAAAAATGGTTCACAACAGTATTACATAATGCATCAACTCGTACATACTATGACGGACTATTACAAAAACCCAACTAATACAAAAATAAAACTAACCTTTATATGATACCTGCGTATATATATATTTATATATATTGGGCTCTTCAACCATTTAAAATGTATTACCAAAACCCTAACCCTATCGACGTTTGGTCTTCCTCCCATGTGCATGTGTTGTTCTTCCTCCAGCTGTCGCTTTCCTTGTGCATGCTTTCTTGCATGTGTGTGTGTTTTTCTACCTCTAGTTTTTACTTCAATTTTTGCATGCTTTCTTTCCCATGATCATCCTTCTTTCCACTTCAGCCTGATGCCAACACTCATCAATATCCTGATCATCTCCATGGTTGGATTCGAGGGGGATGCAAGTTCATGCGTCGAGGTAAGGGTGCAGGATGGGACCTGCCCATCCCCACAACCAATGAGAGGGTTCCAGGTAGAGGTATAACAGGCAAGGTTGGACCCTTGTCCCATCCAAGGTCATAAGTGTCCCATGTGGGAAGTCGGTATGGGTGGGCCTGTAAATTAATATTTTATTATTTATAAAAATGTATTAAAGGAAGGAAAGAGGAGAGAGAGAGAGGAGGAGGAGGGAGGCAAAGGCTGACAAGGAAAGGCCAGGGTGGCCAAGAGGGTTACATGGAATCACCTCAGGGTGTCATATGGACCCAGAATTCCACAACAATAGCCACGTCAACAAAGATGACACATAGGTAAATTTATCCTATAGTCTCAAAAAAAAACAAGTTTGGAGCCAAAATCATATTTTGTCCATAGCAGGAGCATAATAACTCAAAAGAAGATAATATTTAATGGTTTTTTTCCACAATATTGAGGGATATAGAAGTGACAAAGAGTACCACTCAACAATTATGCTCTGATTTTCCAGAAAATGAAAATTACTTGTTTTTAAAGAACAAGGTCAAACTCTGTGGCAAGAGCACAATTACTGTTGAAACTTGTACAGGGTGTGAGAAAATCATACATGAAAATAATGTGTGAAGGGATTGGCCGAATTCTAAGGATTTTGGAGTGGAGGTACCAAAATAGGGGAAAATCCATTATTTCTTGCCACTTTTGGGTGATTTTTGGGATTTTCAGTGGAGGAAAAGGGTCCCTGGATGGAAAATTTGTAAAAAAATATTCACTCAACATTTTGTATACTCATCAATCCAAAGAAATTTGGTTTAGTGAAGTTATTCCAGAAGTGCATGGTTTGGAAGATATCCAATTTGGCTAAAATATCTAAGTCTGGAAAACGGTGTGAAAATGGACAAAGTTGTCAATTCTATATTACTAAAGTTTTTAACTAGAGCATCAGATTGACAATATGAGAGTTTTTATGAATTCCATGTCATCATTTTTATCTATTTCTCATACAAAAGCTTCCCTAGTTCTTAGTAGATCTACTTCTACAAGTGACATAAGTTGGTGTCTAGGATTAATTGCACCAGATTGAAAAGTGTACAAAGGGGGTAAATTAACAATATTCATATGATTGTAACTTTCTTCTTAGAGCTAATAATTGAGCAAGAAAGTAGTCATTCGAAAGATATTAGATAGGAGAATCTATATATACACTTAAAATTTAGTTTTGAGCCAAAGGATCCTCGAGGAATTAGAAGGAAGATTATTGTTGGGCTTGAACAGTAGGTTTAAAATGAGTTTTATATATGTGGAAATAGGGTGCAAGAGTAAATCACTCAGTGGATGAGAAAGTGAAAATTCCATTATGTGTAGATTTTGTTCTAGATATATGCAATTAGGGTCCAATGAGAATTAATCCATAAAAATAAAAAATAAAAATAAATAATTAATTAATTAATTGGATTTCAAAATTGGACAAAGTCCATGAATAGTTGAGATAAGTGGGAAAATGTATCATAAGTGGATGCCAAGCTAGGTATATTTCATCACTCAAAGAACTATGATAGCAATGAAAGGGAATCATTGATGCATATAGAGAATGTTGAGTACATTTCAAGGGTATTGAGTGTATTTCCAAGGTAGAATGGGATAGAAAGTCAAGAACACAAATAGAGAAGTGGTATTCATAAAGGAAATTCTTCATAAGACACATGAGAAAGAAAATGATTATATGCTTGAAATGGTATGCAAAAGAGATGGAACTTGAAAGGAACTATCACAATTGTACAAATAAGTAGGTCAAGTTTGTACAATTGATTGAGGAATCAAAGAGTTGCAAAGGGAAGAGCGGGGATTCAAAATAGGTATTGAAAGGTTGAAAAGGGACTCAGAATAGCATAGTTAAATTAGTATTTGGGTGATACATAGTCTAAATGGATTGCAAAGTATAATTAACAGAGGTTCTCACATAAGACGTGAAGCCAACATGTGGGGAATGTCATAGCAT
>JZKD02S1673395.1:674399-693369 GCA_000966675.3 Picea glauca
CTTAGACTCTTAAATTGTAGGGTCTAATGTGATTTTCTTTCGGGGCTTTAAACTTAGGGTACCATTCCCGCCTCTTCTCGCCTAGCCTCACAGGAGGTTGAGATGTTGGTATTGAAACATTGTAGTTTTAGGATCAACATATTTTGACAACCGTATTGGGGAAGACCATTCAATGTTTCTCTCTTCTCCTTTAATTGCTTCAAGGCCCTCTTTTATCCTCTTCATCTGTGAGAAGCAATATGACTAGCTCTGGCCAAACTTCTATGTCTCAACTGATTGAAAACATGTATAGTGGTTATAATCCTACGGTCTCGACTACTAATCTTGGAAAAGTCATATACAAGTATGGAATTTTCAAATTTGAGGAATAATTGAACTATTACCCGTGGTTTATACCTACCCCTTTGAAGTTTGCTTACCCGGTTAATACTTTGCCTCACAAGTTCAAGGAGCATTTACCTTCATTTTTGGGTGATGAAACCGTTACAGTGGAAGAGAATCTTCGTGCATTTTCTAATGCTTGTACCATCCTCATAGTTAATGAAAATGACAGTTGCTTGATCTTGTTTAAAAACTCCCTTCATGGTAATGCCGCTTCCTTGTTTGCCAACCTATCTGATGAAGGCATCTCCACGTGGTCTGAACTTTCTTATTGGTTTGCTTCTACTTTTGGGCACTTGGATAACCCTTAGCACCTTAAGAGATTTAATCGATTGCACATGAAGGAAAGTGAAAGTATTCACGCTTCTAACCTTAGGTTTATCTAGTTATATAACTGCAGTCCTATGTCCAATTGCCCTACCAACTTGACTTTCCTCTTGCATTATTATGATTGTCGACCCCCACTTTACTGTTGGTGGTTGGATGAGAAGAACATTCAAAATATGGAGCTAGCCTTAATCATTTGCCTTAATTTCAAAGAGCAATCTCGTAGAACATGTTTCTCTTTTGGTGGTTGCGATTCACACATAGATTTTTCATCCTTAATACCCATCATCCCAGATTTACAAAATCACATGCTCTCCCTTGAACATCGATTTTCAAAAAAATCCCACCTTGAGAGATCCTTGGAACCCTCTTACCTAATGCCTAATTATGATACCTTTACCACCTGTGATCAAGAGTTTGGATGTGAATATGATCAAGATCATATCATGATGCTTAACGATCAACCCACCTCTCACATTCCAAATATCCCCATTATCGAAACTAATAGACAAACCCAACCCAAGATCATGGTTTATCCCAAGTCTCTCATTTATGTGCATACAATGGTGAAATTGACTATGCAAAGAAGAAAGTCGATTTTGACCTCTTTAATCCCCTTTATGACACATTTTTATATGATGATGTTCCTAATGAATGGTCAAATCAAGTTGATGAAAACCCTTTCGATTTTATTGATACATGTGATGAGTGTTCCTTTGAAGATATTCATGGGTTTGATCAAGATCTTGAATTGGAAAATTCTCATTTAAATCCAATGTTTCGATTAAGAGAAGTGAAGGAACTCAATACATGTATGCATACCCCTCTTATATGCATACTTTCATTTGATGTTGATAATGAGTTCAAGGGACTTCCTATGTTTTTAAATCCCTTATATTTTTCCTTGGAGTATGATAACCCTATTCCTCGTAGGAAGATTGTAACAGATGGCATTGAGATGTTTGATGAGTCCATAGATTATATCATTGACATTAAAACTTCGAACCATAAGCTCAATGTCCTTGATTCCATTGATGTTTTTAGTATAAGGTGTAAGGATCATCTTGTTGGTTAGCAAGTCTTGTAGGATGGTAACCATTTATTTTGGGTCTTGCTAAGTCTTTTTCTCTCTCCATGTGCATTTGTTGGTTGGCAAGTCGGTGAGAATTCCTTGTGTGATTCCTTCCAAGTCATGAAACTTGTATGTAAAGCCAATGATGCGTTCCTCTATGCCAAGTGTCATCACACTTGAGTCATAGGTTGTTGCATTCCTCTTCCCCTGTACATAAATAAAAATGAATAAATAAAAAAAATTCTCAACAAAGGGGATAGATTAAGTTTTTGGTTTGCTTCAATTTAATTTAGTTTCGTTTCTCACTTTTTATTTTGTTTTGAATTACATGCTTTATTTTCCTTTTCATTCATCGCTTTTGATTTGGTGGTCAGACTTGATGGAGTAATGATAAGTGATCTAGAAAGTTATCTGTATATTATGATTAACTGATTGACCAATTCTTTTGGTGGACAACATGATTACAGATGAACCATGTTCCCTTGTTTGTGTGTCAAAATTCCTTGCTTTGTCTATTATATGCTTACTAAGCGGGAAATCCTTGCTTAAAGTAGTCATTCAGTCCTTCCCAAACCTTCATTTATTTTCCCTTCTCCATCTCTGCCATCTTGATATATCTCTTGCATACACGTTGTGGATGCTCATAGTTACCTTGGGCTTTCCCTCAACACACATGCATGGCAATTCATCCAACTTTCAGATCGTTTTGATATGTTCCATCAATTGTGTTGATCCTAAATCCCCATACACTTCAATGCATTGTTCTCCAAATACCAGAGTTACTTAAGCATGCATACCACTTTAAGCAACACACATCTATTAGTTGGCATTTGTTGACCACCATTTTGGTCAACAGTGTTAGCCAACAAAACATTGCCAGGCTCCCCCTCAATTCACATTAATTGTCCAAAGTTTTTGTGCAGTCTCATTGAGTTGTTGCTACACATTTTAAAGTTTGACAATCTAGCTAGTCCCTAGATTACTTGATGATGTCTTTATATTTTTTGCCATTCAAGAATATTTTAGAAATTATGACAAATATTGGATAAAGAATAATAATAATGGTCGTTGGTCAGTTATACATGTTGGACACGTTAGAAATTCATTTAGATGAAAGCAGGTTCAATACAAGTTTTTGAAAAGGTTGACATGGTACTTGGCAAAGTTGACGAAATACTTAGTATAATTGTCGTGGCTCTTGACCTATCGCTAAATATGGCCCATTTTCCCACTCCTCATGATATCATATTTTGCACTCATGATTCACTTTTCGCCAGATATATTTCATGTAGCCTCTCTTTTTTTTCTTTTCTTTCTAATTATGACATTACTACATAAATGTTATACCATGCCTTTTTGGGTTATGACTTTGACATTACTCCATGCCATGCCAAAAGCAAAAAATATATTAGTATACCATGTTTGCCACGTTCTCTTCCTACCACTATATCCCAAGCATGCTCATGTAAGCTAAATTTCATATCTAACTCTTCATCGACAAAGGAAATGTATAACAATGTGGAATGCAGATGCATTGTTAAGAAGGCGTAGATGGAACCGGTTTTGGAATGGCATATCATGCGCAATAAGAATCAACTTGTATTACTTGTACAATGAGTAAGAGCTAATCGTATATCCCTAATATTGAACCCTTACATATTGGATACATGCTTATAAGCTTAGTCAGATGAATGGTATTACTTCATTATCATACCTTATTCTATGTTTGCTCTCACCAACATCTTGTAGGTAGGGGAAAGAAGTGCACTGTTCTCTCTCAACATATTTGTTAATGTCTATTTTAAGATCTTAGGATATATGACCATGGCTGCATCCATCTTCGATAGCCTATCCTTAATATTAAGATCCACATCCTTCTCCTCCTCCTCCTCCTCTGTCGGAGAACTGTTTGAGGTTTAATGTCTACATTTCTATCAATGGATCACATATCCTTTGAAGGTATTTTGACTATTGTTGATGGAATGATAAAATGGGAGATAATTTGGAATTATCAAAGGGCTTGGTTTTCATCTACTCAAGAAATGATTAACAAAAGAAGTTATTGAGGACAACCTCCTTGTTCAGTGATTCATGAGAGTCAAATGATGTTATTCCTACTATCAAGCTTCATAGTGATATGAAACTTCTATTGCAATGCATATCACCTTTGTTATGGAGTCAAAACAATGGGGTTGTTGTTGTTGTTGTCAGAGTCCATTGGCTTATGGCTCCAATGAGGTTGTGAAATGTTAAATGTATGTGAAAGTACATGTAACTTGATAACTTCCAATATACTTGATCACTCCTATTTAACTGCCTCATCCACACAGACAACAATTGGTCAGTGGGTATTTTGTGGATGACTCCTTCCTCAGTTGTGGGGAGCCTATCAAGTGTTTTTTTAAAAACACATGCATGGTCCAATGAAAAATCCTCCTATACTTATATGAAAATATCCATTCCACAAAGGAAGAGCTCCAAAATGAGATCTTTCAAGTTTATGATCAGTGTGAGACTATTATATCATGAAGGAGAAGATGCCATCAGTCAAAGATGACACAACAGACCACATTGGTAGTAAAAAAGGCTTGGAAGGCACAGGGTTGATCCTCCTTATGAATATTCATGGAAATTTGAAGAATTCCCATGACGATAACGAGCTCAAGGGCCTCCTCATGCAGCTCAAAATAAGGAAAACATCGACGATAATTAGCTATAGATCTTTATGGTGCCATGTTTGCATATATATATTCTTTCTACCTTCTATAATATCAGTAAAAAGTGTCTGAAGTCTGTATTTATTTATGTTGATGAGTGTCCATAATCAACAAAGAACATTCGATACACTCCAACATTCCAATTCTTTTGAGATGGATACACAGTAGATGAGTTCTATGAGGCTAGGCAATAGAGGCTTTGTGATCAAGTGTGGCTACATTCATGATAACTTTACAAATATAAATCACCCTACCTATTAAGCATACTTTCAAAGGCCATTGCTGAGAGTGCACGCCTATTGGAAAGACGTAAAACTATCACTATTTTATCCGGCAAGGAAATTATCTTTTAAAGTTGTCTTCTTGTTATTTTCACAGCAATTACAATAGTGAACTTTTTCTAATGTAATAAGTCTAGAAAAGGTCTAGACTCTCTACATAACTATCAAGTTGAATTTGTGGTTATAAAGTATCTTTAAGAAGATTACAATGTGACATTAAAAGGTGTATAGGACTCAAGCTCTCACATTTTGGCTTGTTGAAGGAAATATGAATAAATCAACATTTCAGAGGTGTTGTTCTGAGTACAAATGAGAAAGAGAAAAGGATTCAAAAGTACAAAACCATGTTAGAGAAATCTTCAAAAGCTAGAAGGAAGAGAACTTGACTTCGAATTGAACCTACTAATCAAAAAGATTCCACACTAAGAGATGACATGTCTTAAATGGATGCTAACATTGCTAAAGATGTGAATGGTGGAACATATTTAGAAGCAAAATCTCAAGGAGGTGTCCCTCTAACCATCTCCTTTTCTTCGTTAGTAGAATCCATTACAAGTTTTCCATTGATTATTATAACAATTCCAGTAGCATCTGGTATTCGAAAACATGTTGCCTCTACCTCTCTTCTTGATGTACAAGAATAATCTATTGAACAAGGATATAAGTTTTGGATCAATGAATCATTTACTAAAAATAATTTCCGTGAAGATTGTATGTGGCATTGCGAGAGATCTTAGACAACCTGTATCTTTGAAAAGATCCAGGTCTATAAAGCAGTTAATCCACATTTCCTCCAAATCACAAATAGAAATTGACATGTGTAATAGCAAGTTTTCACAAATGAATTTTTATTTCATATTATTTTTATTCCAAGTTGCTCACTTCATCCCGTTAATGTAAAACTGGGCTAACTATTGGTACCTCCCATCGGATTAGATAAAATGAGAAACAAATAGCCATTGCAAAGGAGAAACAAATTTAACGAGACGTATGCATGGAGCTTAGTGAGATTTATTTTTTTCATTCATGCTCTATTCATTTTTTGTCCGGGGATTTGATGATCTATTGATAGTAGGGGCATCTTGCAAAGTAGCAAGAAGAATGAAGTAAGGATGAGTTTTGCTTGTGTCCATGAGGTAACTGGTTTATTTTCTAATTTTACTGTACAAAATTCTTAGTTATGTTAGCACTAATAAATTTACTTGTATGCATATAACAAACTTGTGCTTCAGTTTGATTGTTTTGTTTAATGTTCAACTTAGTTTTTCTTTGTCTTCTTTCTACGCTTGGCTATTCTATGTATGAGTGCAAATAACATCTAGATTAGTTAGAGTCACTTCTGGTCCGAGTTCTCACAGGAAATCAAAAGCATCAAAAAATCTAAAGAGAGTGTACGGGGTTACATAAAATAATAAAGATCAACTTTCAGGCTCTGGAATTATTCCCCTTTGATATCCTAGTTTTATTCTTTTATTTTCTTCTGATACAATATTCAAAACACAAAAATACTAAAACAATGCCAATTTATTTCTTTTCTTTAAATTAATTTCAATGCACATAATCTCTTTTCTTTCTTTTATTAGTTTAACCTTTTGTTTTACTGATTGCAATATTTAAAAGAAAACATAATATAAAAATTCATTTCATTATGTTCATTAGATTTTAGGGTTTTTCTTGGAATCACTTACTAATTTTTAGTTTATTTATTTTTCTTTATAATTATTTCATTTTAGCATTTGTATACATAAAAATTAAATATTTGAAAAATCATAAATAAAAGATTCATGCTTAGACTCTTAGGTTGTAGGGTCTAATGTGCTTTTCTTTCGGGGTTTTAAACTTAGGGTACCATTCCTGCCTCTTCTCGTATAGCCTCATGGGAGCTTGAGATGTTGGCATTGAAATATTTTAGTTTCAACATCAACAAATAGGAGCTAAAGGATTCTTGACCTTGTTGTTCAAACATTAATAAGACAAACTGAGGTGTTTGCATAGGGGCAGACCTAGGGTTTAACACTCAAGAGAGCACTAACAAAACCCTAACTACTGGCCCTTTTGACAACACCTACGAAGCAGATAAAGTCTAACCCGAGGTAGAAGCAAGGGTGGTTGCAAGACTCAGATGTCTGCAACCTTAGCTGGGACATAGATCTATGATTATAACACCTTATCAAAGCACTTAGCAATTACAGTTCATCAATATTAAACCAATATCTACTTCACAGACAAAACCCTAATTACAGAGCATCACAGTATTCAACTAGATCTAGTATGTTCAAGAACTAAGCACATCCACATAGGTCATATCTAGCATTCATCCATATTATTAATCACGTAACATCAACAGATCTATCTATCATTCATGTATATCAAAGCATCTAAACAAGTAAACACATAAACAAATCAATACATTGCACAAAGCAACCATAACACAAGATATACGTGGTTCACCCCCACCCCGGGGCTACATCCACCAACTCTTCTTCTTTTTATTATCTTCTGTCAAGCTTCTTACAGGCACAAAGCATCAGAACACTACTCTGCACAGGATAGGAGATCTACGCGCACTTCGCCAGATCCTCCTTCCCCAAGTAGATCTAGGCACAGAGCCTTACACAGTCTGCACACAAAGCACTACAGATGACTTGCACTTAGCTCTGCAAGTCTTAATCACATCTTCTTGCACATATCTAGTACTAGCACTCATCCACCGGTCACTACTTACATTGCCTAGATTTCTATTTATATATTACAAAATAGGCCTAAGCATGGGTAAACCCATGGGCCGACATCCCCATACCCGTTACATAACCCAAAAACCAAAAAATCCCTAAAGAGGGGCCGAGATCTTGTGATCTCCACTTCGTCTTGCGCTCTGTCTTCGACAGCCCATCGAAGTCCCAAAAATAGGTCAAACATGACCAAGGATCCTCAAAACTTGGTCAAGGGCCAACAAGCCCCTAACACTCACCTATGACTCGTCCCGAGTTACTCTAATCTGGGTAATTATGCCTCAAAAGTCTCAAGCTTGGCTCAAGATGCTTTAACTTGTTGTTGTGCCATGGCCTCTTGCTCAGCGAAATCTTGGACGACTGCTTTGTTGATAGGTCCCTCTAAGCGTTGTTCAACCACAGTGACAACTTGCTACAGTTCTACTCCTCAACTTTCGATCTCTGAGAACAGTTAGCAAGCTTCATCCTATATAGGTTAGAGCCTCTGAGTCACTTCCATGACTCTGCTATGAATGGTGCAGACCTGCTGTTGAGCAGTGCGTTTCTCTTGGGATCGCTTCATCATTTCAACAACTGATAGGGGCTTCAACTATTCCTGTATTGTTTCTGCTTGCTTCTTCGCCTCCTAGAGTTGTGACTCCAGTGCCTTGAATTCTAGATTCTCAGTGAGTCGCTCATAAGTCTAGGCACTGTGATCACTTATTTGCTTACATTCCATGGCAAGGGCCTTTATTCTCTCAACTGTGCTCCGAGAAGCTGCTTCTCTTTGATCCCTCACCTCTTGCAGAGTGTCAGGTACTGTGCAGAGCTCTAAGTCTGCTATTCTTTGCTGTACCCGTTGGATAGCTTCTGTGAGATGCTCTACTTGATGCTTGAATTGGTCTTCTACCTTCGGTTCTAAATTTGTCACAGAGAAAAGTGCTATGTTGACTGCTTCTTTTACTTCGAATTGCTCTGCGAGCAACTGATCTTTTTCTTGCTGAATCAATGCTTTCTCCTCTTCAAACTTTGTCTGAAGAGCAACCTTCTCCTACTTCACAACTCGACATTGTTCTATGACTACTTATTGCACTTGATTCACGACCCGAGTGGTTTGTTCTGTTTCTTCCTGTGCGTGACAAAGGTGAGCTTTGGTCGCATCAGCTGGTCTGCGGAGTTGGTCGGGCTCATCTCCCAACTCTGGTTCTCCTGCCGGTAGGGGCACAGTGGACACTGCGCAACTGGACTGAAGGGCATGCTGTACCCCTCAGAGTTCAACTTCGATTCTGTCGTACATTTCTTCCTGCTTGGCTTCATGCTTCTATAAGATGTCCCGTGAAGCATCTGCGACAACTACTATGATGAAGTCAAAGTCATCGACAATGAGCATAGTCTGCATCTTAGTCAAGGTGGCTCTGGATTTCTTCCGGGAAGAGGGTTTCGTGGGAGAAACCTTCCTCTTCTTCAAGGGATCAACCTCATCTCTAGGTGATGTTACTTCACCTTGATTCTTCTCATCTTCATTTCCATTTATCTCTTCTACTTCGTCATCACCCCCTCGGCCAGGTGACATTGAAGTTGTTTTTTCTGATTCGCTACTTAAGTCTTGGACTTCTACGGTCTTCTTCCTTCTGCTGGGTCTAGGTGTGTCATGTTCTTTGTGAGTGGCCTCCGAGCTGTCAAGTTCGGGGTCAAACATCTCTACATGATCAGAAGGGATAAGGAGTTCTGCTGACCAGTCCTTAGTTATCTCCTCGAGGTCCTTTTCTGTGAGCTTGTAGTAAGACTGAAGCTCCTCCTTATGCTCATCTGCTCGCATGGTGATATAGATGAAGTGCAGATTTGCGTGAAACTTCATGAGGGGTTGGAACCGCTGTAGGGTTTTCAGAGTCATGCGAGGTTAGACTTCGATAGCCCTCTTTAGTTGGAGATAATACGTATGAAAAATTGCGTTCAACTGCCACTATTTTCCCATATCGCTCGAGTACTAGAGCGTGGTGAACTTCACAACAAGCGGCTCGAACGACTCAATGTCCAGGAAGGTCACAACTTCCGACATCTCCCAAGAAATAAACACTATGAGGATAAGGAGCTATATGAAGTGGAACTCATAGCCTTGATCCTGAGCTTCATGACAGTCTAACTCCAGCTTGTTGATTAGTTACTTCGCCCAATTCATCTGTAGGCCTTCTACACATTTCCCTGCGAGGTCAACGACAAACCCTGTGACCCGCGTGGGATTGTTCTTCCTTACTATCCTTACTACAATTAATTGGCATGCTAGGCGCACTGTGCCATTCTGGATGGAAGCTACCTTGTAGCCTCACGTCCCCTTCTCAACATCGTCATAGGTATCCTTGATCTTCTGTTGTAATGCGCGATTTGTGGCTTTCCTCGGATAGAAGTCCTGCGGATCGGGTCCTTGCATGCTCAATATGGTGATCCTATGGATCAACATTAGATCGAATGTGATACGTTCGTCTATCCATAAGTAGTCGCCATGGTAACATGAGAGCACGAGCTTAACACAAGCCTTAACCTCCTGGTGTCTTCCAAAGTGTGGGATCTTCATTATGTTCAATAGGGTGGACTGCACGAGGTTTCAAGTATTATTTTCGAGTTCTTCCCCTTTGTCCTGGTTAAGTATTTATATGGGGTGAGCATACTATGGTTCTTGAGGTCTCCTAGGTTGAAGTCATTGAATTTCAACGTTGCGATATTGTCCTACTGCGCTCTAAATGCGTGTATCCCCTTCGGGAGGTACGTAGTAACCATGGGGTACTCAAAATCTCTCGGCACACTATCACGACTCACTGCGCCGGCCAGGGGTGGGATGTAGTCAGGTAAGATGGTCAAGATTAGTTTCGCATTTTCTAGGTCATCTCTGTGCTTGGTTCTCTTTTCTGCGATGACTCGGGATGGTCCAGATCTGCGAGCGGTTGATGGAAAGGCTTGCAATCCTCTTGTCGAGGACACTTGAATACTTGTAGACATTAGTTTTTTGGCCATGAGATCGATGAGAACTTCTTCTACGATTTTCTCCGTGGCGCTGATCTCGTCCGACATACACGCTTAGATCGGATGGATGAATGAGTGCGCAAAACAATAGAATTGGTGTCGATCTTACTAATCAAAGTGCGGTAGTAATGAGTTATTTCTGATACAATTTGCAAAAGTGTTCTTGGTGCAATAGTCAACAGAATAAGTAGACAACAATGTAACAGATCTTTCCAACAGACAAGAGACCTTCATTTGTTCTGATATCCCGACGAAGTTCCAGTTTTGCAAATTTTCCTTCTGCGAAGTTCTCTCTGAAATCTTCTGTAAATTTTCGATCTTTGCTCTCTTCTTACTGAGCTTTCTAGCCTTTTCCCAGTGATATTCATCTCATTATTCCTCTTTCCATTCCGATTCTTATCTCCTCTTGGCATAGTAACTTCACGCTGTTGAGATTCTTTCCTAGGATTCAAGGGTAATACTTCTTCTTTATCTGGGGCAAGTGCTTCAGTCTTCTGTGAGTCTTCTTGTGTTCTTTCAAATTCAACATCTAAGTTTCTGGTTCTAAATAGCTTCGATCTGTTCTCCTATTCTTCAATCAAGTGTGCAATCCTCCTAGTCATGAAATATTTTAATTCTTGCTTCTTCTGCTCTAAGACTCCTTCTTGTTTCCTTCTGGCCTGATCTTTTATGATCCAAGGTTTTCCTAGTAACATAGCAAATGGGGCGTTGTTCTCAATAAATTTAACAACCTCAAAATCTTCTTTCGTCGAAGTTCCATGAGCATTCATAGATATCTGGGTAAGTCTTCCACATAGGGTTATCAACTTTCCTTGAAATAATCCTATTCCTCCTAATGAAGGAATCATAGCAGGCTTTCTTAAAATTTCCCAAGTTCTTTCTGTCATTATATTCACCTGTGTTTCCTCATCCAGAATATAGTCAATGCCAAAGTTTTCTATTCTTACTTCTCTTTTCTCTTTCTCTTTCAATATCTCTGATAGATTAGTATCTTTGTGGTCATTCAGGGTTTCTTTCATCTGTAATAGTACAATCTCTGATTCCTTCTTGGGTTCTGCCATGGTCTTAGTTTCTTGACCCTTCTTAGGATCTACTTGTTCCATATTCATGCTTTCAAGCTTAGCAATCATTCTAGGGCAATCCAAAACTTTGTGATCCATACCTTTACAACAAAGACAACCAGGTCTTTTACCAGGGCATTCCTTAGTAATATGTCTCGGTATTTTGCAACTGTAACAAAGAGTTAATCCTCTCTTTATCTTAAATGATCCCCAACCTTTCCTGTACTACACACTAGGATCATGGTAGCTAGCCTGCAAAAAATTCTTTCTAGGATCCTGCATCCATTTATTAGTCCAAACATTCTTTCTATGCATAGGAATAACATATCTTTCACTATTATGATAAGATCTACTCATATCAAATCTTCTTTCTTCTAGCTGCGCCCTAGTTTTCAGGCTAGGACAAAATTCATCAAACATACCTAGATCCATATTCTTGAAACAAAAATTTCCACTTATCTTACTTTCGGCAGACCACAAAGCTTCAAGATCTAAAACTTTTCACTATTCGTACCTCTAATAGAGCACAAAGTGTTCAGATATTACGTCTTTTCTTCAGATCTTCCTCCTTCCTTAGCATGGAGCTTCGCAAGTCAAGCAATAGATCTACGTACAAATATTTATTTATTTTCCTCAGTTCCTAACAATCACAGTTTTAGGTCATATCTTCGCACAAAGCTTCTTCTTCCTCAGTTCCCAACAATCATAGTTTCAGGCCAGGGCAACGAAACGAAACCATTTGTTGGCACAGGGGCAGACCCAGGGTTCAACGTTCAAGAGCGCACCAACAAAACCCTAACTACCGACCCTTTCGACAACACCTGCGAAGTATATGAAGTCTCACTCATGGTAGAAGAAGGGGTGGTTGTAGGACTCAGATGTCTGCAACCTTAGCTGGGACACAGATATGTGATTATAATACCTTATCAAAGCACTTAGAAATTACAGTTCGTCAGTATTAAACCAATATCTACTTCGTAGACAAAACCCTAATTACAGAGCATCGCAGTATTCAACGAGATCTAGTATGTTCAAGCACTAAGCACATCCACATAGGTCAGATCTAACATTCATCCATATTATTAAGCACGTAGCATCAACAAAACTATCTATGATTCCTCTATATCAAAGCATCTAAACAATTAAACACATAAACACATCAATACATTGCACAAAGCAACCATAACACAAGATATACATGGTTCACCCCCACCCCGGGGCTACGTCCACCAACTCTTCTTCTCTTTATTATCTTATGTCAAGCTTCTTACAGGCACAAAGCATCAGAACACTACTCTGCATAGGACATGAGATCTGCGCGCACTTCGTCAGATCCTCCTTCCCCAAGTAGATCTAGGCACATAGCCTTACACAGTCTATGCACAAAGCACTACATATGACTTTCACTTAGCTATGGAAGTCTTAATCACGTCTTCTTGCACATAGATAGTACTAGCCATCAACCACCGGTCACTACTTACATTGCCTAGATTTCTATTTATATATTACAAAATAGGCCTAAGCATGGGTAAACCCATGGGATGACATCTCCATACCCGTTACATGACCCAAAAACCCAAAAATCCCTAAAGAGGGGCCGAGATCCCGCGATCTCTGCTTCGTCTTGCGCTCTGCCTTCGACAGCCTGTCGAAGTCCCAAAAATAGGTCAAACATGACCAAGGATCCTCAAAACTTGGTCAAGGAACAACATGAGGATATTAGTGCATGAATCTTATTTCTGATCAGGTAATTTGTGGTTGTCTCTTGATGAATGGAATCTATATTTCAAATCCCTTTGAAAGCTAATTCAAATGTTATTGGTGTGGGTATATCTTTCATACCTCCCAATAGAAATTTGGAGGAAGTTTTTTTTTGTACCAATATCAAGTAGGTTGGGAAATTTATTGAGTTTGGATGAGAAAATAGAGGCAAAGGAGAACATCATTTTAGCAAATATATGCATAGATATGGGCATCTCCCAAGGGATTCCAGAAGGAATATTCAATCTATGTGTGGGAGGTCAGAATTACTACCCAATGCTTGATTAAACAAAAATTCCCTTTCGATGCACTATGTGCAAAATATGCAAACATTTGAAAATCGATGTAATAAGGGAAGTTATGGAAGGAATAAAGAAGGGATCAATGAAAAGAAAGGGAATGTATCAATGCAGACAACACATCCCACAAAAAGAGGTGAACAAGGGAGGGAGTGGGACTAAAAGGAAACAAAATATTGGGCAATCACATGAAGTGGACTTGACAACCCAAAAATGTGTCCATGGAGGTCATTATTACCATTAAAAGAGACCATAAGAGCTAAAAATCAATCTAGAATAAGAATTGAGAATAAGACCATCAACGATTGTAATACCCCAAGGACGAGCCTCAGTTATATCTATGTATTGTAAACATGTTTTTTAGGCTAGTGAGACGAGCAATTGTAAGCTGGTAAGCTTATGTGAAAGTAGGCCGAAGAGCCTAGGTGTTAAAGGCCAAGAGCCTGTTTTGTACATGTAATTATGCACTTTGTTAATATAAAAACATTGCTACGTGTAGACTAAACACGAAGAAAGAGTGATGGGGGACTAAGATTTCACAAGGTTGGGCAAGGGAAGGAGTCTAAGTGTTGGGCCTAGGGGCTAAGCTAGGGGGCTTACCTCTAAAAGGGATAATAATTTATTATTATTTCCTAAAAGGCTAAGGTGGTCAATTGACCAAGTGTTGTCCTAAGTTCTTTGAAAAGGAACGTGTGCAAAAGGGAATGCATGCATCTCCAGGAAGACAAGTGTCAACCTGGGTGCATGCAGTTAAAAGATGAAGTGTCAGATGTGTTGGGGGTTCATGAGCCATTCTTCCATCCTTCACCTGAGTCGTTCAAGGTTTCTTCCATACTTCGCCTGAGTTCGCTGAAATCTTTCCCAAGAAATGTTTTTCCTCTGCACTCGACCTCTGTGTTTTGTTCTCTGGTCATGCACCTTGAAACCAGTGGGAAAAAACCGTGGACTGATCCTCCATCTAACCCGTTCGACCTCTGCATAGTCATGCATTCTGAACTCAGTGATAACCTACAGACTGAGCCACGTCTTCTATGAAACCTGAGCATAACATAATTGTGTATGCCTTGTGTGTTATAACTGTGGGCTGTTATGGCCACGTAGTCCCTTGGTTGAGTGTGATTTGTTGCCATCATTTATTCCTTGTTGATCTCTTTTGTTTTCATCCTTGTGCTAGAATGGAGCTAAAGAACCAAGTTGTCAAGCCTGTGTGCAACACTCTCTCCAGGTTAGGAAGGTGGTTGTGGTTGAAGAGGCAGGTTGTCAGGCCTGTGAGCGAATCTCTCCAGGTGAGAGAGTGCGCAGAGGAAGTGAGAACTTATGGAAGGGGTCTTGTAGTTGCCACAGAGCTCAGAGAATTTCGGTCCGGCCTATTGCTGAAGCCCAAGGCAAGGGAGGTTCAGCAGCTGAAGGATTGTCCTTTTTGACAATGAAGGTGTATACTCCTGAGGTGGGACAGGCATGTGGGGAATGAGAGTCTATGAGAAGTGGGCATAAGTGGCTCCTGGGAGAGAATCCATCCTCATAAACTGTGTGTCTTCCTGTTGACCTTGCGTAGTCTAGGATTCCCTTGCCCGGTGGAGCTTAGTCCCAACTCGGGGGTGACCTACTGCTGAGATTGATGAGAAACGCGATCTAAGGCTGGGAGGTTCGTGGAAGGTCTACACATAGTTGGTGGTGTTATTCTAGTTGAAGTAAAAGTATAATTTATGTGCTTAATTTTATGTTGCACATAATACTTGAATGTTATGATGTATTCCGTTGCATGTATGAATTACTGTTAATTCTATTTAAGTCTATATGATGGTAGTAACTCTATGTTAAATGTGTTGATTTGATTTAATGCATATTATATATAAGTGTATATTCCATAGTGGTGGCATTGCTTGACCTGTGGGTGGTCGGGGATGTTACAATATGGTATCAGAGCCATGGTTTCAACACTGAGCCTGGATGGACTATGTTAGTGGTATTTGAAGCAAAAGTTTTAGAAAAGAATTGTTGTCGGAATGGACAAAATTCAAGTTTAGAGCCAAGGTTTTAACGCCGAACCTGGATGGGCTGGATAAGTGGTCATTGGACCTGAAGTTTCAGGTGGAAATTGTGTCTGGAGGACCAATTTCGAACCCCAGAACCTTCCTGAGTGCCCAGAAGTTAGCTTGGTCATGTTACGAAGCTCAGGAGGAATAACGGTATTGTAAAACCACGACAAAATTGGTGTTGGGCCATAGAGTAATGTGGACCTCAGGATTTGTTCAGGAGAAGGAGAATCCTTCACGACCATTAGATCTGGTAATGTTGCGAGGCAATTAGCTATGAATTCCTTTGGAAATCCGCAAAGTAATAGAGTCTATTTTGCACCGTAGGATTTTTTCGAAAGGAAGGGAAATCCCTTATGACCGTTAGATTTGGGGAAGGTGCAGAGGAGTTAAACCAGAAGCCCTTTGGACTTCGCGACTTCAGTTAAGTCTGATGCCAGAAACAAGAGAAGGGTCGAATCTCGAAGCTCCGAAGTGGATCTACATCGTAGATTTGGAGAGGAGAGCTCGACCGTTGGATCAAGCCAATGTTAAAGGGTCAAACGCAGTAGTGAAGGGAAAAATCTCCTGAAGATCCAAAGTAGTGAGTCATGATGATGTCACTTGGATGGACGTGGACACATGGGATGTGTGCCACGTGTCAGTGGGTTTCGAACCCATGGAAGGTTGAAATGGAATTTGGAACAAGACGTCTGTCACCCATCTGAATGGGCCACATATCAACCACTAGTATTCCGCCATGTGGATTTCTGTATGAGCAAGGCTAGTGGGGCTGAGGTTACGTAACGTAGTTAAAGGTCAGAGGACCTACACTAGGGTTGATCATGATACATCAAGATCAACGACGAGAAGGCATTGCGGGGACCCAAGTTGCATGGAAGTTAATTATCCAAGGTCGTCCCGCAATCCAAACCCCAGTTTCATCGAGGGGTTACGTGTCAGTGTTAGAAGAATTGCAGGATGAAATGCGGGTTACTCCAAACCACTGTTGCATGCCGCCGCAATTGGAAAATACTAAGTTACTCGACGGCACTACGTCACTAAAGGTGATCGGGAGTGTTCAGAGATTAACAATTCGGATGTGTGGATGCGAGATCCTCTGAATATTCGAAGACCCAAAGACCCGGAACTCAGACACCTAAGGTTCCATAGTAAGTGTTAGCCATCGGATGCTGAGTAGATGTGGATGATTGATCTACCCTACGTCGCGAGTTCGGTAATCTAGAACTCCGAGAGATTGTTGTGTGGTGCCTGGAAATCTTCTGAAGCTGAAGGCTCGAGTAAGCACCTAGTGATATAGCGCTTGGTCACAACCCATGGTCGCATGGATTGGGGACTAAGAGAAAGGGGATAATGCCCGAAAATGATTATAGAGTAGAGAAGAGCTCAGAAAGAAAATAAAATCTGAATGTTTTCTTAAATCAGATTGGTCTGAATGTGTAAACTGGTGAAGTATTGAATAAGTTTCAATTGTTTCTCTTCTTTGAGTTTTCGAGTGCAAGGGATGCACATTGTCTGCAAGGAGTGCGTTGACAGAGGTAAGTTAACCTCAGAGAAGCTCAAGAGAGATACCATTGAACCTTCATCAGTAGAAGTGCAAGGAGTGCAGAGGAAGAACTCCGTGTTGAGTTCAGAGATAGATAGAGTCACTGAGAACTCTGTAAGGATCTGCCAAGTGGGCATCAAGTGAGTGCAAGTTTTCATAGAGATAACTCTTTTTCGAGTTCAAGAAGAAGAGTATCAGAGGAATATACTCACAGAGTTGTTGAACAATCTATAGAAAATGCTCAGCGAGGTGTGCTTTGAGCAGAAGGTTGCCAGGAGGGCACGAAGTTTTCCTTTGAAAGGAAACAAAAGGGATGAGACCCTTAGGAGGTTGAGTAAATCGAAAATCTCAGAAGAGATAACAGAAGGAGTGCATGGGAGACAGACTCATTCTAAGTCCTAAATATCAGAAGAGATAACACTTATGAGAATGAAGATGAGATCCAAGAGGCGGACTTGTAGGAGAAAGGTCAAAGGCCGAAGCCTTTGAACACTGACAAAATCTTCGAGGGCGGAAGAAGTCAAAAGATTAAAAGGAGGAGCGACAAAATCCATCAGATCAGTTGTGGGGCGGAGCCTGGACCGCTAGATCAATGTCCAACAAAACAAAGGAAGCGCGGAGGAGAGGAATGGATCCCATCCGTTAGGTCTGAGCACGAAGGACAAACAACCGTTGGATCTGGAGGTAAGAACATGAGACTTAACCCTTGTGTATGCAATAGAAGTGGACTTGTCAAAGTCCTGAAGTCCCGAAGTGATTTGGGACTGTCCATCGTCAAGGAGGACATGTGGCGTAAGATCCACAACTTCAGAAGTTTGTGGACAAGGAGGAGGAGAAACAACTGAAGTAAATCTTGGCCGTTGATTTGAAAGTGGATGCGTGGCACCAGATTTGGAACTCTGGGTATGGAGCACTCCAGAGGAAAGCAGAGGATGAAAGCACCGAAGTCCCAAAGGAGATCTTGATCGTTGATCGAGGAGGAGGTCGAAGGACTGCTAATCCGGTCTTGGTCCAAAAGAGCCAAAGTCACGAAGAGAATCAGGGCCGTTGATTTGGAGAGGACGAGTGGCAGAAGATCTGTCACTCACGAGAAATTCTCTCCAGAGATTTGTGTGTGAGGAGACGTGAGAACTCCCGAAGGACAAAGAGTCATAGTTCATCAGAACCATCCGATTATTGAGGAAATGTGTCAAGATATCTTCCACTCCGGAAGATTGTCATATGGGGAAAATCAGATAGTTGAGAGTTGAAACTCCTGAGGGTCGGAGAGCCAAAATCAACCATAGCTGTTGATTTGGAAGGGAGCTATGTGTCGGCAGATCATGTAGATATGGGATCGCATGTGGAAGGAGGAAAGAAAGTAGAAAAATGGAGGTTAGATAACATCCATTGATCGCGGATCATCGCCAAGGGATTGGAGTTTGACGAACGAGCTAGATTGCGGGGCTAGAACTTTCTCGGATGTTAAAAATCTGAGAGCGGGCCGCAATTGATCTGGATTTTATGAGCAGAATGAAATGAATACAGATTATTAACATGTGCTTAACACAAAATAACAAAGATACAGTAAAACTGGTTTTCTATTCAATAACGAAATAAGCTAAAATTGTAAAATGCAGCAGAAACAAGCTTGTTGGAATGGTGGCGGCTTATCTCTGAGAAGAGATGTGATGGCAGCGCGTAGTCGCAAGAAGAAGGTTACAATGAGGCTCTAAAATCCTTTTTAAAATAAGAAAGAATTCCCAAAACCCTAGACATCC
>JZKD02S1673395.1:704829-744680 GCA_000966675.3 Picea glauca
AGAGGCTAGCGCACACCTTCCCAGAAACTTGCGCACAAGCTACAACTGCACCTGCGCAGATCCAATTCTCTCTGCAACTGATGTGATGTGTATAATAAACTGGTGCCCTATATTTATAGTAGGCTGGGCAGTTTAACTGGGGCTGACTTCTCCTTCAGGGTATTAATAAATTCATATTAAATATATTTCTGCAACCGACAACCTGTCTAGGGTTTCCTTCACTTCTTTGCTTCCTTCCGAAGTATTCTAGTCTTGTCATAGGTCACAATAGAGGTTCATACCTCCCGAAGCTACCATAATATTAACAACATGGTCTATTGTCTTGAACTCTCTGGGAGTTCTCTTTCTGTCAGCGTAATTCTTTTGTCTATACTGAGCAATCTTCAGACTTTGCTTTATCTGAATCACTTGTTGTTTCATTTCTTTCAGCATGTCGGGTTCGATTGTAATTCTATCCACTAGATTACTCTAGCTGATTGGAAGCTTTCACTACCTACCATAGAGGGCTTCAAAAGGGCTCATCTTCAGTGACTCTTGATAACCGTTGTTGTAGGTAAATTCTACCAATGGCAGGTAGTCTTCCCACTTCATAGGATGATGCATTACATGCATCCTTAACATGTCTTCTAATATCTGGTTTACTCTTTCTGTCTGTCCATCAGTTTGAGGGTGATAGGCTGTGTTAAACAACAATTTAGTCTCAAAACCAATCATCAAGGATTTCCAAAATATTGAAGTGAATTTTGTGTCTCTGTCAGATACAATCTCCCTAAGCATACCATGCAGTCTGAATATCTCCTTCATGAATATGTTGGCAATATCTATCGCCTTGCAATTTGATTTGACAGGAACAAAGTGAGAAAACTTGCTCAGTTTGTCCACCACCACCATGATGGCATCATTCTGCTTGTCCGATTTTGGTAATATAGTGATGAAATCCATGGAGATGGTTTCCCATTTCCATTCTGGAATTGATAGAGGTTGTAACAACCCTGCTGGGTGCCAGTGTTATGCCTTAACTTGCTGGCATTCTAGACACTTAGCTAAATAATAAACTATGTCATTTTTCAATCCAGGCCAATAAAATTGTTTTCTAGTGGCCATAATCATTTTCTGATAATCTGGATGACCAATATATGGTCTCTTGTGTAGTTCGTCCATTATGAACATCTTATAGTTGTCACAAATTGGGATATACAATCTATTTATGTAAGTCAACAAGCCTTCATCGAGCATCTAATAGCCTTGATACTTTAGCCATGTAGGCTCTTTCCTTAGGTATGAGGACATGGTCTTGAAGAATGCATCTGTTTCTTGTGCATTCCTGAATCTTTCCCTGATATTCGTTTCACAAGTGCTCACTACTGCCAGGTGAATCATTTTCACACTTCTGCTAAGGACATCGACCACCCTATTTTCCTTTCCTTTGATGTGTTTGATTTCGAAATCAAACTCACTAAGGAGAGCCATCCACCTAGCTTGTCTAGCATTGAGTTTTGGTTGATCAAACATGTGCCTCAACCCACAGTGGTCTGTCATAAGTACAAATCTCCTACCCAAGAGGTAATGCCTCCACATTTTTAAAGCATGCATTATGACAACCAACTCTATATCATGGGTCACATAATTGATTTCATTCTCATTCAATTTTCCATAGAAAATTACACGTCCTTCTTGCATAAGGACTCCTTCGAGTCCTTCCTTGCAAGCATCTATACACATGAGGAAATCATTATCAGGGTTTGTAATCTTCAACACGGGTGCATGGGTCAGAAGGTATTTCAGTTCCTGATATCTTTCTTCACAGTCTGATGTCCAAGTGAATTTAACCCCCTTTTTCTGAAGGGCAATGATTGGACAACCAATCTTGGAAAATCCTTTTATGAACCTTCTATAATATCCTGCTAAGCCCATAAAGGATTTGATATCAAATACATCCTTTGGGGTAGGCCATTCCATAATAGATTTGATCTTGTCAGGGTCTACTGCCACCCCTTCCTCAGAAAAAAACATGGCTTAAGTAATGTACTTGCTTATGGAAAAAGTCACACTTGCTAAACTTAGCGTAGAGCTGATGCTCTCTTAGTACTTGAAGTACAAGTCTAATATGTTCTTCATGCTCCTCTCTATTCTTGGATTATATTAAGTTATCATCAATGAAAACCAATACAAATATGTCTAAGAATTTGCTGAGTACATTGTTCATCAAACACATAAAAGTGACAGGGGCATTGGTTAATCCAAATGGCACCACCGCAAATTCATAGTGACCATATCTGATCTGAAAATGATAAAGACTTGTATTCTTGAAAATATTTGCAAGTTTTAATTCAAGTGTTCTTATGCAAATGGATCAATTTTGCAAACACAAATTTTATAGAAATAACACGTTCAAGATGCATATAAACAACAACAAATAACAGTGAATAGAAAACACATAACACAACAAATGATAAAGGAGTTCACCCCTCTCTTGGGCTACATCTCCTGGTTCAGCTTCCAATGGATCTTTTGTATTATTTTCTCAAAGTGCTAAAATATGTGCTTTACAATGCTCAAAATGCCAAATAGATGGCTCCAATGGCTTCAGAACATCCAAAAACCCCTAGCTGGGCTTTTTCGACACCTCGTTTGGCCAAAAATTGAAGAAGATAGGCTTCCTGGAAGTTCCCCTTCAAACTTGCTGTCTCTGGATCGCCAAAATGCACCTCTCCCTCCTCAACCTTGCCCCCACGCACATTTTTGTGTTAAAAATCAGCACCGGGCGCAAGCGCCAAACAGTGTGAACTGTAGGATGGTTATGCACCTAGCCCCTAACCTCCAAGTCCGTGGGAACATGGCCACCATATGACCGCGCACATATATATAAAAGGGGTTAAGTTTAAACCATATGGTAACGGTCGGAGGGCGCGCGCGCCGGTGGTTCCATAACATACACATATGACCGCACCCCATATCAAAACTATATCAATTCAAATAAATTCTTTAACATATATATAATAAGAAACACACAGTGGCGTGCCGATTGGGCGGCCCTTCCCAAGGCTCTTCCTCTGCCCGGAGGTCGCGGGGTCGAGTCCTGCCGACTACATATGTTTTAGACCATAGCCAAGGTGACACATGGCGGCCATTGATTGGTCCATGTGTCATCATTCCATTCGCCACCCATGCCATGTGTCAAGAAACGATTCGTCATCCAACTGCCAACCAACACCTGCCACGTGTCGTACGACCTTGCCAACTCAACCCTGCCACATGTCGTACGACCCTTCCACGTCATCATCTGTATGGGCTGTACAGTCAACACATTTTTTTTGCATGTTTGACGATTTGAACAGAACGTGATATCTCTCTCATTCGACGTCCGTTTGAACCTAAACGAGTTGCGTTAGGTTCGTGACGACGAGGCCTACACACCCGTTCTATTTGAAGCGATTCCGAGCACTTTGAATTTTGAGCAAAATTTGTTCCCCTGGATCAATATCTGGTCCTGAAGGCTATTTTGTGGATGTCTTCATCCTCGATTCAAACTTGATGGTATCCAGACCTTAAGTCAATCTTTGAGAAAATGGAAGCACCCCCTAATTGGTCGAACAACTCATCGATTTTTGGTAATGGGTACTTGTTCTTTATGGTTGTCTTATTGAGTTGTCTATAATATATGCACAATCAGAGGGTTCCATGTTTCTTCTTCACAAACAATATTGGTGCTCCCCATGGAGACACACTGGGCCAGATGTAGCCTTTTTCCATCATTTCCTCTAGCTATAGCTTGAGCTCAACTAGCTTGGGTGTACTCATCCTATAGGGTGTCCTAGACACTGGCACTGCTCATGGTGAAATTTCTTTCGAGAAGTCAATGTCTCTTCTCAGAGGTAGACCCGATAACACTTCTGGAAACACGTCTCTATAATCTCTTAATATGGGGTGGTCCTCTAGGTTTGGTTTTCCATCCTCAACAGATTCCAACACCTATATTGCATATAGAGGACATCCCTTTCTGCAATACTTTTTCATTTGAAGGGCTGATATTCATCTTACTAAGACATGCTTCTGAATCCCTTGGAGGGTTATCTTTCTCCCTTCTTCATTTGCACATTCTAAAGTTTTATGGTAACAATCCAACTTAGTTTTATAAGCAACCAACTAGTCCATAACAATCAATAGGTCATAAGATCCTAGGGGAAGTATGTTAAGGGTCGCTTGGGTGGGCAATCCATCCATGATGAATTGGTAAGCTGGTATGACCTCTGCTACTTTTATTTTGGTTCCAATGGCTAGTTGTACCAACCATGGCTTAACATGTCTAACTGGTTGCAGTTTACACTTATCAATAGTCTGAGGGGCCATACAACTCAAATTAGAACCAGGGTCAATTAAAATAGAAAATAGATGGTTGGCGATCATACCTTCCATCTCCACCACTAAAGATTGGTGGTTGGCTTGTTTATTATCCAAAGATGCATAAATCCGTGGCATGATCCTAGCCACATCATTGACTGTGGTAGCTTCTTGGATGTTGTAGACTCTCCTACTATTTTTCTATTTGCGTGGGCAATCCCTTAGCAAATGTTCTTCTCCACAACCCCAACATTTCAAGGGTTCTCTCTTTGGGTTATCAGTCTTTCTTGGGGTTGATACAAAAGGTTTGTTTCCACTCTGGGAGGGGAAATTCTACTGATACACACTTCATGTAGGAAGGATCATCCTATAATCCTTCCTATAGTTCTTAAATCTTGAGGATTTAAACCCCTTCTTCTTGAATCCCAAACTACTCTTCTTCTTCCATTCCTCATGAGGTTCTGTTTGACTCCTGAACTATTCATAACAATACCTTGCCTTCCAGATAGTGTCTTCTAAGGTCTTTGGCTCGTCAAACTCAATCCTGTTCCAGTAGGTCTGAGGCAACCCATTGATAAATCTTTGCACTTTTACCTTTTAATATTTTATGTAGGGTACATACCTCAATAACTCAAGGAATTTATTGACATATTCCTCTATGATGAGCCGTCCCAGCTTGAGTTCATAGAACTCCTTAGTCTTCCCATTAAAGTATTTCTCTGACTTATACTTCTTCTTGAAGTGTTTCTCAAACCGTTTCCATGATAAGTCCTCTTCATGGATTCCTTTCACATTCTTAAGGTCTTCCCACCAAATGGAAGCTTTTCCATTTAGGTTGAAGATGGCTATTAGAGCCTTCAAGTTTTTAGAGTAGTCATGGACTCTGAAGTACTTCTTTGAAGTAAGCAACCAAGCTTCTGCCTCTTCTCATTTCTTAATATCTCCATTGAAAGAGGGTGGCATGGCTTTCTTGAACTCTTCAAGATCACGGCTTTTAGAATGCTTTCGCTTCTTTCCTTTCTTTTGAGATTGGGATTTAGTTTTTCTACTAGAAGATCCCTCAAATTTGCTCGTTTCCTCTCTAGATGACTCTCCCAATGAGTGTCCCCTACTTCTCCTAGTGTGGCCACTTATGGGACCACGTTTTTCGTATTTTAGGTGGACTTTGACTTCTCTTCGTATGTCATCGATCCACATGACTGGTTGCAGGTCCATGCTGCAACTGCCTCTGTATATCAGATAAGCTCTGCAACAAGACTGAATTAATTTCCATTTGTTTTTATTTCTCCTTTATCAATCTCTCTTTGTCGGGCTTGCAACTCTGTAATTTGGCCATGAGGCTCCTTACAGTTTCAACTAGATTTGGAGGGGTCTCCACTACCCTCCTCTCGTCAGACTCTTCATGTCTATTGTGGGAGACATCCCCCACTTCATGGTGTGTCACCATCCTTCATGCTTGTAGTTTCCCACGATTCAATGACTGCTTGAGTGCTGTAAAAACACTTGTTGTTAGCTAAGAGTCTATTAGTTCATGAACAACACATAGTTCATTTTTCTTAAATAAACACACACAATATAAACTTTTTCATTATTTTCTTTAGTAATAGTTCAACCAGAATCTTTAGGAAAGAGGTAAGGTAGGGTGTCATCCTTAAAATTCCTTTGAATATAGTTTTTAAGCAACACTTTCATGAGCCCAAGTAGGCCAAGTGTTGTAACCTGTCTCTGATACCAATTTGTAACACACCCATGGTGGGGCATTGAAATTTAGTTCTTTTTAAGAAATCAAATCCTTCATTCGAGGTCTCTATCCCATTCTTCTCATCTAGATATTTCCATCCACGGTCTCCATGCTCAAAATCGAGCTCAGAGCTAGCAGATATACCACTCCCAAGTTCCTCATGTGTTCATTAGTCGAGGCCACAAGGCTTCCATGTGGGTTCAATGCAATATGCTTCTCCCCGAGTTCCCTGATATCCTAGAACTTCCAACATTCCTAATTCTATGGAGAAAATCCCTCCACCAACAAATCCAACGACTGTACTTGGTCCTCGGCTAAATCACAGTTTAACGGGTAATTCGATGGATTTCGGGTATGCTTACTGAAATCAGCGGTCCTTGTTTCCTTTCAAGATCAATGGACCATGCTTACTTCAGGACTCTACACAATTCCAAAGAACTTATGAATGAAAACCTTCGAAAGGAAATCCTTTTGGAGTGTCACACCTTTTGACACCTATCCTATGAGATCAACGACTTAGGTGAAATCCGACCTCCGGGCCTTCGGGAGTCCTTATTCCACTTTTCTCCAAAGTGGCTATCCTCCGAAGTATCAATTTGCCCGCCACACGTCCCCAAATGAAAAACAGTTAAGATTCTCTTCGTTACTCTGAACTTCAGGGATTTTTGAAGCACCAAGATTCAAATCCTCCAGAGAGACTCTCCTTCGGAGTACAGGATCTGATGCCAAGTGTCTCCCAATGTCAACGACTAAGATGGACTCTCAGAGTTTCATTTGCTTCACCAACCACGTTGGTTAGGTGGCCATGGACCAGGGGATGACATGTAGATGGGAGAGGGGCGACACGTGCCCTCATACAGGATGACACGTGTCACGTTCTAAAGGGTCTACATGGTATATGATACACACAAATATGGGTAACAAGTGGCACTTCAAAATGAGGTCCACGTGTCCTTGGGTGACATCACTGTGCCACATCACCCCAGACTGACAACCTTCCAACAACCCTAAGATCTCACGGTTGAGATCTAGCTTCATAGATCCATAGATCTACGACTCTTGTTACTTCGGGAGTTCAACGTTCAGGGTTTGGCGGTGCAGACTCCTCTTTTCTCCCGAGGTTGGTCAGTGCCGGGCTGACCATAGCCCAGATTTGACAGTTAGGAAGGAACCCAAAGGTTCCTCTGATCAACGGTCCTGGTCACCTCATGGCTTCGACCTTTAGAGGTTTTGGCCTCACTGCCACTCTGTTTTCCTGAGGCAGAACTCCACCGAAGTACCATGTGCAAAACCTTCCACTAGATGATCAGATGGTTGAGAAGGGGCCCCAACGGACTCTCTAGATCAACGATTCACAAAATTTCACGACTCCGACACTCGGGTAAATTTGACAGTCGTGAAGTTTGACATCCTAGGGTTTCAAGATCTTGAAGCTCCAAAACCATCAAGAGCTAGCTCCTTTCATTCTTAGCACATGGTTCCTTGACCCTGGTCGTATGGACGATTTGATGAATATTGAGCTATAAGCTCTAATCTTAGCCAATATTTGGTTAAGGCCATGGGTGAGAGCCTAAGGTCTCTTAGACTACTAGTTTGAAGGAAGCACCTTCCTAGTTCACAAAACTTTAAGTTTTGAAGCAAGGCGGGGAAATATCGTGGAATTACCGAGACAGTAGCAGTTCCAAGAGGCTTGCTCCGGCTCTGGAACTATGAGGTAATTCCCTGGGAAAACCACCTTCGAGGGTTAAACGGGAGCATATGGAAAATAAAGCAGAAGCATAAGACTCTCAAGGAAGCAAATGCATACACATAACTTAACCATTTCAATACAGAAACCATTTATAGATATATAAATACATGCATGCATCAATTATTCCCAATTCAATGCATAGAGTATGAAAACACTTATCAAAACTAGATAACGTGAAGTGACTGCTAAAAGGGGTGCCCATTTACACCCATCCATAGGCTCAATCACTCCTAACAGATTTACCACTAACCACCCCCGAGCTAGACCACAATGCTCCACGATAGAATCTTTTCTTCTGGCTCAGCAACAATAGGGACGAATGTTACTCTCCTCTTCCCACAAGATCTTGGCAACGGTTTACGCAATACCAATCAAGGAGGACCAATCTCATTTATCAGCTTTTATCATGACCCTACTATCCATTTCCTGCGACCAGAACACACTCATCCCTTAGTTCTTCCTTGAACCCGAGAGCTTAGTCTCTCATCTCTGCACTCTTCACTGGTCTTCCTCTGCCCACCACACCTTCCTTTCTTTCCTTCCTCAGCAAGAATGTGTGTGGATCAAATTCCCAGTCCGTGGTCAGGTCTGAAAGCCTTACAGATGGGTGCTCTACCCCATCCCCTCATTAACTCTTGAGGAGGTCTTCCCACCTACCAGCCTGACTGTAATTCATTTCTGTGTCAGAGATCTGTTCTGGTCTTGAGCAATTAAATCTAGTAAGGTACTGGTTTGGTGGAGGTTAACAAAACCATTCCTGGTCCCCTTCACCCTCTCTTTCATAGCATTCGTGGTCTCTCTTAGCACATCCCCTTTCCAACAATCATGCAACACTTACCCATTTTCTAGTAAATAACATAATTTACATTCATTGACCTTTTATACAAAGGTCCATTAAATCAAACATTCACACATATTGAGTTTTCCATAGTCTCTTGGCCCATATAATTATATTTACAAACTGGGGGAAACATGGGTGTTACAACAACTAAAAAATAAAAATATTTTCTTGAACTTTTCACAAATGCATTATCATGACTCTGGAGTTTGGCCCTAGAATGGGTGATCATATGCTATGAAGGTTGTACCAATATTGATTCTTTGTTCTTATATAATGGTTGTACTGGCCTATTAGCTTGGAATGATGTATTCTCTTAAATGAGATATTTATGATAGGAGTCATTAGGAAACACCAAGATTAAATGATTGAATCCCTATTATAAAATGATGATATTCATATATGGGCTTAAATAACCAAATCCATCTAAGTCTTAAAACTTTAAAGATAGTTGGCCAAAGAATGTTGATGGCATTCAATTTTTGTTTTGAAATGGGTGTCTCATTACCTAATGATATGGAGGGCTAGCTAGGTGATGTAATTCTATTGGAAAGTTGGTATGAAAAAACACCGAACCCATATGGTGCCAAAAGAAAGTAAGACCATTTGATGATTTTAGAACACCTTGTGTCATTGGTGTATGTGGTATATTTTGTAGTGAACCTGATAAATTGAACACACAAGAATTAAGTAATGATTGCCACATTTTGAAGCTAATGTTAGTTGCATTGAATTGTAGGTTGGATGCCAATAGAATATGCAGGAAGTAACAGTCTGCCAGTTACTAGTAAGGGAAGTCAATTGTCATCATTGATTACTTAAGAAAAGTATGCCGATTGCCTTACTTTGGATGCCAAACTATTTTGAGCATTATAGAAGATGAACAAAGAAGCTCAAGGGTCCATGTGGTTAACACCTAAATAAAGAGTTTAATTAATAATTGTTCAAACTTCAAAGTGCATAGATAACTACAAATGTTCGTAAATATTGGGCAAGTGATTGATTATTTGGCAACCAAGTTGTAACTTAATTTTTTTTTTAAACTTTAAAGAATGAATATTGATCAATGTCATTTGCAATCCATTTTAGTAAATGTATAAGTGGCACCGTGATCTACTTCCAAGGGAAGATGATTTGCTATTGTTGAGGAAAAGGTATGAATAGCCTTACTCAAGCATTTTCAGATCTTGCTAGGCTAAGGCAAGATAGTTGGGAATGTTACCCGAAATTTATAGCCTTTAATTCAAAACAATCTCTTAATCCACAGGTAATATGTATTAGGGACTAAGGCTGATTTTATATGTTATATGTAACTGTGAAAAAGAAAATAAGCAAAGATATACATAAGTATGTACAGGAAAAGAGACAAGAATAAAAGTAAAATATGAACAATATCATTAAGATACGCATGTGGAACTGAAATTAGTAATATGATTTTTGTATTAACTTCATTCTGAGATACAAAGAAAAAATCTCTTTACAAACCCCTGTGAGGGTGGGACCAAAGTCAAACTTAAAAGTCTCTGATGAGCACCATACAAAAAGACTCTGACAACAAAAGAAAACTTGAGATAAATATCTGGATCAACTTGCCATAAAAATGCTATCACCTGACATTTCAAAATATCATTTATCAGTCATGAAATCTAATCCATAAAGAAACAAGAACACACAGACTGCCAAAGATAGATCATACACCTTTAGAAACAAGCTGTTGAAAGATATGATTCAGTTTTGAATCCTGCTGCCTTCAATAAAACCCTGTTGTCATCAAGATGGTTAAGCTTTCTATTAAACTAAGAATGAATGAAGAAAAGAATTATCTCACAAGTATAGAACAAACCTTATATCATAAGTTCTCCTTCAGTTCTCTCCCCCATTTGTCTCTTTAATTGATTGAGATTTTATTTTTTCTCAATAAGTTATGGTAGTTCAACTACTTTTCTTTTGTTAAGCTTAATCAACTTAACTAATTAATTGAGAGAAATAACTAATAATATATATTGATAAGGGTCTATTTAATTAATAACTAAATAGGTGGGACCCCTTGTTACTCCAATTTTCATTTCTTTAATAATCATCAAAACATGAAGTATAATACCCCAAAAATCTAATTCAAACATCTACCTTGTAACTCCCATCCTCATATTAATAGTCAAATATTTTAACATCAAAAAATAAAACATGACTATATCCAAAAATAACATTATATCCATGCTATCCAATTTTTTTGTCTAAATGTGTATTTGTTGTCCAAAAATTCTTTCATGTCAACAAAAAACTGTCCTCAAAAGAAAATAACATTAACAACATTAAAAACCATATTTTCTATGAGAGGGGGTTTGCTTCTTTTCACTACTGCTCTCTTTTGATCTTTCTACTGTTTTGTCTTCTGTAGCAGCTTTAGGCTGATTGGAACCTTGAGGATGGATTTTCTTGATGACAAGGGAACAATTATCCTTGAGGTGGATATGGGAGGACATTGATTCAGAGGAATTTTCAGAAGAGTTAGGGAAATTGGCCACTTTTTTTCCTTTATCAATCTCTGGTTTGGACATAGTGGTTTTAATCCTTTTGCTTGAATGTGAATACTAGGATGGTGAAGCAATGCAATCAACTTGGGAATTTGGATTAAATGGCAGTGGAGGAGTGGGCAATGGCAACGATACTGTAGGCAACATATTATGATGTGCAACAGGCTGATTGTATATCTCTTTCCAACCATCATTGGTAGGTGGTAATGGATGCATAGAAACATGAGGGGGAACACGAATACCCAAGAAATTTTTGTGTGGCTAGAAAGGAGGCCTCTCAGGCCTAGGTTTCATAATTCCTTGGCCAACTAGATTGAAAAACCTAGATTGGAAAAAATGATTTAGTTCTTGTGGATCAACATCAAAATGTATTGAGAATTGTGGCCTTCTATGGCCTCTTTGCCAATTGTTTCCTCTACCTGTGTTTACACCTATGCCATTGTTTCCCCTGATAAAGAAACTCATCCTGAAGCAATATTTCAATTAGAATATGAAAACCTTTAACAATACATTCGCTAATACTCTACCTAAATAAAATCAAGATGTTGGCTCTATCATTCGCAAATAGAAGCATATACAATCCATCCATTAACACAATTTCGCCGAATCCAATTTAGTAATTAAATGAAATTGAACAGATAATGATAGGGTCATTGGGAATATGAGGGGGTTTATAATGAACGAAAAATGGTAGCATGGATGGGAATCAACAATGAATACTGTTGAAGCAACACAAAGTCCTTTTCTTGCAAAACAATATCTCCATGTCACAATTTCCAATCTAGAATTATTATCCAATCTTTTTGAATCTTTTTTCTTTAAAAATGATATTCAAGATAACATAACGGGGTGGATAAATGTTATTGAGAAGGTGGAAGACGTATAATGAACGAAAACTGAAACAATGAACAGGAAAAAAATCTATTACTGTTCTATTACAAGAAATAATATTTAAAATAAACATTGCCAATATCTATAAAATCATTTGAATATCCATTGTTTGCCATCGAAAACTTTCACCAAATTTGTTTGTGTGATAGCACTCCTTTAAAACTTCACACACAGGATCTACAACAATCCTTTTAAATCGTGCAATATAAAACTCAAGTGGAATTAATATGATTATATAAAAAGAAATGAATTTCATTTCACCTTTTAAACTATCATAATTTTCTATAGGAGATTGTTTATAAAACAATTTAGCTTTCATAATTATACAGAATGTGCCAAACATTGTGAGAGGAAGAGAAACATAGAGCTATCCTCTTTCTGTCACATCATGTTCACATCACAACTTCCAATAACAATTGCAAACAAACCGAGATTGAAAATCCCCTGCGACTCTAGTGAGCATTGCTTCCATAACAATTCTTTTAAAATAAAAAAACATTCAAACCACCTTGCAGACCAATAACAAACAAGCCATAAATTTGTGGGTGACCTCAATCTTTTCAAGTGTCAGGTTGAATATTTGGACAAGACTTTGAAACTAGGTCTATAGTATTGGCATGTCCACATTTTCAGATGGGAAAACAAGGTTTAGGACTGGAAAATAGGCACATGCCTCAAGGAATGGCTGCAAGTAAAGCCAACTACTTAATTTCAAGAGTGACTGTAATAAAATACATAGAACTCCATCACCTTTTTAAAACAGTGGCAAGGAAAACATGAAATGACTGCGAGACTTCGAAAGTGTCGATATGCAGTAAGGATACAACACAATAATCATGAAATCGACTATGGGTCCAATAATTCAACAAAATTTAGAAAATGGATTTTATTTTATTCATTAACTTATGTATTAGAAGAGGAGAAAAGGCCTAGAGCAAGCATATAGGCGTATGGTTTGAAACATGGGTTGCGAGTAAAACAAAAACCAATTCTTGTCCTTCAACAAACAATAAGATAAAGCACACATGCCACCCATAAAATCCAAGCCGTGGTAAAAGAAATAAGACCGCACATCCTCCAAGGTGAGGGTGCTATGCAATATTCACAAGACCCAACTGCATATTGTTTTTTACATAGGAAACCCTCAGTAATAATGATACGAAATGAGCAAAAACAAACACCTTTACCCACAATTACTTATCAACAGCCATATCATAATAATATCACCTTCGTTCCAAGCCCATACAACCACACAATTCAAACAAAACAAAATGTCGAACGCTATTTCCAGTTTGAAACATTTTAATGCCAAAAGGAAGAAACCCAATTCAACATGCGAGTTATACGACCAAAATTACCACAATAAATCCATTAAAAGCTTCAGAAAACAAACACATTTCACATGGAAACTACAAGAGCCAACATAATAATTTTATTTGGAGCATAGCTGACCATCATGAATGGAGAGATAAGAGCCAACATACCTGTGAGAAGAATACCAAAAATCTTAGGAGCACAACTATTTTTCTGCCAACGACCGAGCACATTTGAGGCGCTGCTAACCAGTGTAGCAAACATATGCGAGGATAAGTGAAGGTGACAACTTTGAGGTAGGGTAAGAATGACGTGTAGTAAATGCATGTTGCTTTCCTTATTTTTCATTTAATGCCATCAACCACAACAAAAAATAGAGCTCTTCAAATTTCGAAAAAAAACTTATTCCAATCATAGAATAACGCCATCACATATCTAAATGCATATAACATAAAGTGCCATTTCCAAATCAAAAGTCGAATCGGCCTCTAATATGAAATCCATAACCATAATATCCCATTTAACACTTGACATCAAAATAATATGTCCAACATTCCTCACTAGTGTTATATCATATCCAACATAATGAGTATTTTCCCATGCATGCAAATAGACCATGAGTGGTGTATTATGGATATTTGAAACAATATATCAAAACCTAAGGGTAGCGAGAGTGGACTGATATGTTTGATAAACATTTCTTTTATTTTGAAATCAAATTGCTAGCACCCTTATATCCATTAGTTGCAAATGTAAATAGGTTAGGATTTCCACTCTTATTCTTCAAAACTATGAATATTTTTCGCAAGGTAATTAGGAGTGCAAATAAGAAGAGCGCTTTCTATCATTTCTTTTATCAAGGGGTCCCACCTATCTAGTATTATTTAAGATATATTTAAGTAATAATGCATTGCAACTTATTTGAAAGCAAGAACTTTATGTTGCACTTTTTTTAGGCCTCAACAACTATGACGTTGTAGACATAGGCAGTGGTTTCCAAAGCTGTCAACACTTTTTCCTATTGGTCCACCGGTCACTTCAATAATGAAATTTACTAAGGCCTTTTAAATAAAACTATAGTTTAAGTTAATGTTGATAGTGCATAGTTTTCACCATTGGGCATTGATTAGTATCTCTTGCAGGCATAATGTATTGTATAAATATTTTTTTTTTCTTGTTTACATCGAGGGTGACGTAAACAAAACTATATGCGAGAGAGAAACAAATAATTGATACTCAATAATATTTGGGTGTGGATGCCTTTAAATGCTTGAACTTTTGGCTAACTTGTTTGCCTCTCTATGTGTGTTGATTCAAGTTTTGTGCTACTTATCAAACTATGACACAAACTTAATGGTTTATGAATAGATTCCTAATAGATATTAGGTGACTAGCTGGGAGGGAGTAATTCTCATATAATTTCTAGTGCTACTAATGCATATATAGTAAAGGATATTTCACTGCATTTAATATGATCGACAACTAAAAGTGAGTAAGTTATTAGTGTGAAGCATATTTTGAGATGACTTCATGAATTGTTGTAAATATTACAATAAAAATATTATATACATGAATACTCACATTTGTTCATCTGATTGAAAGTTTAGGTTGCAGGTAGAATGGTTTTGGATATGGTGATGAGTGTAAGCCCATACTGAAGACTATGTTTTACCACATGCAAAATCCAAACATTATGAGAAGAATCTCATACTTATGAAATCTGTTTTATGTGCGAGACATGTTTGAAACAAAAGTTTCCGATGAAAGTTATTATTATGATGTCTCAGGATAAATGTATGTATATGATGCATGTGAGATGATATATCTATCCAGGAAGGACATACGATGAATGCTAAATCTTAAAAGCATGGAAAGAATGCCACTATATACTGGAACCCATGATATGCCTTGATTGTTGTTGAGATGTGCTATGTTATATTAGAGCAAGCCAGAGGGGCGCCTTGGCTATAAGACTCTACAGGTCTCTCTACTCTTCCAATGAGAGGAATCCTTAGCAAATGATGAATCACCTAATAAGGGGATTCCTGAGCATTGATAGTGAGTGACTGCAAGGAAGACGAGACTTGAAGGATTCATGTTACATGCTAACTATGATCATGAGTGCATTGAGTGTATCCAAGGAAAAGATGGATTCTATCCGTGGAAACCATATGGATTAGATACATATTCATACATATAAGTATTGACCTTTATCTAGTGGTATGAATATATATGGTTTAGTTATGAACTTACTATTGAGATATTGGAAATTCATGTTGATGAAATACTTAATGATTAGAAATGTCTATGTTGTGCATGCTTACATTGATGATTGATGTAGGCATATGATAGGATGCTAAAGTTTGGAGGTGTACCAAGACATTGAAAAAAATGACATTGTAGATATAGCTTAAGAATGATGACATGACACTTCTACAATAAGAAACACCGAGGACAATGTTATTCCAAGGGGGAGGGGATGTAATATCCCAATTTTTACTCCTGGAATTATTTGTAATTAAATGCTTAAATACTTTGCATGGATACTTTTTAATTTTCTACACTAATTCCATGGGACATATATACCATGGTAATGTGAATATGTAAGTTTTCTATTTTGTAGTTAATAAAGAAGAATGACCAAGGCTGGTTGAGCTTGAGCGCCTATAGGGGCTATGATACCACAAGAGGGGAAAGGTGAGGGGGTATAAGGGTGGGTTTTATGCCTAAATCATCTATCTTATTCTATCTTGAACCATCACCCATTTTCAAATTTGAATTTCAAAGAAAAAAGGAGTTAAGCGGAGTGGAGGAAACAAATTCCTTTTTCTAAGCCACCTCTCCTAAAATCTAGTAAGCTGTCTCCCCTACATTCTTGGAACTAGGAATAGAAGTTGAGTTTGAATTCTCTAGCCATTATCTATGAGGAAAAAATGGAATGGAGGGGATCTATTAGAAAATTTAGTGGAAAAGAGTTTGGAGAGGGTAGACAGTGGAAAAATGGAAGTAAGCCCATGATAGACAAACCAACCATGAATGGAAGCTTGCCTTGAGAAAAAGCCAAGAAACCATGGAGAACTCTATTGAAACTTGAGAGAATAGCTCGTACCTTCTATGCTCACACTGAATAGCACGAGAAGAAGTAGTTTCCGAGGTAATGGACAACAATGAAGGGGGTACTCCTTGTGTTGTGGGAGGAAGGTATGTGGGTGCCTTAGTGTTGCTCTGTCACCGATAAATTTGTACAAAGAATCATTGGTTTATGTCCAAATTTTAGAGTTAATTATCCCTACTTTTCCCTGGTGGTATCATAGCCAGGCTAGGGGGTGGAGTCCATTGTGGATTAGCCTATGGTTGGGTGGAAAATGCTCACTCAGTTGGTTGTTGGATTGCAATTTAGAACATATAAGTTTATCTCTGTCTATGCATTTGAATTTTAAACTGATATGGTAATTAGAATATTTATGCTCTGTGAATAAATTCATATATATTTGCTTTTGGTGAAGGTTTGCATGTCTTCGCTCGATATGTGAAATTAAAAATAAATGTGAATCAAATTTATGAGTTAGGAATCACTATAAATTTATGCCTTACCGCTATTATGACTTACAATCTAAACCTGGGCACTCTTGTATTAGACTTGGGTCATGCAGAATTGAAAGAATTGTAGAATTCCGATCAGAGTAGGGTTATCCATGATTCCATTTGGTTGGTAGTTTTGTTATATTATTGAATGATACAAATATTTCTTATTACCTCATTTCTCCAATAACTTTTCCCTCATAATTGTGATCATAAGGGTTTCTCTATGTATATCTGAGTACTGTTTTATGATTTTAAAACACTAGAGTATAAGGCTGAGGTATTTACCTTTTGATATAGCTTGGTAATAGTTGAAACTGGTAAATTGATTTAATTTATTTCAATATTGGTAAATTCTTAGTATGGATGCATAAGTGACCTCAAGCTTTCCTGGCATTATTGACAAAACCACCCCAGAAGAAGGAAAGTTCACATGTTCTAGAATATGCGTTGAAGTTGACTTGGAGAAAGTGCTCCCCAAAGCAATATTATTAACCTTGGATAATTGGTGGCATGAGCAACCTATGGATTACAAATATTTTCCTTTCAAATGCATATTTTTTCATGAGTATGGGAACTTTGCAAAGAACTGCAAGAAGGTGATACAATAGGCAACACGGGTACAAGATTCTTAGGAACATTGGAAAATCGTTAATAAAAAGATGAACAATAAGCAACCGGCCACAAAAATTATGTGTAATCAACCCTTTCAACATTAGGACAAGGGACAAGAACATGGGTTCAAGAAGGAAATCAAGGCAACCGACCAACATGGAGGAACCCAAGTTCATGGGAATGAATGCTCCCCCATCCCAAAAAAAATCCCCAAGGAAAACCTAGATGGAAGAGCCCAATAGATTTGCAATACTTTTTTCTGAAGAACTTGATATAATGGAAATGTCGGATATGGAAATAATATAGACTATTGACTCTACACTAAGATATTCCAAAAAATGTGGAGGTAAATAACTTGGGTGACTCACAAGCAGATTGGGAAAATGAGATAGCATTGGGAAATAAATGATTTCATAAAGAAAAAGAAAATAAGTGAGAGAGGAATAGGGAGAAACCACAAGCTAGTATAGGAATGGAAGCAAGGAGGGAGGAGAAATTGTACGAGGAAACAATGAAATAAGAGGAAGATTTAGATGAAAGAAAGCTAAATAAAATTGGAAGGAAGTCAGCCAAAACAATCAGAGACACTGCCTTGGGTACACAAGCAACTCTGGACAAAAACATAATCTCAAGTTCAAGGAAAAATAGAAGCAAAGGTATGTCAACATCATCTCATGGTAGTGCTTCAAAATATCATAATAAATACTGATAATTTTCTTCTAGAATTTCAAAGGGTTGGGAACCAGGTAGAAAGACGAAGCTTGAAGAGATCTTATCAAAACAACAAAACCTTCAATCCTCTTGCTCTAGTAGACACAACTAGAGGAACCGTATGTAGTTCAACATAATGTAAATATAGTGATGGTGTCCTAGTGAGATCATGTGGAGCTTCAGGTGGTATCTACACCATATGGAATAACTCCAAGGTCAAAATGGTAAACTCCTTCTATTCCCAACATTTGATCTTTACTTGTTTTATTAATGTTCAATCAGGTAAATAACTCATGATGGTCAATGTTGATTGCATATAGAGACAAGGAAATATGTTGGAATTCTTTGATATCACTCCAAAATTCAGTTGAGATTAAGAATAACTTTATAGGAGGGGATTTCAATGTCATTTTGAACAAAAAAGAGAAAAGAGGAGGCAATATTTTACGTGATCCATTCCAAGAAAGACTGAAGGATTTAATGAATGATTAAGAGTTGGTAGATATCAAACCATTCAAAGGCAAGTACACATGGTCAAACAAAAGAATCAGTTAAGGGCATATCATAACGAGGCTTGATCATTTTCTAGTGCATAGTGACAACTGGTCTCTTGATTATAACATCTACTCAAAAATCATTCCCTCAGTCACTTCAGATCACAAACCTATTTTACTAGCATTGGAGCAACATCCTGATTATGGTCCCCTCCCCTTCATATTTATCCCTTTATGGTTATAGGAAGAAAGATCTATCGAAGTCATCATAAAATACCAACATACATGTATTGTATGTTCCCTTGTCTACATTTGGGAACATAAGCTAAAATTATTCAATATGGATCTCCAAGAATGGGTCAACAAAACCCATATGTCTTCTTCCTCAGGGAAATAATCCCTCATATCTCAACTACATATGGTCCAAACTCAATTAGAAGAAAAAAAGGTGATTGTTATAGCATAAATTTCCACCATATATGCATTGATGACATGTTTGGCCTTTCCCTTTACCACTTGTAGACATTAATCCCCTTTTCCTCCTCTTGATTCTTCAAAAAACATTATTTTTGGACATATACACACCCTAACAACTATGCAAGGTGTTTACATACATGTGTTTCTCCACCAAAAGGTGCATACACCTTTATTTTGCTAAAGAAAGTAAGATTATGTGTATTTTTGGGTGGGGTTCACGGGTTTACCTGGTTCCTGACCTCCTATTGCATGTACACAACTGTTTATAACCACTCCAACCACTTGGATATGGTATGAAATGAGCCTAAGGCTAGAAAAGAAGGATAATTATACTTGAAGCATGTAACATCCCAATTTTAACCTTTATGAACTATAATGTATTATGTATTTGTGACTTAGGTTGGTGAGTCGATAAAGTTGAAAAAGGGCCAGAGTGCCTAGGAAATGTAATACTTCATATACATTAATAAAATACACTGCTGACTACAAGAAAAACAAGGACAAAAGAGATAGGGGGCTATGATTCCACGAGAGAGGGGGCTTGAGGGGATAAGTCTTTTTTTTTATTATTATTTTATTTTGCCCATAATTGGTTTTATAGAGAAAAGTGGTTACATGGGATTCTTGGGGGAGGCCATGTGGTTCTTCGTTCTTGTGACTATATAAACATTCCTTGGGGGATGCTTTGGTTCACTTCTTTTCCCTGGTGCACTTCTTCTCCCTGGTTCTTCTTCTTCTTCCTCTTCCTTCACTCAGACTGAATTCATGTGCTCTTGGTCTGAGCATGAATACAAATGGCTGCATGAGGGTGGCTTTGAGTGAAGTTGGGGGTCGCTCTTCCCCTGGTTCATCTTCTTCCCCTGGCTCCCTTGTTCTTCTTCCTCTTCACTCACTATTGCTAGTTCGTGTGCTCTTGGGCTGAGCATGGAAACAAATGGTAGGAAGAGGAGAGCCATTTCTAAATGGGTGTAATATTTTACTGATCATTCCAGGAGGGAATGGATGTCTGTGTGCATGATCTTGATGGAAGTTCAGATAAAAATGTCCACAGTTGCAAGTCCTGAGAGTCCCAATAGAGAGATTCTTAACTGGAAGCATTGGAGCCTTGGAAGGAGATGGACATCTTGAGGGACTGTGTGACAGAGAAGGGGTTCCATTCTCTTGAGGTTGTGCAGGCTGGGTAGAACAGAGAGTTGGTGTACTTTGGATTGATGTGAGTGATGAAAGGCCCGTGATAGCTTGATTGCTAAGAGGCCTATTAGTTATGAGACTGATGGTAGTTTAGATAAGAACTGTCCACAACTGAGAACCCTTGGAGTTCCAGTAGGGATATTTCCTGACCAGTAGCACTGGAGCCCTGGAGAGAAATGAGACAGCCCGAGGGACTACATGGCAGAGAAGGGTGTCTATTTCTTTGGGTGCTGTAGGCTGAGGGGGAAAGAGAGGTGGACATTCAGGTTTTGCTATGAGGTTAGGAAACCTGAGAGCTAGTTAGCCAATTGCTATGTTTTTAGACTTGGACTAGGACCCGTCCTTGTGGATTCATAGCCCTGGATTGGGGGTGACCTTCTGTTGAGAGTAAAAGAACAACAATTTATATGGTTGGGAGGAACGTCCTTGGTCTGTAGCTAGTTGATGAATGTTACTTCAAAGATAAGTGCTCTCAATGTTTTTTGTCTAATGTTATTTCGCTGTCCATTTAATTATCTCCAAGATATGTATTTTAATGTGCCTATCTCCTGGTTATTTGTTGTGCATGACACGTTATTTATACCTTTTATGCTGTAGCATGTATCTTGATTAATGCATGCGATTTTCATGCTTCTAACATTGTTGAACAATCCTTGTTTTCGAGATAAGATTAGAGAACTGAGTCTTGGGACTACAATGTGCCCCACCCGCTGGTGGTTGGGTGTGTTGCAGCCTGTTTAAGTGGCGTAGCCTGGCTTATGGGTGTTTGGGTACGTTACAAAGAAACATAATATTGGAAATTTCTTGCCCCATTTGCAAGCCATTATTCACTTACTACTGATCCCTCAGACTTAGAAATCTCTGTTTCCAGCTTTCCTTTGCTATATATATCTGGTAAAGAAAAATTCTATTTTTCTTCTTTGGGCTCGCACTAGAATTGGAGTCAGAGGTGTTGTTGATAGTTAGTGGCCTCAGTGGAGAAATCCGGATCCAGGTTTTGGAGTAGTGACACCAAAAATCACTGTTTGTAACAATCCTATTTCTGTTGTTAATTTAATGAAGATAACTCTTTCCTATCCACTTCTAAGTTGTTATTGAATTATTGTTTCATTTAATTTCTAGTAATTTAGGATACTAATTGGCTTTAATTGTCATATTCTTTAAAGTTAGTTATTTGGATAAATACCTCCTTCTTGCAACATATTTCTCTTTGTGTGTAGGTAATCAGAGGAAGAATTGGAACTTCAGAGAAAAGATTCAACAACTGATAAACTTCAAACGTAGGATACAAGGTCAGTCTCCGTTTCTATTTGCAAGGATTAGTTAGTTAATTATTTTATGCTTAGCTGCTTTATGGGATTGAGTTTGCTTTTCAAAGGTCCTCGTTCTGTTGTGGTTTTAACCCATAGCCATAGGGGGCTTTCTTCGTAACATAATTGGAGATTGTACTGGGGATTAACTTCTTTATGGGTTAGTTATAAGTGCTTGCATTTGTTTTTCTTATTTGTCTAGCGTTTTTTGTGTTCAACTCAATAGTTTAAAGCTTCAAAGTTTTTTTTGTACCTTGTCAAGCCTTTTGGCCTTGCCTTTCAAGCATTTCTAGAAGATTGAGGGTGGTATACACACTTTTTTGTGTAGACATGTGCATACATACACACTTTTATGTGTAGACAGGTGCGCACATACATGCCTTTTCTTTGAGACAGGCACACACATACAGATTGTGCCTTGAACACAATCATGTAAATCTCCTAAGTGAGATTTTTTGACTCTTATCAGCCTTTCTAGGTGTTTGGATTGGTTTCCTGGGATCTTTCAGGGTCCTATGACTCTCTTTGGCTGTCTGTCAGTAACATACATCATTTAAGTTAGTTAATTTTACAAGGAAAAGGAAAAAATTGTTAGTTTCATTACTTTTTGTTTCGAGCTTAATTGAGTGGCATGAAAGTTCTTTGCTTGACTCTTTCCTGTCTTGGGTTGCTACGGTGGCCCTCTTTATAGCCTGAATTTTTTTTGGTACTTTACTCATACTTGTTTTACAATGAAAAAGAAAAATTAGACTAGTTTTTCATTTTTCGTTTTGCTTAAAAAAACAAGAAGTTTGCTCTGTTCTTATTTCTTTTAGTCTTTATCCTTCATATCGCTGAAAATAAAATTTATTTCTGAGCATTCTCTCTTCTCTTGTGTGCATTGATTTCAAAGAGCATTCTTGCATTCTTGAAAATTTTTGGTTTTCGTGATTTTTAATCATAGTTTCGTGGAAAGAAAATTCAATTTTGCTTGTTTTGAATAACAACATTGCATTCAAAGAAAGATTACACTGATTTGTGCATTACATCTAAAGTAAAATCTCACATTTCTCATTTGCATTGGAAAGGATTGCATTGCATTTAAAAGTTAAAGAGATTTCATCTAGAAGTGTTCCTTATTAGCCTTTTCCATTGCAGAATAAGTTTGTTTTTCTTAATGACAATGTTCTTAAGAGTTTCAATTTTTGCAAAGTCTAAAAAAAATCACTTGTTTCACATCCATGAACCTTTGAGTAACAACATGTATAAAATTAACGCATAATCTAAAAGCAACTAGACTTTTGTTTGTAAGGTACACAAACTAGTCCAAGTTTAGGGCCTTGGATTAGGATTGGATAGATAACTCTCCAAGGCTATCGAACAAAATATGAGTCTAACTTAGGGAGAGAAAAATCCAATTTTCGTTTAGGTGTGGCCGAGAAAATCCTCTAACACATGAGCTAAACATGATGTTTCGTGAGGAAGAGTCGAGGAGATCACTGCTCCAAGACTTGACCAAGTGTAGTAGATTGATCATTTACATGGTTTTCATCAGTGCATACACCTCTCTATGAGGAATCATTTTCAGAGCTTTGGGTTTTTCTATGTACCCATATGTTTGGTCTTAACTATCGACTATTCCCTTGCACACCGACTGTGAGTTGGTATCCTTAGTTTCTTTTTGTAGGTATCTCAGAGGTGACTGCAGGGGTTTCCTGTGATACCTGATGCACGCATCGTATCACTCTATCAATACCTTGGAGGGTGCCTCACAAAGCGAGGGTTGCTTTCACTGAGTAGGGTTGGTAAGTGGAGGTAGGGGTAACTACTTCTCACTCCTTCATTCTTCAGTCACATGACTTAATCAACCCGTTCCATTTTCCGAAAGGGCCTTTACTTGACTTTTTTGCTAATGTAGTCTCAAAACCAAACCACCTAAGATGAGGTATTGAAGAATTAGTTTGTGTGGGTTGTTTCCTCAGGAAATTATTGTAGTGGTGTGCTCTATGTGTGTAGTTGACTTTAGAAGAGTTAGTTGGTAGCTACCCATAATCGTATATTTAAAGTGGCTGACCAACTACTTTACCAGTCTCAAAGGGTCCAGGTTCTTTCACCAATAAGAGTAAATTCTTCACCACCTCCTTTGAGGCATCGACTAGACTAATCAAATGATTTTGTGTTGACTAGTCTTGTCGATCTTCTAGAGATTGAAATTGTAGAATTGAATGCTTCTGCATTGGAGGCTATACGTATCTTAGATGTAACATACCTAGCCTCCCAAGTCGAGTCCCGTCACTACGAAAATGACTTATCCTGCTGAATACGAATCTAAAAATGCCCCATGCATATAAAAGAAAACCAAGGGGTAGTAGGCCCATAAAAATTACAACAAAAATAACCTACTGATTTACCCATGCATCTACAACATTTATAAAAACATGAATTCATCTAGTAAGCACACAACAAACACATAGCACTCAAATATTCATTTACATAATAGAATAACCATAACAAAACAACAAAACACTTATTTGATCATAAAATATAAACAACTAGCTGTGTATGAAGGATGAACCTCCCATCTATAGGCATTTTTGTTCATTTTATCTCAACAACATGCCACCCTCGAGCTTAGGCTATGAGTCCACAAGGATATCTGACCCTCCCAGCTATACACTCTCCACATTTGGCAACCCCAAACCCATGTTCCACTCCTACAATAGTTCCAATCCACAATATCTCTCTTCCCTACAACCTATACAACCGAAGGAATGTACCACCTTCATTGCTCACAATCCCTTGGGATGTACCATTCATTTATTAGGGCTTCTAGTGTACTCAATTGGATAGGAATCTATTAACTGGGAACTTCAGGAACTCTCAGTTGCTTCATGAGTGCTCACAACAACCTTCAAAAGGGTCTTGAGCCATTTTCTCAATAGGAAAACACACTACATGTTTACAACCTGTTTTACAAGCATATATACCACATTTATAGCATAAGGCACAACCAAACAATGGTTGCTTTCAAGCACAACATGGCTGGTTCTCTTCCCAACACTTAGCTCCCCTCCTGCTGTCCAAAATATTCATGCAAAAACTATCTTATTTGGCTATACGAATTTCCTTTTCCTGAATCTANTTTTGAATCCTGCTGCCTTCAATAAAACCCTGTTGTCATCAAGATGGTTAAGCTTTCTATTAAACTAAGAATGAATGAAGAAAAGAATTATCTCACAAGTATAGAACAAACCTTATATCATAAGTTCTCCTTCAGTTCTCTCCCCCATTTGTCTCTTTAATTGATTGAGATTTTATTTTTTCTCAATAAGTTATGGTAGTTCAACTACTTTTCTTTTGTTAAGCTTAATCAACTTAACTAATTAATTGAGAGAAATAACTAATAATATATATTGATAAGGGTCTATTTAATTAATAACTAAATAGGTGGGACCCCTTGTTACTCCAATTTTCATTTCTTTAATAATCATCAAAACATGAAGTATAATACCCCAAAAATCTAATTCAAACATCTACCTTGTAACTCCCATCCTCATATTAATAGTCAAATATTTTAACATCAAAAAATAAAACATGACTATATCCAAAAATAACATTATATCCATGCTATCCAATTTTTTTGTCTAAATGTGTATTTGTTGTCCAAAAATTCTTTCATGTCAACAAAAAACTGTCCTCAAAAGAAAATAACATTAACAACATTAAAAACCATATTTTCTATGAGAGGGGGTTTGCTTCTTTTCACTACTGCTCTCTTTTGATCTTTCTACTGTTTTGTCTTCTGTAGCAGCTTTAGGCTGATTGGAACCTTGAGGATGGATTTTCTTGATGACAAGGGAACAATTATCCTTGAGGTGGATATGGGAGGACATTGATTCAGAGGAATTTTCAGAAGAGTTAGGGAAATTGGCCACTTTTTTTCCTTTATCAATCTCTGGTTTGGACATAGTGGTTTTAATCCTTTTGCTTGAATGTGAATACTAGGATGGTGAAGCAATGCAATCAACTTGGGAATTTGGATTAAATGGCAGTGGAGGAGTGGGCAATGGCAACGATACTGTAGGCAACATATTATGATGTGCAACAGGCTGATTGTATATCTCTTTCCAACCATCATTGGTAGGTGGTAATGGATGCATAGAAACATGAGGGGGAACACGAATACCCAAGAAATTTTTGTGTGGCTAGAAAGGAGGCCTCTCAGGCCTAGGTTTCATAATTCCTTGGCCAACTAGATTGAAAAACCTAGATTGGAAAAAATGATTTAGTTCTTGTGGATCAACATCAAAATGTATTGAGAATTGTGGCCTTCTATGGCCTCTTTGCCAATTGTTTCCTCTACCTGTGTTTACACCTATGCCATTGTTTCCCCTGATAAAGAAACTCATCCTGAAGCAATATTTCAATTAGAATATGAAAACCTTTAACAATACATTCGCTAATACTCTACCTAAATAAAATCAAGATGTTGGCTCTATCATTCGCAAATAGAAGCATATACAATCCATCCATTAACACAATTTCGCCGAATCCAATTTAGTAATTAAATGAAATTGAACAGATAATGATAGGGTCATTGGGAATATGAGGGGGTTTATAATGAACGAAAAATGGTAGCATGGATGGGAATCAACAATGAATACTGTTGAAGCAACACAAAGTCCTTTTCTTGCAAAACAATATCTCCATGTCACAATTTCCAATCTAGAATTATTATCCAATCTTTTTGAATCTTTTTTCTTTAAAAATGATATTCAAGATAACATAACGGGGTGGATAAATGTTATTGAGAAGGTGGAAGACGTATAATGAACGAAAACTGAAACAATGAACAGGAAAAAAATCTATTACTGTTCTATTACAAGAAATAATATTTAAAATAAACATTGCCAATATCTATAAAATCATTTGAATATCCATTGTTTGCCATCGAAAACTTTCACCAAATTTGTTTGTGTGATAGCACTCCTTTAAAACTTCACACACAGGATCTACAACAATCCTTTTAAATCGTGCAATATAAAACTCAAGTGGAATTAATATGATTATATAAAAAGAAATGAATTTCATTTCACCTTTTAAACTATCATAATTTTCTATAGGAGATTGTTTATAAAACAATTTAGCTTTCATAATTATACAGAATGTGCCAAACATTGTGAGAGGAAGAGAAACATAGAGCTATCCTCTTTCTGTCACATCATGTTCACATCACAACTTCCAATAACAATTGCAAACAAACCGAGATTGAAAATCCCCTGCGACTCTAGTGAGCATTGCTTCCATAACAATTCTTTTAAAATAAAAAAACATTCAAACCACCTTGCAGACCAATAACAAACAAGCCATAAATTTGTGGGTGACCTCAATCTTTTCAAGTGTCAGGTTGAATATTTGGACAAGACTTTGAAACTAGGTCTATAGTATTGGCATGTCCACATTTTCAGATGGGAAAACAAGGTTTAGGACTGGAAAATAGGCACATGCCTCAAGGAATGGCTGCAAGTAAAGCCAACTACTTAATTTCAAGAGTGACTGTAATAAAATACATAGAACTCCATCACCTTTTTAAAACAGTGGCAAGGAAAACATGAAATGACTGCGAGACTTCGAAAGTGTCGATATGCAGTAAGGATACAACACAATAATCATGAAATCGACTATGGGTCCAATAATTCAACAAAATTTAGAAAATGGATTTTATTTTATTCATTAACTTATGTATTAGAAGAGGAGAAAAGGCCTAGAGCAAGCATATAGGCGTATGGTTTGAAACATGGGTTGCGAGTAAAACAAAAACCAATTCTTGTCCTTCAACAAACAATAAGATAAAGCACACATGCCACCCATAAAATCCAAGCCGTGGTAAAAGAAATAAGACCGCACATCCTCCAAGGTGAGGGTGCTATGCAATATTCACAAGACCCAACTGCATATTGTTTTTTACATAGGAAACCCTCAGTAATAATGATACGAAATGAGCAAAAACAAACACCTTTACCCACAATTACTTATCAACAGCCATATCATAATAATATCACCTTCGTTCCAAGCCCATACAACCACACAATTCAAACAAAACAAAATGTCGAACGCTATTTCCAGTTTGAAACATTTTAATGCCAAAAGGAAGAAACCCAATTCAACATGCGAGTTATACGACCAAAATTACCACAATAAATCCATTAAAAGCTTCAGAAAACAAACACATTTCACATGGAAACTACAAGAGCCAACATAATAATTTTATTTGGAGCATAGCTGACCATCATGAATGGAGAGATAAGAGCCAACATACCTGTGAGAAGAATACCAAAAATCTTAGGAGCACAACTATTTTTCTGCCAACGACCGAGCACATTTGAGGCGCTGCTAACCAGTGTAGCAAACATATGCGAGGATAAGTGAAGGTGACAACTTTGAGGTAGGGTAAGAATGACGTGTAGTAAATGCATGTTGCTTTCCTTATTTTTCATTTAATGCCATCAACCACAACAAAAAATAGAGCTCTTCAAATTTCGAAAAAAAACTTATTCCAATCATAGAATAACGCCATCACATATCTAAATGCATATAACATAAAGTGCCATTTCCAAATCAAAAGTCGAATCGGCCTCTAATATGAAATCCATAACCATAATATCCCATTTAACACTTGACATCAAAATAATATGTCCAACATTCCTCACTAGTGTTATATCATATCCAACATAATGAGTATTTTCCCATGCATGCAAATAGACCATGAGTGGTGTATTATGGATATTTGAAACAATATATCAAAACCTAAGGGTAGCAAGAGTGGACTGATATGTTTGATAAACATTTCTTTTATTTTGAAATCAAATTGCTAGCACCCTTATATCCATTAGTTGCACATGTAAATAGGTTAGGATTTCCACTCTTATTCTTCAAAACTATGAATATTTTTCGCAAGGTAATTAGGAGTGCAAATAAGAAGAGCGCTTTCTATCATTGCTTTTATCAAGGGGTCCCACCTATCTAGTATTATTTAAGATATATTTAAGTAATAATGCATTGCAACTTATTTGAAAGCAAGAACTTTATGTTGCACTTTTTTTAGGCGTCAACAACTATGACGTTGTAGACATAGGCAGTGGTTGCCAACGCTGTCAACACTTTTTCCTATCGTCCATCGGTCACTTCAATAATGAAATTTACTAAGGCCTTTCAAATAAAACTATAGTTTAAGTTGATGTTGATAGTGCAGAGTTTTCACCATTGGGCATTGATTAGTATCTCTTGCAGGCATAATGTATTGTATAAATAAAATTTTGTTCTTGTTTACATCGAGGGTGACGTAAACAAGACTATATGCGAGAGAGAAACAAATAATTGATACTCAATAATATTTGGGTGTGGATGCCTTTAGATGCTTGAACTTTTGGCTAACTTATTTTCCTCTCTATGTGTGTTGATTCAAGTTTTGTGCTACTTATCAAACTATGACACAAACTTAATGGTTTATGAATAGATTCCTAATAGATATTAGGTGACTAGCTGGGAGGGAGTAATGCTCATATAATTTCTAGTGCTACTAATGCATATATAGTAAAGGATATTTCACTGCATTTAATATGATCGACAACTAAAAGTGAGTAAGTTATTAGTGTGAAGCATATTTTGAGATGACTTCATGAATTGTTGTAAATATTACAATAAAAATATTATATACATGAATACTCACATTTGTTCATCTGATTGAAAGTTTAGGTTGCAGGTAGAATGGTTTTGGATATGGTGATGAGTGTAAGCCCATACTGAAGACTATGTTTTACCACATGCAAAATCCAAACATTATGAGAAGAATCTCATACTTATGAAATCTGTTTTATGTGCGAGACATGTTTGAAACAAAAGTTTCCGATGAAAGTTATTATTATGATGTCTCAGGATAAATGTATGTATATGATGCATGTGAGATGATATATCTATCCAGGAAGGACATACGATGAATGCTAAATCTTAAAAGCATGGAAAGAATGCCACTATATACTGGAACCCATGATATGCCTTGATTGTTGTTGAGATGTGCTATGTTATATTAGAGCAAGCCAGAGGGGCGCCTTGGCTATAAGACTCTACAGGTCTCTCTACTCTTCCAATGAGAGGAATCCTTAGCAAATGATGAATCACCTAATAAGGGGATTCCTGAGCATTGATAGTGAGTGACTGCAAGGAAGACGAGACTTGAAGGATTCATGTTACATGCTAACTATGATCATGAGTGCATTGAGTGTATCCAAGGAAAAGATGGATTCTATCCGTGGAAACCATATGGATTAGATACATATTCATACATATAAGTATTGACCTTTATCTAGTGGTATGAATATATATGGTTTAGTTATGAACTTACTATTGAGATATTGGAAATTCATGTTGATGAAATACTTAATGATTAGAAATGTCTATGTTGTGCATGCTTACATTGATGATTGATGTAGGCATATGATAGGATGCTAAAGTTTGGAGGTGTACCAAGACATTGAAAAAAATGACATTGTAGATATAGCTTAAGAATGATGACATGACACTTCTACAATAAGAAACACCGAGGACAATGTTATTCCAAGGGGGAGGGGATGTAATATCCCAATTTTTACTCCTGGAATTATTTGTAATTAAATGCTTAAATACTTTGCATGGATACTTTTTAATTTTCTACACTAATTCCATGGGACATATATACCATGGTAATGTGAATATGTAAGTTTTCTATTTTGTAGTTAATAAAGAAGAATGACCAAGGCTGGTTGAGCTTGAGCGCCTATAGGGGCTATGATACCACAAGAGGGGAAAGGTGAGGGGGTATAAGGGTGGGTTTTATGCCTAAATCATCTATCTTATTCTATCTTGAACCATCACCCATTTTCAAATTTGAATTTCAAAGAAAAAAGGAGTTAAGCGGAGTGGAGGAAACAAATTCCTTTTTCTAAGCCACCTCTCCTAAAATCTAGTAAGCTGTCTCCCCTACATTCTTGGAACTAGGAATAGAAGTTGAGTTTGAATTCTCTAGCCATTATCTATGAGGAAAAAATGGAATGGAGGGGATCTATTAGAAAATTTAGTGGAAAAGAGTTTGGAGAGGGTAGACAGTGGAAAAATGGAAGTAAGCCCATGATAGACAAACCAACCATGAATGGAAGCTTGCCTTGAGAAAAAGCCAAGAAACCATGGAGAACTCTATTGAAACTTGAGAGAATAGCTCGTACCTTCTATGCTCACACTGAATAGCACGAGAAGAAGTAGTTTCCGAGGTAATGGACAACAATGAAGGGGGTACTCCTTGTGTTGTGGGAGGAAGGTATGTGGGTGCCTTAGTGTTGCTCTGTCACCGATAAATTTGTACAAAGAATCATTGGTTTATGTCCAAATTTTAGAGTTAATTATCCCTACTTTTCCCTGGTGGTATCATAGCCAGGCTAGGGGGTGGAGTCCATTGTGGATTAGCCTATGGTTGGGTGGAAAATGCTCACTCAGTTGGTTGTTGGATTGCAATTTAGAACATATAAGTTTATCTCTGTCTATGCATTTGAATTTTAAACTGATATGGTAATTAGAATATTTATGCTCTGTGAATAAATTCATATATATTTGCTTTTGGTGAAGGTTTGCATGTCTTCGCTCGATATGTGAAATTAAAAATAAATGTGAATCAAATTTATGAGTTAGGAATCACTATAAATTTATGCCTTACCGCTATTATGACTTACAATCTAAACCTGGGCACTCTTGTATTAGACTTGGGTCATGCAGAATTGAAAGAATTGTAGAATTCCGATCAGAGTAGGGTTATCCATGATTCCATTTGGTTGGTAGTTTTGTTATATTATTGAATGATACAAATATTTCTTATTACCTCATTTCTCCAATAACTTTTCCCTCATAATTGTGATCATAAGGGTTTCTCTATGTATATCTGAGTACTGTTTTATGATTTTAAAACACTAGAGTATAAGGCTGAGGTATTTACCTTTTGATATAGCTTGGTAATAGTTGAAACTGGTAAATTGATTTAATTTATTTCAATATTGGTAAATTCTTAGTATGGATGCATAAGTGACCTCAAGCTTTCCTGGCATTATTGACAAAACCACCCCAGAAGAAGGAAAGTTCACATGTTCTAGAATATGCGTTGAAGTTGACTTGGAGAAAGTGCTCCCCAAAGCAATATTATTAACCTTGGATAATTGGTGGCATGAGCAACCTATGGATTACAAATATTTTCCTTTCAAATGCATATTTTTTCATGAGTATGGGAACTTTGCAAAGAACTGCAAGAAGGTGATACAATAGGCAACACGGGTACAAGATTCTTAGGAACATTGGAAAATCGTTAATAAAAAGATGAACAATAAGCAACCGGCCACAAAAATTATGTGTAATCAACCCTTTCAACATTAGGACAAGGGACAAGAACATGGGTTCAAGAAGGAAATCAAGGCAACCGACCAACATGGAGGAACCCAAGTTCATGGGAATGAATGCTCCCCCATCCCAAAAAAAATCCCCAAGGAAAACCTAGATGGAAGAGCCCAATAGATTTGCAATACTTTTTTCTGAAGAACTTGATATAATGGAAATGTCGGATATGGAAATAATATAGACTATTGACTCTACACTAAGATATTCCAAAAAATGTGGAGGTAAATAACTTGGGTGACTCACAAGCAGATTGGGAAAATGAGATAGCATTGGGAAATAAATGATTTCATAAAGAAAAAGAAAATAAGTGAGAGAGGAATAGGGAGAAACCACAAGCTAGTATAGGAATGGAAGCAAGGAGGGAGGAGAAATTGTACGAGGAAACAATGAAATAAGAGGAAGATTTAGATGAAAGAAAGCTAAATAAAATTGGAAGGAAGTCAGCCAAAACAATCAGAGACACTGCCTTGGGTACACAAGCAACTCTGGACAAAAACATAATCTCAAGTTCAAGGAAAAATAGAAGCAAAGGTATGTCAACATCATCTCATGGTAGTGCTTCAAAATATCATAATAAATACTGATAATTTTCTTCTAGAATTTCAAAGGGTTGGGAACCAGGTAGAAAGACGAAGCTTGAAGAGATCTTATCAAAACAACAAAACCTTCAATCCTCTTGCTCTAGTAGACACAACTAGAGGAACCGTATGTAGTTCAACATAATGTAAATATAGTGATGGTGTCCTAGTGAGATCATGTGGAGCTTCAGGTGGTATCTACACCATATGGAATAACTCCAAGGTCAAAATGGTAAACTCCTTCTATTCCCAACATTTGATCTTTACTTGTTTTATTAATGTTCAATCAGGTAAATAACTCATGATGGTCAATGTTGATTGCATATAGAGACAAGGAAATATGTTGGAATTCTTTGATATCACTCCAAAATTCAGTTGAGATTAAGAATAACTTTATAGGAGGGGATTTCAATGTCATTTTGAACAAAAAAGAGAAAAGAGGAGGCAATATTTTACGTGATCCATTCCAAGAAAGACTGAAGGATTTAATGAATGATTAAGAGTTGGTAGATATCAAACCATTCAAAGGCAAGTACACATGGTCAAACAAAAGAATCAGTTAAGGGCATATCATAACGAGGCTTGATCATTTTCTAGTGCATAGTGACAACTGGTCTCTTGATTATAACATCTACTCAAAAATCATTCCCTCAGTCACTTCAGATCACAAACCTATTTTACTAGCATTGGAGCAACATCCTGATTATGGTCCCCTCCCCTTCATATTTATCCCTTTATGGTTATAGGAAGAAAGATCTATCGAAGTCATCATAAAATACCAACATACATGTATTGTATGTTCCCTTGTCTACATTTGGGAACATAAGCTAAAATTATTCAATATGGATCTCCAAGAATGGGTCAACAAAACCCATATGTCTTCTTCCTCAGGGAAATAATCCCTCATATCTCAACTACATATGGTCCAAACTCAATTAGAAGAAAAAAAGGTGATTGTTATAGCATAAATTTCCACCATATATGCATTGATGACATGTTTGGCCTTTCCCTTTACCACTTGTAGACATTAATCCCCTTTTCCTCCTCTTGATTCTTCAAAAAACATTATTTTTGGACATATACACACCCTAACAACTATGCAAGGTGTTTACATACATGTGTTTCTCCACCAAAAGGTGCATACACCTTTATTTTGCTAAAGAAAGTAAGATTATGTGTATTTTTGGGTGGGGTTCACGGGTTTACCTGGTTCCTGACCTCCTATTGCATGTACACAACTGTTTATAACCACTCCAACCACTTGGATATGGTATGAAATGAGCCTAAGGCTAGAAAAGAAGGATAATTATACTTGAAGCATGTAACATCCCAATTTTAACCTTTATGAACTATAATGTATTATGTATTTGTGACTTAGGTTGGTGAGTCGATAAAGTTGAAAAAGGGCCAGAGTGCCTAGGAAATGTAATACTTCATATACATTAATAAAATACACTGCTGACTACAAGAAAAACAAGGACAAAAGAGATAGGGGGCTATGATTCCACGAGAGAGGGGGCTTGAGGGGATAAGTCTTTTTTTTTATTATTATTTTATTTTGCCCATAATTGGTTTTATAGAGAAAAGTGGTTACATGGGATTCTTGGGGGAGGCCATGTGGTTCTTCGTTCTTGTGACTATATAAACATTCCTTGGGGGATGCTTTGGTTCACTTCTTTTCCCTGGTGCACTTCTTCTCCCTGGTTCTTCTTCTTCTTCCTCTTCCTTCACTCAGACTGAATTCATGTGCTCTTGGTCTGAGCATGAATACAAATGGCTGCATGAGGGTGGCTTTGAGTGAAGTTGGGGGTCGCTCTTCCCCTGGTTCATCTTCTTCCCCTGGCTCCCTTGTTCTTCTTCCTCTTCACTCACTATTGCTAGTTCGTGTGCTCTTGGGCTGAGCATGGAAACAAATGGTAGGAAGAGGAGAGCCATTTCTAAATGGGTGTAATATTTTACTGATCATTCCAGGAGGGAATGGATGTCTGTGTGCATGATCTTGATGGAAGTTCAGATAAAAATGTCCACAGTTGCAAGTCCTGAGAGTCCCAATAGAGAGATTCTTAACTGGAAGCATTGGAGCCTTGGAAGGAGATGGACATCTTGAGGGACTGTGTGACAGAGAAGGGGTTCCATTCTCTTGAGGTTGTGCAGGCTGGGTAGAACAGAGAGTTGGTGTACTTTGGATTGATGTGAGTGATGAAAGGCCCGTGATAGCTTGATTGCTAAGAGGCCTATTAGTTATGAGACTGATGGTAGTTTAGATAAGAACTGTCCACAACTGAGAACCCTTGGAGTTCCAGTAGGGATATTTCCTGACCAGTAGCACTGGAGCCCTGGAGAGAAATGAGACAGCCCGAGGGACTACATGGCAGAGAAGGGTGTCTATTTCTTTGGGTGCTGTAGGCTGAGGGGGAAAGAGAGGTGGACATTCAGGTTTTGCTATGAGGTTAGGAAACCTGAGAGCTAGTTAGCCAATTGCTATGTTTTTAGACTTGGACTAGGACCCGTCCTTGTGGATTCATAGCCCTGGATTGGGGGTGACCTTCTGTTGAGAGTAAAAGAACAACAATTTATATGGTTGGGAGGAACGTCCTTGGTCTGTAGCTAGTTGATGAATGTTACTTCAAAGATAAGTGCTCTCAATGTTTTTTGTCTAATGTTATTTCGCTGTCCATTTAATTATCTCCAAGATATGTATTTTAATGTGCCTATCTCCTGGTTATTTGTTGTGCATGACACGTTATTTATACCTTTTATGCTGTAGCATGTATCTTGATTAATGCATGCGATTTTCATGCTTCTAACATTGTTGAACAATCCTTGTTTTCGAGATAAGATTAGAGAACTGAGTCTTGGGACTACAATGTGCCCCACCCGCTGGTGGTTGGGTGTGTTGCAGCCTGTTTAAGTGGCGTAGCCTGGCTTATGGGTGTTTGGGTACGTTACAAAGAAACATAATATTGGAAATTTCTTGCCCCATTTGCAAGCCATTATTCACTTACTACTGATCCCTCAGACTTAGAAATCTCTGTTTCCAGCTTTCCTTTGCTATATATATCTGGTAAAGAAAAATTCTATTTTTCTTCTTTGGGCTCGCACTAGAATTGGAGTCAGAGGTGTTGTTGATAGTTAGTGGCCTCAGTGGAGAAATCCGGATCCAGGTTTTGGAGTAGTGACACCAAAAATCACTGTTTGTAACAATCCTATTTCTGTTGTTAATTTAATGAAGATAACTCTTTCCTATCCACTTCTAAGTTGTTATTGAATTATTGTTTCATTTAATTTCTAGTAATTTAGGATACTAATTGGCTTTAATTGTCATATTCTTTAAAGTTAGTTATTTGGATAAATACCTCCTTCTTGCAACATATTTCTCTTTGTGTGTAGGTAATCAGAGGAAGAATTGGAACTTCAGAGAAAAGATTCAACAACTGATAAACTTCAAACGTAGGATACAAGGTCAGTCTCCGTTTCTATTTGCAAGGATTAGTTAGTTAATTATTTTATGCTTAGCTGCTTTATGGGATTGAGTTTGCTTTTCAAAGGTCCTCGTTCTGTTGTGGTTTTAACCCATAGCCATAGGGGGCTTTCTTCGTAACATAATTGGAGATTGTACTGGGGATTAACTTCTTTATGGGTTAGTTATAAGTGCTTGCATTTGTTTTTCTTATTTGTCTAGCGTTTTTTGTGTTCAACTCAATAGTTTAAAGCTTCAAAGTTTTTTTTGTACCTTGTCAAGCCTTTTGGCCTTGCCTTTCAAGCATTTCTAGAAGATTGAGGGTGGTATACACACTTTTTTGTGTAGACATGTGCATACATACACACTTTTATGTGTAGACAGGTGCGCACATACATGCCTTTTCTTTGAGACAGGCACACACATACAGATTGTGCCTTGAACACAATCATGTAAATCTCCTAAGTGAGATTTTTTGACTCTTATCAGCCTTTCTAGGTGTTTGGATTGGTTTCCTGGGATCTTTCAGGGTCCTATGACTCTCTTTGGCTGTCTGTCAGTAACATACATCATTTAAGTTAGTTAATTTTACAAGGAAAAGGAAAAAATTGTTAGTTTCATTACTTTTTGTTTCGAGCTTAATTGAGTGGCATGAAAGTTCTTTGCTTGACTCTTTCCTGTCTTGGGTTGCTACGGTGGCCCTCTTTATAGCCTGAATTTTTTTTGGTACTTTACTCATACTTGTTTTACAATGAAAAAGAAAAATTAGACTAGTTTTTCATTTTTCGTTTTGCTTAAAAAAACAAGAAGTTTGCTCTGTTCTTATTTCTTTTAGTCTTTATCCTTCATATCGCTGAAAATAAAATTTATTTCTGAGCATTCTCTCTTCTCTTGTGTGCATTGATTTCAAAGAGCATTCTTGCATTCTTGAAAATTTTTGGTTTTCGTGATTTTTAATCATAGTTTCGTGGAAAGAAAATTCAATTTTGCTTGTTTTGAATAACAACATTGCATTCAAAGAAAGATTACACTGATTTGTGCATTACATCTAAAGTAAAATCTCACATTTCTCATTTGCATTGGAAAGGATTGCATTGCATTTAAAAGTTAAAGAGATTTCATCTAGAAGTGTTCCTTATTAGCCTTTTCCATTGCAGAATAAGTTTGTTTTTCTTAATGACAATGTTCTTAAGAGTTTCAATTTTTGCAAAGTCTAAAAAAAATCACTTGTTTCACATCCATGAACCTTTGAGTAACAACATGTATAAAATTAACGCATAATCTAAAAGCAACTAGACTTTTGTTTGTAAGGTACACAAACTAGTCCAAGTTTAGGGCCTTGGATTAGGATTGGATAGATAACTCTCCAAGGCTATCGAACAAAATATGAGTCTAACTTAGGGAGAGAAAAATCCAATTTTCGTTTAGGTGTGGCCGAGAAAATCCTCTAACACATGAGCTAAACATGATGTTTCGTGAGGAAGAGTCGAGGAGATCACTGCTCCAAGACTTGACCAAGTGTAGTAGATTGATCATTTACATGGTTTTCATCAGTGCATACACCTCTCTATGAGGAATCATTTTCAGAGCTTTGGGTTTTTCTATGTACCCATATGTTTGGTCTTAACTATCGACTATTCCCTTGCACACCGACTGTGAGTTGGTATCCTTAGTTTCTTTTTGTAGGTATCTCAGAGGTGACTGCAGGGGTTTCCTGTGATACCTGATGCACGCATCGTATCACTCTATCAATACCTTGGAGGGTGCCTCACAAAGCGAGGGTTGCTTTCACTGAGTAGGGTTGGTAAGTGGAGGTAGGGGTAACTACTTCTCACTCCTTCATTCTTCAGTCACATGACTTAATCAACCCGTTCCATTTTCCGAAAGGGCCTTTACTTGACTTTTTTGCTAATGTAGTCTCAAAACCAAACCACCTAAGATGAGGTATTGAAGAATTAGTTTGTGTGGGTTGTTTCCTCAGGAAATTATTGTAGTGGTGTGCTCTATGTGTGTAGTTGACTTTAGAAGAGTTAGTTGGTAGCTACCCATAATCGTATATTTAAAGTGGCTGACCAACTACTTTACCAGTCTCAAAGGGTCCAGGTTCTTTCACCAATAAGAGTAAATTCTTCACCACCTCCTTTGAGGCATCGACTAGACTAATCAAATGATTTTGTGTTGACTAGTCTTGTCGATCTTCTAGAGATTGAAATTGTAGAATTGAATGCTTCTGCATTGGAGGCTATACGTATCTTAGATGTAACATACCTAGCCTCCCAAGTCGAGTCCCGTCACTACGAAAATGACTTATCCTGCTGAATACGAATCTAAAAATGCCCCATGCATATAAAAGAAAACCAAGGGGTAGTAGGCCCATAAAAATTACAACAAAAATAACCTACTGATTTACCCATGCATCTACAACATTTATAAAAACATGAATTCATCTAGTAAGCACACAACAAACACATAGCACTCAAATATTCATTTACATAATAGAATAACCATAACAAAACAACAAAACACTTATTTGATCATAAAATATAAACAACTAGCTGTGTATGAAGGATGAACCTCCCATCTATAGGCATTTTTGTTCATTTTATCTCAACAACATGCCACCCTCGAGCTTAGGCTATGAGTCCACAAGGATATCTGACCCTCCCAGCTATACACTCTCCACATTTGGCAACCCCAAACCCATGTTCCACTCCTACAATAGTTCCAATCCACAATATCTCTCTTCCCTACAACCTATACAACCGAAGGAATGTACCACCTTCATTGCTCACAATCCCTTGGGATGTACCATTCATTTATTAGGGCTTCTAGTGTACTCAATTGGATAGGAATCTATTAACTGGGAACTTCAGGAACTCTCAGTTGCTTCATGAGTGCTCACAACAACCTTCAAAAGGGTCTTGAGCCATTTTCTCAATAGGAAAACACACTACATGTTTACAACCTGTTTTACAAGCATATATACCACATTTATAGCATAAGGCACAACCAAACAATGGTTGCTTTCAAGCACAACATGGCTGGTTCTCTTCCCAACACTTAGCTCCCCTCCTGCTGTCCAAAATATTCATGCAAAAACTATCTTATTTGGCTATACGAATTTCCTTTTCCTGAATCTATTTGACTACTCAGTTTGGCCAATGTTTATTGTACTTTAGCCCCATCCTCCAAATAACTATGGGATGTGACTCTCATACCCACCCTCTTACACGGGTTTAAATATTGTCTTTAGGAACACTCAACAACAAAAATAACGTTATACATAATGATAATAATTTCAGGAATGTGGGTTGGATTAATACCCATGAATAATTCCCCCTTGGACCCCTCTCTCTTGTGAAATCATAGCCCCCCATCATTTTTCATCCCTCTAATATCGTAGCCAATGATTATTACTTTCATTAATCATTTCAATGTTCATAATATACAATTCGACCCCCCACCATATTAATCAAAATGGGCTCTTTGCCACAATCATATCGACTCACCAACCTAATTCACATTTATACAATTACATTGCAATTTGCTGGGAATAAAACTGGGGATTTTACATC
>JZKD02S1673395.1:744798-759470 GCA_000966675.3 Picea glauca
TCCCATGGGAATTCCAGCCTAAATATAATTACATAGGTATTCTGGCCCCAAAAGCCATAAATACATAGGTTATCTAGCCCCAAAACACATATACATAACCCAGTGGCATTCTTCTACAACTATCCCAATTTCCACCAACTCTCTTCCTCTTGACCGACCCAACTCAAGGAATGTACCCCCTTGACTGCTCTAAGTCCATCGGACTGTACCATTCTTTTATCAGGTTTGACCCAAGGAATTTCCCCCCTTCATTATCCTCAGTCCATCAAGCTGCACCATTCATTTACCAGGGTATTTCTGACACAGGTAATTAGGAATATCACTACTGGGATCTCAAGGGAAACTCACTGCTAGGAATAACTACCAGGAAAGAGAAAACAACAACCTTGTTGTTGTAGTGAAACTCACACATGAGATCAATCCTTAGGCTTGACAACCTGGTTCGTCGACAATTAAAATCCCACACAAGAGTTCACTCTTAAGGCCTGACAACATGGTTCTTCTGCAAGCCCGACAACTTGCTTCTTCTCTTCTAGAGTTTTTCTTCCTTGCTTTACTTACCCTTTAGGCTCATGCATCTCTTTCACCGTTATATAGTTCCTTAGGCAATCCATCATTTTCCAAGGTGTTTTTGCATATACAATGTCAACTCATCGCTAGAATTCCACTGGTAGCTTGTAACCTGTGGCAATCATCTCATCTGCATAATATGCATATAGCCAATATGAGACATCATCATATAATTTTCAATTATAAATTTTCAAATTTGTTTTATACAAGAAAATAAATTTTCCATGCATGCGTTTTTTTCTCATTATGTTTGGCTCTTGCAGTAGTAGGCATTGGTATTTTTTATGGGCTTACATTCCTGCAATATCCAAGACCATTTCCGCTGCATTTTTCTCAACTTTCTTGCAGCCAAACAAGTTGTTAGTATCTCATGCACAATATCATTTCACTGCAACATTTGCATTCAAGCCATGAAGTGATTTTCATAATTATATTAATCTAAAAATTTCATCACTTCAAACTATTATTCATATTAAAAGGGATGAAACCATCATTCCTCACATATCCATTACCAACACCCAAATTTTCATAATGTAGTCAAACATCACCAATAAATAAAACCAATGTGCCAATACCCATGGCCACATTTACATAATGCATCCTTGCATTGACTCTAGAATACTATATATCCATGTATGAAAGGTCTAGCCAATGCCTTAACACCTTATCCAAACTCTTCCCCATAAACTATCTAATCATTTGGATACCTTCCTCTTCAACCCATACACAACACTAAGAATATAATTCTCTTAGTGCCCTCCTGTGTCGACAATAGGTTTTAGTCCAAACAATAGTTATATAGGGGAAAACCATTATGCACTTGGATGCCTCTATATCCTTTCCATATCTAACCTCAACATGGCCACATCTAATGGCATTCATTGCTACAACAAGAGTAATGTCTCTTGGCTTGACTTGGTTATGATCTCATAACCAATATAACATAATATGCAAGTAAATTTTACATAACTGCATTCAAGCATCACTAAAATTTGTATATTCAAGACCTTATGCCTTTACACATCGATTCCAATATTAAAATTTGATTGAGGGATTTATTACCTCAATTCCCTTCAACATTTATGCATCATAACAACCCCAAATGCATACCTGCATGGCTGTTATCAATTTACTTGATGCTACCTGACTAGTTGATATTGTTGTGGCAGCTTACAGGCTCCCTTTATTGACCTCTTTATCAACATCCTACCTTCCCCATTTTTTCTTCATACTGATGGTTTTCATATGCAATAGTATCATCAACATCTTCAACCATGTTATAAACAATTTTCTTGGATGCACAAGCATTAGTCTTATTCAAATATCATATTTGCATTATTTCATATATATATCAACAAACTTCTCTAGTCTACAATCATGCCATATGCATGTTCAGGCATGTCCACATGCACAAATGCACATCAATATACATCAATCATTCAACCTNCTCATATAATTTCTAGTGCTACTAATGCATATATAGTAAAGGATATTTCACTGCATTTAATATGATCGACAACTAAAAGTGAGTAAGTTATTAGTGTGAAGCATATTTTGAGATGACTTCATGAATTGTTGTAAATATTACAATAAAAATATTATATACATGAATACTCACATTTGTTCATCTGATTGAAAGTTTAGGTTGCAGGTAGAATGGTTTTGGATATGGTGATGAGTGTAAGCCCATACTGAAGACTATGTTTTACCACATGCAAAATCCAAACATTATGAGAAGAATCTCATACTTATGAAATCTGTTTTATGTGCGAGACATGTTTGAAACAAAAGTTTCCGATGAAAGTTATTATTATGATGTCTCAGGATAAATGTATGTATATGATGCATGTGAGATGATATATCTATCCAGGAAGGACATACGATGAATGCTAAATCTTAAAAGCATGGAAAGAATGCCACTATATACTGGAACCCATGATATGCCTTGATTGTTGTTGAGATGTGCTATGTTATATTAGAGCAAGCCAGAGGGGCGCCTTGGCTATAAGACTCTACAGGTCTCTCTACTCTTCCAATGAGAGGAATCCTTAGCAAATGATGAATCACCTAATAAGGGGATTCCTGAGCATTGATAGTGAGTGACTGCAAGGAAGACGAGACTTGAAGGATTCATGTTACATGCTAACTATGATCATGAGTGCATTGAGTGTATCCAAGGAAAAGATGGATTCTATCCGTGGAAACCATATGGATTAGATACATATTCATACATATAAGTATTGACCTTTATCTAGTGGTATGAATATATATGGTTTAGTTATGAACTTACTATTGAGATATTGGAAATTCATGTTGATGAAATACTTAATGATTAGAAATGTCTATGTTGTGCATGCTTACATTGATGATTGATGTAGGCATATGATAGGATGCTAAAGTTTGGAGGTGTACCAAGACATTGAAAAAAATGACATTGTAGATATAGCTTAAGAATGATGACATGACACTTCTACAATAAGAAACACCGAGGACAATGTTATTCCAAGGGGGAGGGGATGTAATATCCCAATTTTTACTCCTGGAATTATTTGTAATTAAATGCTTAAATACTTTGCATGGATACTTTTTAATTTTCTACACTAATTCCATGGGACATATATACCATGGTAATGTGAATATGTAAGTTTTCTATTTTGTAGTTAATAAAGAAGAATGACCAAGGCTGGTTGAGCTTGAGCGCCTATAGGGGCTATGATACCACAAGAGGGGAAAGGTGAGGGGGTATAAGGGTGGGTTTTATGCCTAAATCATCTATCTTATTCTATCTTGAACCATCACCCATTTTCAAATTTGAATTTCAAAGAAAAAAGGAGTTAAGCGGAGTGGAGGAAACAAATTCCTTTTTCTAAGCCACCTCTCCTAAAATCTAGTAAGCTGTCTCCCCTACATTCTTGGAACTAGGAATAGAAGTTGAGTTTGAATTCTCTAGCCATTATCTATGAGGAAAAAATGGAATGGAGGGGATCTATTAGAAAATTTAGTGGAAAAGAGTTTGGAGAGGGTAGACAGTGGAAAAATGGAAGTAAGCCCATGATAGACAAACCAACCATGAATGGAAGCTTGCCTTGAGAAAAAGCCAAGAAACCATGGAGAACTCTATTGAAACTTGAGAGAATAGCTCGTACCTTCTATGCTCACACTGAATAGCACGAGAAGAAGTAGTTTCCGAGGTAATGGACAACAATGAAGGGGGTACTCCTTGTGTTGTGGGAGGAAGGTATGTGGGTGCCTTAGTGTTGCTCTGTCACCGATAAATTTGTACAAAGAATCATTGGTTTATGTCCAAATTTTAGAGTTAATTATCCCTACTTTTCCCTGGTGGTATCATAGCCAGGCTAGGGGGTGGAGTCCATTGTGGATTAGCCTATGGTTGGGTGGAAAATGCTCACTCAGTTGGTTGTTGGATTGCAATTTAGAACATATAAGTTTATCTCTGTCTATGCATTTGAATTTTAAACTGATATGGTAATTAGAATATTTATGCTCTGTGAATAAATTCATATATATTTGCTTTTGGTGAAGGTTTGCATGTCTTCGCTCGATATGTGAAATTAAAAATAAATGTGAATCAAATTTATGAGTTAGGAATCACTATAAATTTATGCCTTACCGCTATTATGACTTACAATCTAAACCTGGGCACTCTTGTATTAGACTTGGGTCATGCAGAATTGAAAGAATTGTAGAATTCCGATCAGAGTAGGGTTATCCATGATTCCATTTGGTTGGTAGTTTTGTTATATTATTGAATGATACAAATATTTCTTATTACCTCATTTCTCCAATAACTTTTCCCTCATAATTGTGATCATAAGGGTTTCTCTATGTATATCTGAGTACTGTTTTATGATTTTAAAACACTAGAGTATAAGGCTGAGGTATTTACCTTTTGATATAGCTTGGTAATAGTTGAAACTGGTAAATTGATTTAATTTATTTCAATATTGGTAAATTCTTAGTATGGATGCATAAGTGACCTCAAGCTTTCCTGGCATTATTGACAAAACCACCCCAGAAGAAGGAAAGTTCACATGTTCTAGAATATGCGTTGAAGTTGACTTGGAGAAAGTGCTCCCCAAAGCAATATTATTAACCTTGGATAATTGGTGGCATGAGCAACCTATGGATTACAAATATTTTCCTTTCAAATGCATATTTTTTCATGAGTATGGGAACTTTGCAAAGAACTGCAAGAAGGTGATACAATAGGCAACACGGGTACAAGATTCTTAGGAACATTGGAAAATCGTTAATAAAAAGATGAACAATAAGCAACCGGCCACAAAAATTATGTGTAATCAACCCTTTCAACATTAGGACAAGGGACAAGAACATGGGTTCAAGAAGGAAATCAAGGCAACCGACCAACATGGAGGAACCCAAGTTCATGGGAATGAATGCTCCCCCATCCCAAAAAAAATCCCCAAGGAAAACCTAGATGGAAGAGCCCAATAGATTTGCAATACTTTTTTCTGAAGAACTTGATATAATGGAAATGTCGGATATGGAAATAATATAGACTATTGACTCTACACTAAGATATTCCAAAAAATGTGGAGGTAAATAACTTGGGTGACTCACAAGCAGATTGGGAAAATGAGATAGCATTGGGAAATAAATGATTTCATAAAGAAAAAGAAAATAAGTGAGAGAGGAATAGGGAGAAACCACAAGCTAGTATAGGAATGGAAGCAAGGAGGGAGGAGAAATTGTACGAGGAAACAATGAAATAAGAGGAAGATTTAGATGAAAGAAAGCTAAATAAAATTGGAAGGAAGTCAGCCAAAACAATCAGAGACACTGCCTTGGGTACACAAGCAACTCTGGACAAAAACATAATCTCAAGTTCAAGGAAAAATAGAAGCAAAGGTATGTCAACATCATCTCATGGTAGTGCTTCAAAATATCATAATAAATACTGATAATTTTCTTCTAGAATTTCAAAGGGTTGGGAACCAGGTAGAAAGACGAAGCTTGAAGAGATCTTATCAAAACAACAAAACCTTCAATCCTCTTGCTCTAGTAGACACAACTAGAGGAACCGTATGTAGTTCAACATAATGTAAATATAGTGATGGTGTCCTAGTGAGATCATGTGGAGCTTCAGGTGGTATCTACACCATATGGAATAACTCCAAGGTCAAAATGGTAAACTCCTTCTATTCCCAACATTTGATCTTTACTTGTTTTATTAATGTTCAATCAGGTAAATAACTCATGATGGTCAATGTTGATTGCATATAGAGACAAGGAAATATGTTGGAATTCTTTGATATCACTCCAAAATTCAGTTGAGATTAAGAATAACTTTATAGGAGGGGATTTCAATGTCATTTTGAACAAAAAAGAGAAAAGAGGAGGCAATATTTTACGTGATCCATTCCAAGAAAGACTGAAGGATTTAATGAATGATTAAGAGTTGGTAGATATCAAACCATTCAAAGGCAAGTACACATGGTCAAACAAAAGAATCAGTTAAGGGCATATCATAACGAGGCTTGATCATTTTCTAGTGCATAGTGACAACTGGTCTCTTGATTATAACATCTACTCAAAAATCATTCCCTCAGTCACTTCAGATCACAAACCTATTTTACTAGCATTGGAGCAACATCCTGATTATGGTCCCCTCCCCTTCATATTTATCCCTTTATGGTTATAGGAAGAAAGATCTATCGAAGTCATCATAAAATACCAACATACATGTATTGTATGTTCCCTTGTCTACATTTGGGAACATAAGCTAAAATTATTCAATATGGATCTCCAAGAATGGGTCAACAAAACCCATATGTCTTCTTCCTCAGGGAAATAATCCCTCATATCTCAACTACATATGGTCCAAACTCAATTAGAAGAAAAAAAGGTGATTGTTATAGCATAAATTTCCACCATATATGCATTGATGACATGTTTGGCCTTTCCCTTTACCACTTGTAGACATTAATCCCCTTTTCCTCCTCTTGATTCTTCAAAAAACATTATTTTTGGACATATACACACCCTAACAACTATGCAAGGTGTTTACATACATGTGTTTCTCCACCAAAAGGTGCATACACCTTTATTTTGCTAAAGAAAGTAAGATTATGTGTATTTTTGGGTGGGGTTCACGGGTTTACCTGGTTCCTGACCTCCTATTGCATGTACACAACTGTTTATAACCACTCCAACCACTTGGATATGGTATGAAATGAGCCTAAGGCTAGAAAAGAAGGATAATTATACTTGAAGCATGTAACATCCCAATTTTAACCTTTATGAACTATAATGTATTATGTATTTGTGACTTAGGTTGGTGAGTCGATAAAGTTGAAAAAGGGCCAGAGTGCCTAGGAAATGTAATACTTCATATACATTAATAAAATACACTGCTGACTACAAGAAAAACAAGGACAAAAGAGATAGGGGGCTATGATTCCACGAGAGAGGGGGCTTGAGGGGATAAGTCTTTTTTTTTATTATTATTTTATTTTGCCCATAATTGGTTTTATAGAGAAAAGTGGTTACATGGGATTCTTGGGGGAGGCCATGTGGTTCTTCGTTCTTGTGACTATATAAACATTCCTTGGGGGATGCTTTGGTTCACTTCTTTTCCCTGGTGCACTTCTTCTCCCTGGTTCTTCTTCTTCTTCCTCTTCCTTCACTCAGACTGAATTCATGTGCTCTTGGTCTGAGCATGAATACAAATGGCTGCATGAGGGTGGCTTTGAGTGAAGTTGGGGGTCGCTCTTCCCCTGGTTCATCTTCTTCCCCTGGCTCCCTTGTTCTTCTTCCTCTTCACTCACTATTGCTAGTTCGTGTGCTCTTGGGCTGAGCATGGAAACAAATGGTAGGAAGAGGAGAGCCATTTCTAAATGGGTGTAATATTTTACTGATCATTCCAGGAGGGAATGGATGTCTGTGTGCATGATCTTGATGGAAGTTCAGATAAAAATGTCCACAGTTGCAAGTCCTGAGAGTCCCAATAGAGAGATTCTTAACTGGAAGCATTGGAGCCTTGGAAGGAGATGGACATCTTGAGGGACTGTGTGACAGAGAAGGGGTTCCATTCTCTTGAGGTTGTGCAGGCTGGGTAGAACAGAGAGTTGGTGTACTTTGGATTGATGTGAGTGATGAAAGGCCCGTGATAGCTTGATTGCTAAGAGGCCTATTAGTTATGAGACTGATGGTAGTTTAGATAAGAACTGTCCACAACTGAGAACCCTTGGAGTTCCAGTAGGGATATTTCCTGACCAGTAGCACTGGAGCCCTGGAGAGAAATGAGACAGCCCGAGGGACTACATGGCAGAGAAGGGTGTCTATTTCTTTGGGTGCTGTAGGCTGAGGGGGAAAGAGAGGTGGACATTCAGGTTTTGCTATGAGGTTAGGAAACCTGAGAGCTAGTTAGCCAATTGCTATGTTTTTAGACTTGGACTAGGACCCGTCCTTGTGGATTCATAGCCCTGGATTGGGGGTGACCTTCTGTTGAGAGTAAAAGAACAACAATTTATATGGTTGGGAGGAACGTCCTTGGTCTGTAGCTAGTTGATGAATGTTACTTCAAAGATAAGTGCTCTCAATGTTTTTTGTCTAATGTTATTTCGCTGTCCATTTAATTATCTCCAAGATATGTATTTTAATGTGCCTATCTCCTGGTTATTTGTTGTGCATGACACGTTATTTATACCTTTTATGCTGTAGCATGTATCTTGATTAATGCATGCGATTTTCATGCTTCTAACATTGTTGAACAATCCTTGTTTTCGAGATAAGATTAGAGAACTGAGTCTTGGGACTACAATGTGCCCCACCCGCTGGTGGTTGGGTGTGTTGCAGCCTGTTTAAGTGGCGTAGCCTGGCTTATGGGTGTTTGGGTACGTTACAAAGAAACATAATATTGGAAATTTCTTGCCCCATTTGCAAGCCATTATTCACTTACTACTGATCCCTCAGACTTAGAAATCTCTGTTTCCAGCTTTCCTTTGCTATATATATCTGGTAAAGAAAAATTCTATTTTTCTTCTTTGGGCTCGCACTAGAATTGGAGTCAGAGGTGTTGTTGATAGTTAGTGGCCTCAGTGGAGAAATCCGGATCCAGGTTTTGGAGTAGTGACACCAAAAATCACTGTTTGTAACAATCCTATTTCTGTTGTTAATTTAATGAAGATAACTCTTTCCTATCCACTTCTAAGTTGTTATTGAATTATTGTTTCATTTAATTTCTAGTAATTTAGGATACTAATTGGCTTTAATTGTCATATTCTTTAAAGTTAGTTATTTGGATAAATACCTCCTTCTTGCAACATATTTCTCTTTGTGTGTAGGTAATCAGAGGAAGAATTGGAACTTCAGAGAAAAGATTCAACAACTGATAAACTTCAAACGTAGGATACAAGGTCAGTCTCCGTTTCTATTTGCAAGGATTAGTTAGTTAATTATTTTATGCTTAGCTGCTTTATGGGATTGAGTTTGCTTTTCAAAGGTCCTCGTTCTGTTGTGGTTTTAACCCATAGCCATAGGGGGCTTTCTTCGTAACATAATTGGAGATTGTACTGGGGATTAACTTCTTTATGGGTTAGTTATAAGTGCTTGCATTTGTTTTTCTTATTTGTCTAGCGTTTTTTGTGTTCAACTCAATAGTTTAAAGCTTCAAAGTTTTTTTTGTACCTTGTCAAGCCTTTTGGCCTTGCCTTTCAAGCATTTCTAGAAGATTGAGGGTGGTATACACACTTTTTTGTGTAGACATGTGCATACATACACACTTTTATGTGTAGACAGGTGCGCACATACATGCCTTTTCTTTGAGACAGGCACACACATACAGATTGTGCCTTGAACACAATCATGTAAATCTCCTAAGTGAGATTTTTTGACTCTTATCAGCCTTTCTAGGTGTTTGGATTGGTTTCCTGGGATCTTTCAGGGTCCTATGACTCTCTTTGGCTGTCTGTCAGTAACATACATCATTTAAGTTAGTTAATTTTACAAGGAAAAGGAAAAAATTGTTAGTTTCATTACTTTTTGTTTCGAGCTTAATTGAGTGGCATGAAAGTTCTTTGCTTGACTCTTTCCTGTCTTGGGTTGCTACGGTGGCCCTCTTTATAGCCTGAATTTTTTTTGGTACTTTACTCATACTTGTTTTACAATGAAAAAGAAAAATTAGACTAGTTTTTCATTTTTCGTTTTGCTTAAAAAAACAAGAAGTTTGCTCTGTTCTTATTTCTTTTAGTCTTTATCCTTCATATCGCTGAAAATAAAATTTATTTCTGAGCATTCTCTCTTCTCTTGTGTGCATTGATTTCAAAGAGCATTCTTGCATTCTTGAAAATTTTTGGTTTTCGTGATTTTTAATCATAGTTTCGTGGAAAGAAAATTCAATTTTGCTTGTTTTGAATAACAACATTGCATTCAAAGAAAGATTACACTGATTTGTGCATTACATCTAAAGTAAAATCTCACATTTCTCATTTGCATTGGAAAGGATTGCATTGCATTTAAAAGTTAAAGAGATTTCATCTAGAAGTGTTCCTTATTAGCCTTTTCCATTGCAGAATAAGTTTGTTTTTCTTAATGACAATGTTCTTAAGAGTTTCAATTTTTGCAAAGTCTAAAAAAAATCACTTGTTTCACATCCATGAACCTTTGAGTAACAACATGTATAAAATTAACGCATAATCTAAAAGCAACTAGACTTTTGTTTGTAAGGTACACAAACTAGTCCAAGTTTAGGGCCTTGGATTAGGATTGGATAGATAACTCTCCAAGGCTATCGAACAAAATATGAGTCTAACTTAGGGAGAGAAAAATCCAATTTTCGTTTAGGTGTGGCCGAGAAAATCCTCTAACACATGAGCTAAACATGATGTTTCGTGAGGAAGAGTCGAGGAGATCACTGCTCCAAGACTTGACCAAGTGTAGTAGATTGATCATTTACATGGTTTTCATCAGTGCATACACCTCTCTATGAGGAATCATTTTCAGAGCTTTGGGTTTTTCTATGTACCCATATGTTTGGTCTTAACTATCGACTATTCCCTTGCACACCGACTGTGAGTTGGTATCCTTAGTTTCTTTTTGTAGGTATCTCAGAGGTGACTGCAGGGGTTTCCTGTGATACCTGATGCACGCATCGTATCACTCTATCAATACCTTGGAGGGTGCCTCACAAAGCGAGGGTTGCTTTCACTGAGTAGGGTTGGTAAGTGGAGGTAGGGGTAACTACTTCTCACTCCTTCATTCTTCAGTCACATGACTTAATCAACCCGTTCCATTTTCCGAAAGGGCCTTTACTTGACTTTTTTGCTAATGTAGTCTCAAAACCAAACCACCTAAGATGAGGTATTGAAGAATTAGTTTGTGTGGGTTGTTTCCTCAGGAAATTATTGTAGTGGTGTGCTCTATGTGTGTAGTTGACTTTAGAAGAGTTAGTTGGTAGCTACCCATAATCGTATATTTAAAGTGGCTGACCAACTACTTTACCAGTCTCAAAGGGTCCAGGTTCTTTCACCAATAAGAGTAAATTCTTCACCACCTCCTTTGAGGCATCGACTAGACTAATCAAATGATTTTGTGTTGACTAGTCTTGTCGATCTTCTAGAGATTGAAATTGTAGAATTGAATGCTTCTGCATTGGAGGCTATACGTATCTTAGATGTAACATACCTAGCCTCCCAAGTCGAGTCCCGTCACTACGAAAATGACTTATCCTGCTGAATACGAATCTAAAAATGCCCCATGCATATAAAAGAAAACCAAGGGGTAGTAGGCCCATAAAAATTACAACAAAAATAACCTACTGATTTACCCATGCATCTACAACATTTATAAAAACATGAATTCATCTAGTAAGCACACAACAAACACATAGCACTCAAATATTCATTTACATAATAGAATAACCATAACAAAACAACAAAACACTTATTTGATCATAAAATATAAACAACTAGCTGTGTATGAAGGATGAACCTCCCATCTATAGGCATTTTTGTTCATTTTATCTCAACAACATGCCACCCTCGAGCTTAGGCTATGAGTCCACAAGGATATCTGACCCTCCCAGCTATACACTCTCCACATTTGGCAACCCCAAACCCATGTTCCACTCCTACAATAGTTCCAATCCACAATATCTCTCTTCCCTACAACCTATACAACCGAAGGAATGTACCACCTTCATTGCTCACAATCCCTTGGGATGTACCATTCATTTATTAGGGCTTCTAGTGTACTCAATTGGATAGGAATCTATTAACTGGGAACTTCAGGAACTCTCAGTTGCTTCATGAGTGCTCACAACAACCTTCAAAAGGGTCTTGAGCCATTTTCTCAATAGGAAAACACACTACATGTTTACAACCTGTTTTACAAGCATATATACCACATTTATAGCATAAGGCACAACCAAACAATGGTTGCTTTCAAGCACAACATGGCTGGTTCTCTTCCCAACACTTAGCTCCCCTCCTGCTGTCCAAAATATTCATGCAAAAACTATCTTATTTGGCTATACGAATTTCCTTTTCCTGAATCTAGTTGACTACTTAGTTTGGCCAATGTTTATTGTACTTTAGCCCCATCCTCCAAATAACTATGGGATGTAACTCTCACACCCACCCTCTTACACGGGTTTAAATATTGTCTTTAGGAACACTCAACAACAAAAATAACGTTATACACAATGATAATAATTTCATGAATGTGGGTTGGATTAATACCCATGAATAATTCCCCCTTGGACCCCTCTCTCTTGTGAAATCATAGCCCCCCATCATTTCTCATCCCTCTAATATCGTAGCCAATGATTACTACTTTCATTAATCATTTCAATGTTCATAATATACAATTTGATCCCCCACCATATTAATCAAAATGGGCTCTTTGCCACAATCAAATCGACTCACTAGCCTAATTCACATTTATACAATTACATTGAAATTTGCTGGGAATAAAACTGGGGATTTTACACCCCCCCCCCCTTATTTTTTCAACTGTCCTCAGTGCACAACACCCTATGGTGTACATACAATTACAAGGCTAGGCTCTCTGACCTTTAATCAACATATAGAGTCTCCAACCTAATATCCCATGGGAATTCCAGCCTAAATATAATTGCATAGGTACTCGTGCCCCAAAAGCCATAAATACATAGGTTATCTAGCCCCAAAACACATATACATAACCCAGTGGCATTCTTCTACAACTATCCTGATTTCTACCAACTCTCTTCCTCTTGACCGACCCAACTCAAGGAATGTACCCCCTTGAATGCTCTAAGTCCATCAGACTATACCATTCTTTTATCAGGTTTGACCTAAGGAATTTCCCCCCTTCATTATCCTTAGTCCATCAAGCTGCACCATTCGTTTACCAGGGTATTTCTGACACAGGTAATTAGGAATATCACTACTGGGATCTCAAGGGAAACTCATTGTTAGGAATAACTACTAGGAAAGAGAAAACAACAACCTTGTTGTTGTAGTGAAACTCGCACATGAGATCAATCCTTAGGCTTGACAACCTGGTTCGTTGACAATTAAAATCCCACACAAGAGTTCACTCTTAAGGCCTGACAACATGGTTCTTCTGCAAGCCCGACAACTTGCTTCTTCTCTTCTAGAGTTTTGCTTCCTTGCTTTACTCACCCTTTAGGCTCATGCATCTCTTTCACCGTTATATAGTTCCTCAGGCAATCCATCATTTTCCAAGGTGTTTTTGCATATACAATGTCAACTCATCGCTAGAATTCCACTGGTAGCTTGTAACCTGTGGCAATCATCTCATCTGCATCATATGCATATAGCCAATATGAGACATCATCATATAATTTTCAATTATAAAATTTCAAATTTGTTTTATACAAGAAAATAAACTTTCCATGCATGCGTTTTTTGCTCATTATGTTTGGCTCTTGCAGTAGTAGGCATTGGTATTTTTTATGGGCTTACATTCCTGCAATATCCAAGACCATTTCCACTGCAATTTTCTCAACTTTCTTGCAGCAAAACAAGTTGTTAGTATCTCATGCACAATATCATTTCACTGCAACATTTGCATTCAAGCCATGAAGTGATTTTCAGAATTATATTAATCTAAAAATTTCATCACTTCCAACTATTATTCATATTAAAAGGGATGAAACCATCATTCCTCACATATCCATTACCAACACCCAAATTTTCATAATGTAGTCAAACATCACCAATAAATAAAACCAATGTGCCAATACCCATGGCCACATTTACATAATGCATCCTTGCATTGACTCTAGAATACTATATATCCATGTATGAAAGGTCTAGCCAATGCCTTAACACCTTATCCAAACTCTTCCCCATAAACTATCTAATCATTTGGATACCTTCCTCTTCAACCCATACACAACACTAAGAATATAATTCTCTTAGTGCCCTCCTGTGTCGACAATAGGTTTTAGTCCAAACAATAGTTATATAGGGGAAAACCATTATGCACTTGGATGCCTCTATATCCTTTCCATATCTAACCTCAACATGGCCACATCTAATGGCATTCATTGCTACAACAAGAGTAATGTCTCTTGGCTTGACTTGGTTATGATCTCATAACCAATATAACATAATATGCAAGTAAATTTTACATAACTGCATTCAAGCATCACTAAAATTTGTATATTCAAGACCTTATGCCTTTACACATCGATTCCAATATTAAAATTTGATTGAGGGATTTATTACCTCAATTCCCTTCAACATTTATGCATCATAACAACCCCAAATGCATACCTGCATGGCTGTTATCAATTTACTTGATGCTACCTGACTAGTTGATATTGTTGTGGCAGCTTACAGGCTCCCTTTATTGACCTCTTTATCAACATCCTACCTTCCCCATTTTTTCTTCATACTGATGGTTTTCATATGCAATAGTATCATCAACATCTTCAACCATGTTATAAACAATTTTCTTGGATGCACAAGCATTAGTCTTATTCAAATATCATATTTGCATTATTTCATATATATATCAACAAACTTCTCTAGTCTACAATCATGCCATATGCATGTTCAGGCATGTCCACATGCACAAATGCACATCAATATACATCAATCATTCAACCT
>JZKD02S1673395.1:766065-787092 GCA_000966675.3 Picea glauca
ATCGAGCATGTGTTATCCTCCTCGAGCTCATTAAATTAAAAAGAGGTACTTGTCCATCTGGATGGGGGAAAAATTGAAAGGAGCAAGCCAAGCAGTCTCTTGAGAACATCATCCAACACTTCTTAGAGTCGCCCTTGAACACGACACTTTGTTATTTATATACATTATAACCCACTGAACCTCTGCACTGAGCCAATCTTTTGAGTTCCTTTCACTCCTCTGGGTCACCTGACGCAAGTCATCGTGTCCATTGCATAAGTATTGGTCCACGTCACGTTTTGCTGTTGTGCCTCAGTGTTCAAGGGAAGTATCCGCCTTGAGAGTCAACCATCCCAAATATATTGTCTCAAAACCTGTGTCGGTCCATGATTCTTTTGATCTACTGATTACATATTTATATGCGTTTCGCGTCGTTGATGGGGGATACATCAAGGCCCTCCCTCGCCAAGTCTATTCCTATCGACTTCAACACATTATCCGGGAATTAGACTTAGAAACTAATCAGTACTTTGGGACCTGCATGCCTCAATGGCATGCCTCCTCACATTTGACAGTGGGTTTACATCATTGACCTCTGATCGAATGATTCCACGGATGTTCGACCTCAGCTCATCTATTCACATTTGCTGGAATGTACTAGGGTACCTTGGGAATCATTGACATTAATGGTGATTTCTCTCGCACTTGTTAACGGTTCACACCATTGACCGATAATCAAGTGGTTTTTTCCATGTTCGACATCAGGACATCTATTCACATGGTTAGAATCGTACCACATTGGGATTGGTAAGAAGACCCTGGGTTGAGTAACCACTTTGATATATGCTTTGCCCAGGTTGCGAAGGAGTTTCTATTGGACAAATGACGCATATACTGTTACATAGATCCACATTGTATTGGTCGTGGCTATGTCTTGTCATCTCGTAGATCCACTGTGTATTCTTCGTGGCTACGATCAGTCCGAGTCATCAAAGTATAGATCCACATTGTATCTTTGGTGGCTATACCTTTTTATCAATACAATTATGGAGTTACACATCAAAATTACTCACTTTGATAGTGTCGCAAGTGTCGTCATTACAAAGGTCACAAGTGTCGCATTTTTCTCACAAAGTCGCAAGTGTCGCATGTTGCTCACAAGTGTCGCAGATGTCAAAGAAAGCATATTGGCATGATGCCTATGTCGTGCCTATAACGACATGAGAAAGACACTTGAAACCCCTCAAACATCTGATTTGTAAGAGGAGAAATGAGTCAACAGGATTGCAAACCTTTTGCCATCTGAAAGCACCTCAAAATTGAGTTTTTGGAGAGGAGCGCTCCCCCTTACACTATCTCAGAGCGCCAACGCTCCCCCTTACACTGTCAGGGAGCGCTGTAGATTTTGAGAGCGCTAGCGCCCCCTAAAGCTTACTAGGTAGTGCTACAACGCTCTGATGGCCCTTTTGAGGGAGTGCTACCTATTCTGGGCGGTTGTTAAGCTATTGAGATGAATGGGGGAAGCATATTTTCATTCTTGGAAGACAGTTGGATTCGAATCCCTAGTCCAGCCATGATCCTAGGGCAGATCCTCAACTGAAGGAGGCAAATCCTCAACTTCCCCAAGGATATCTCAAGTGGTTGAAGCCTCTCCAAGGCTATATAAGCAAGATTTCTAATGGTGAAAAGGGACAAAAAGAGAGAATCATACCAAATTTATGATCTCATGAGTGGTATGGATTGGAAAATGCAGAATTACACCAAACTTATGATCTCATAAGTGGTGCTGAAAGGGGAAGGAATTGGACATATGAAACTTATGATCTTGGAGGAAACTTACAGTCAGCCAAAGGAGAGTGATCAGTGAAGCTGCTGTTATCCAGGTTGTGGATCTTTCAGGCAAGGGTTAGACGAAGAGGACTTGACGAAGCTATCGCATTCGCGTCTACGATTGTAAGTACTGCTGTCGTTATTCTCATTAATATGACACGCTTGGCCTGTTTCTTTCTAGTTTGTGTCTGATATTACATGAACTTGTCATTTATTGATAGATCTGTTTTCAAGCTAATGTCAATAGAGTAGGAAGCGGTTGTATCTTGTTTTGTTCGCAGAACTCAGCGAGGAGCAAAGAATTGGAGCACAACTCGGAGCGTGCAGGGACAAACGTCGATAACAGGTACTTCTATCATCCTTCCTTCTCATGTGTTAGTTTAGATAGGTTTGAAAGGAAGTCAGTGTCCACATTAATCATTTTTCTATCTAGGGTTAAGGTCAAGCCTTAGAGGTGATCTACCTGTCTGCAGGGAGATTTTCCTACAACAACACCTCTATCATCTACTGAAAAGATCTCCACTCACAAGTGGACAACAACTTATCTTTTAGTTGTTCACCTCCATAAGCTATACCTGCACGCATACATTTTTTTTTTGTATCTGGCGGAATCGACAACTGGGTGGTCTTGTACTCGCATGACATGGGTTCGATTCCAACGGCTACCACAATAACCTCCAGGTGCCATACGTATGCCCCTTCCGTAGGCATAGGAAAGTCAGGGGGTTTTGAACTCAAAACCTCATTGAACATAACACTTCATATCACAACACTTGCCAATTGAGTTCCCCCCCTAAGGCTTATACCTGCATGCATATTAATGCACACTTAACATCAATATTCCTTATGGTGGTACACCATTTTTAGCATGAGAATTCAAGGCATAAACATAAACATCTTTCCCTCTACCATTATTCACACCAATGCATATCTATTTCTATTTTATTTATTTATTTATGAAATCCTATAGCTATTTATTTATGAAAACCTATAGCTCCTTGCTTAGCACCTCTAGCCAAACTCAACTTGGCTGACTTGCATTTCTAGCAAGTCTATCCACTAGTGCTGACACCTTACACTTTCTTCCTTCATGTGGAAGAATCCTATTCTAACTTTATCCACATACTATATTCTTGGATTTTCAATCCCTCTAGAACATATCTACACACTACTTTATGTTTCATTGACACCCTTTATAGTGAATGTATCTTCACTATTTCATCCACTAAATGATTCTTCTTGCACCATACTTCCATTGAGAACTCTGATAATATAAGTGGATTTCTTACTGTAAATACTTCAGCTACAATTTCCAATTGATACTAGCAACTCTTATAAGTCCTCATAGGCTAGGCCCTAGAGACGATTTTTACCCATCCCATGAGTCATAACTCATCCCAGGGGATCCTTTCTTTTATTTGGCAGTATACATTAGCACCTTCACTACATTCCACCTTCAAGGCTATGGATTCTTCCTTAACTCCATGTGAATGCTATGACATTCCCCACATGTTGGCTTCACGTCTTATGTGAGAACCTCTGTTAATTATACTTTGCAATCCATTTAGACTATGTATCACCCAAATACTAATTTAACTATGCTATTCTGAGTCCCTTTTCAACCTTTCAATACCTATTTTGAATCCCCGCTCTTCCCTTTGCAACTCTTTGATTCCTCAATCAATTGTACAAACTTGACCTACTTATTTGTACAATTGTGATAGTTCCTTTCAAGTTCCATCTCTTTTGCATACCATTTCAAGCATATAATCATTTTCTTTCTCATGTGTCTTATGAAGAATTTCCTTTATGAATACCACTTCTCTATTTGTGTTCTTGACTTTCTATCCCATTCTACCTTGGAAATACACTCAATACCCTTGAAATGTACTCAACATTCTCTATATGCATCAATGATTCCCTTTCATTGCTATCATAGTTCTTTGAGTGATGAAATATACCTAGCTTGGCATCCACTTATGATACATTTTCCCACTTATCTCAACTATTCATGGACTTTGTCCAATTTTGAAATCCAATTAATTAATTAATTATTTATTTTTATTTTTTATTTTTATGGATTAATTCTCATTGGACCCTAATTGCATATATCTAGAACAAAATCTACACATAATGGAATTTTCACTTTCTCATCCACTGAGTGATTTACTCTTGCACCCTATTTCCACATATATAAAACTCATTTTAAACCTACTGTTCAAGCCCAACAATAATCTTCCTTCTAATTCCTCGAGGATCCTTTGGCTCAAAACTAAATTTTAAGTGTATATATAGATTCTCCTATCTAATATCTTTCGAATGACTACTTTCTTGCTCAATTATTAGCTCTAAGAAGAAAGTTACAATCATATGAATATTGTTAATTTACCCCCTTTGTACACTTTTCAATCTGGTGCAATTAATCCTAGACACCAACTTATGTCACTTGTAGAAGTAGATCTACTAAGAACTAGGGAAGCTTTTGTATGAGAAATAGATAAAAATGATGACATGGAATTCATAAAAACTCTCATATTGTCAATCTGATGCTCTAGTTAAAAACTTTAGTAATATAGAATTGACAACTTTGTCCATTTTCACACCGTTTTCCAGACTTAGATATTTTAGCCAAATTGGATATCTTCCAAACCATGCACTTCTGGAATAACTTCACTAAACCAAATTTCTTTGGATTGATGAGTATACAAAATGTTGAGTGAATATTTTTTTACAAATTTTCCATCCAGGGACCCTTTTCCTCCACTGAAAATCCCAAAAATCACCCAAAAGTGGCAAGAAATAATGGATTTTCCCCTATTTTGGTACCTCCACTCCAAAATCCTTAGAATTCGGCCAATCCCTTCACACATTATTTTCATGTATGATTTTCTCACACCCTGTACAAGTTTCAACAGTAATTGTGCTCTTGCCACAGAGTTTGACCTTGTTCTTTAAAAACAAGTAATTTTCATTTTCTGGAAAATCAGAGCATAATTGTTGAGTGGTACTCTTTGTCACTTCTATATCCCTCAATATTGTGGAAAAAAACCATTAAATATTATCTTCTTTTGAGTTATTATGCTCCTGCTATGGACAAAATATGATTTTGGCTCCAAACTTGTTTTTTTTTGAGACTATAGGATAAATTTACCTATGTGTCATCTTTGTTGACGTGGCTATTGTTGTGGAATTCTGGGTCCATATGACACCCTGAGGTGATTCCATGTAACCCTCTTGGCCACCCTGGCCTTTCCTTGTCAGCCTTTGCCTCCCTCCTCCTCCTCTCTCTCTCTCCTCTTTCCTTCCTTTAATACATTTTTATAAATAATAAAATATTAATTTACAGGCCCACCCATACCGACTTCCCACATGGGACACTTATGACCTTGGATGGGACAAGGGTCCAACCTTGCCTGTTATACCTCTACCTGGAACCCTCTCATTGGTTGTGGGGATGGGCAGGTCCCATCCTGCACCCTTACCTCGACGCATGAACTTGCATCCCCCTCGAATCCAACCATGGAGATGATCAGGATATTGATGAGTGTTGGCATCAGGCTGAAGTGGAAAGAAGGATGATCATGGGAAAGAAAGCATGCAAAAATTGAAGTAAAAACTAGAGGTAGAAAAACACACACACATGCAAGAAAGCATGCACAAGGAAAGCGACAGCTGGAGGAAGAACAACACATGCACATGGGAGGAAGACCAAACGTCGATAGGGTTAGGGTTTTGGTAATACATTTTAAATGGTTGAAGAGCCCAATATATATAAATATATATATACGCAGGTATCATATAAAGGTTAGTTTTATTTTTGTATTAGTTGGGTTTTTGTAATAGTCCGTCATAGTATGTACGAGTTGATGCATTATGTAATACTGTTGTGAACCATTTTTGTAAGCTGTTGAGCTAAGAACAAATGAGAGAAGGAATATCCGAGGATTATATCACAAGTTGGGGATCCTGGTGCGATCTAGTTCACCTCATACATATCTTACCCATCTAAGGAGAATTGTAAGAGCGTGGTGCTGTAGATGCAAAACTACCATAATAAAAGAGCCAAGAGCCAAATCTTTGTGGACATATCCCCTGAGGGGGTGAACCACAGTAATATCTGTGTAATGTGATGAATTCATGTACATCTTTGTTTTCTTTCAACAGTTAGTTGTTATGATTAATGAATGAGTTACTACATTTTCATGGAATACGATTGTGCTGTTCGGGAAATAAACTATGAACGATAAATGTGCACTCGTGAGTAATAGTAGATTTCAATCACAATTATAAGTATATGGCTCTGAATAATAAATCCCTATCTCATAGTCAATCCCAGGCTATAAACACCCGAGTCTTACAACTATCCATTTAAAGCTATCTCGAGTGAGACTGTGCAGTGCACTCTGTGTACTGTGTTGCCTTTTGGTTTACCAGGAGGACCAATAGTTTATAGGCTTTGTTGGAAACCCAAAAGACATGAACCCTGGGTCAATAACTCAGACGGTAAAGGAAAGTAGTAACCAACAAATGGTTCTGTTTCCGTGTTAATAGGAACAAGAGAGGATTGAGTAGATGAGATAGATTGAACGAGAAAAGAACGAGCGAAACAAGAAGAGAAATGAGCCATTAGAAGGGAATGTTGAGACCTTGAAACCACATGAAAGAAGAAATTGAAGGCTGGTTGAGAACCAAAGAAATAGAGTTTGCATAGAAAGACAATAGAAACCCTAGAATCACACCTCGCAAATATCTGGACAAATACACGTTTACTGATTTACACAAAGTAATTTTTATGTGATTTTCCGCATCTACTACAGGAGTGGATACTAAGGTTGAAGGATAACCACACGATGAACCAGATTCGACAACTATATTGGACTTTGGTACAGATTGAGCAGTTACAATAGGTGAACAAAAAATTCACCAGCGCAGTAGACTTTTGGATTGACAATATTGTGGCAGGTTTCATCACAGAATTTGCAGTTGACACAACAAATTCATACAACGCAACAGAGCAAGAATTTCTACGTGGACCTCGAGGAAGGTACATTCAATCCTTGTATACTTCTATTAAGATATTGCTATATAACAAAGGTGTAATGAAAATGGAATCAAAGAGCTAAACTTCCCTGCGTGAATGGGGGAAAGGGGGAAACACTAACAGAGACAGGATAAATGGAAGGAGGTAAGGATAAAGGCAAGAAGGAGGAGGAACCCTTGGACTCGATCATGATGGATGACAACCAAATCAAGTGGATATTTGCGTCATCAGGGATGACATGTAGCGAAGTACCCTACCAATATAAGGTGAATACCAAGAAGAGAGCCGTAGCCGCGAGGGAAGGCTTGGAGAGTGATGAGGAAGAGGTAGAGGATCTCCAAGCTATGGAGCAGATTGAGGAAATCCTACGCACAACATACGAGAGGAATATGAGAGGTACAAGAATGGGAGGAGAAGGCAACCATCCTATCCATATTAATGTTAGTGTGGAACCCATAAACCCATGTGCGACTAATACACCAAAGAGAACACCACCATTTAGACAACTAAAGTTTAGAGGAAGTCCAAAAACAAGAAACACATCTACACAAGGAGCAACAACTGGAGGAGCCAGTTCAGGCAACACTAGTCAAGTATCTACACCACTTGGGGGAGGTAGTAGTTTAGTATTCAGAATGGCAGGACACGATCCCACTATCATATTACTAGAATTTCAAGGGGAAGCAACATAAGACCCTGAGAAACATTTGTTCATTTGTGCAAAACTCTGGGAATCAAAGTAGATCACTAATGAAGATACCAAACTCGTGCAGCTAGTGATTACGCTAAGAGACCGCGCACTAGACTGGTACATGAGTCTAGACACAAACAGTTCCCCTGGGATGATAAGGACACTAGCCGACATTAAGCAATTATTGATAAATGAGTTACATAAGCCAATCTCAGAGGATTAGTACATTAACGATATGATCGAGATAAGACAGAAATCAAGAGAGTTTGTATGGGATATTGACTAGATATTCAAGTGACTAAAGGGAAAAATAAAATACCTTATGAATGAGATGCAACATTGGCACCTATTTGTCAACTCACTACTCCCACACTTAAAATATTCCTTACGGAAATAGAAGTTTCAGACGCAGGCATAGGATTTACAAGCAGCCTTGCAACTGGAAGAGAACCAATACCAGCAGACGAACCCGACTATCGAAGAGCTGAAGGAGGATTTGAAGAACTTAACATTTCAACTGAACCAGAATAAGAAAAAGGACAAACGAGAAGATGTTTGGTGCACCACATGTAGGACAAAAGGACACCACAAGAACAAATGCCCAACATTCGCGTAGTATGGTAGCCGATATGCCAAATCCGCTACCATAGGGAGGATTATCGTGTGAAATATGCAAGAAACTGGGTCATGACCCTTATCACTGCATGATGATGCACAAATACCAGAAAGTTCCAAAGAATTCATATTGTACCTTCTGCAAATCAGTGGGCCACGATCATAAAAAATGCAGAACTATGGAGCTGACGCGGGAGAGAACATCAATGCATAAAGGGTACAGGCTAAAATGATGACTAGGAAAGAAGTGCCATAGTTCAATAAGGCCCCAACTCCATACAACACTGCACAACAACCATACAATAACGCATAGCCGCAGTACAACCCAACACAACCCCAATATAATATCGCGCAGTATAATCAAGCACCACAGTATAATGCACCGAGAGGTGATCGCGAAGGTTACCAAAGAGGAGGACGATCCAGAGGAGGTTTTGGATGGGGTAGAGGACCACTCACATGTCACAATTGTCAGCAACCAAGACATTATGCACGGGAATGTCCACTTCCACTGACCACTTGTATGTATTGTCGCGCATCAGACCATAATACAGAGGAATGCTTGACACTACTAGTAAAGATTCAGGAAAAGAGGAACAAGAACAATCAGAATGTTCAGTGGATTTCAGCCAAAGTAAGGGATGACGGATGAAACATCAACATAGTCACTCGTGGAGGAACAAAACATGCACTGATGCAGTTCGACAGGACCAACACAGAACCAATGGGTAAAGAAGAACACTGAACCAAGAAATAATTTCGACATGCCAAAAGAAAAGGAGACCTTTAAGGAAGCCATACAAGAATTTTAGAAGGAGGACACATTGTCGAATTCAACTGCGCAACCATTCAAGGAAGCCCCAAAATACAAGATGCCTCCATCACTGGATCATACCAACGAAACACAACCCAAGGGAAGAGTAAGTATAATCAAAGGATTTTTGCAATCATGTGTAAATGTATTAAGTGATCCGTCATCTGTGAAAATATTACAAAACATACTAGAGAAATGTAGCAGCGAGACGGAAGAAAAGCTAGAACCAAAAACTGTTTATCACCTACACACAAGAAGAAGAACGAGTAGGGAATTTAGACTAAATGATAACATTGGGGATTTCAATATGGGAGACATTATACTAGAGATAGGATCCGAAGTGAATGTGCTACCAAAGAATACATGGAAATGTATGGGAGAGCCAACACTGGGATACTCAAAATCTCCAATTAAAACTAGCAAATCAACACAGAGTCCTACCAATAGGTAGACTGAAAGGAGTGATAGTAGATCTTGATGGAGTGTGCAGTAAAGTAGATTTTAAAGTCATTGAAATAGTAGATGGCACAACACCTTACCCAAAATTTCTTAGTCTGGATTGGGTGTTTGAAAACCATGCCATAATCAATTTGAAAACCAAGAAAATGACATTTGAGTCCAGAGAATATAGGGTCATAGCACCACTAGATCCATCGAAAGGGGAGAGGTTCATAGAACCCATTTGCCTGGACTTAGAGGAGATTGACCAGTTGTACAGAAAAACCATGCGGGATGAGGATTACGTAAACCCAACTGTAGACGGGGTACTCAGTTGGCGGAGCATTACTTCCTGTGCAACAGACTCAGACATCAGGTTAGAAAATTTGCAACAAAGACTACACGAAGTATCCATGCGAAGATGTGTAAGAATAGACCACACAGTAAGATGGGTAGGCATAGAAATCAAAGAACCACCCAGTTTCCATGGACTAAATGATTTGGAAACATTCTTGACACAATATGAAGACGAAGTATTAGAAAACCAGTGACTGTTCGCACTTGACTTAGCACTCAAGGCCACACTCGCAAGATGTTGGGGCGCACATAAAGAAACCATCACAAATTGGTATCAATGTAAGTGACTACTACACATAAGGTTTGGCACAAAACAAGAATACAACAAACAATAGAAATACAAAGGACAAGAGGCATCGGCAGAACACTTGGCGAAGTGCAAAACGCTGTGGACAATGACACCATCGGAGGAATGGCCTCATCACTTCATACATACTTTAGAGGGAATACCAGCGAACTGGTATACATACTAGGAATTGCACAAAGGAAGTACAACATGGAGGACATTGCAACATAAATTCACAATCACTTTCTCATTCGAGCATGAGAACCCCAACATAGATGTAGCCCTCAAATGAATCAGAGGAGTAATATTAATCAAATAACCAGAAATAGAATTTATCACAGAAGAGAAACAACAAAATAAACAGGCAGTCAAGGAACTACTGTCATGTTACCATGTACAGGAGGAAGCACCAGATGAATATGATCCACACGATATTCAGATCGAAGAAGTAGAAGGCAAAAGAGATGTGGAAGGACCAACCATAGAATCTGAAGTCATTTATGCACCATTCAAGGTAAATAAATTTAACATCGGGACAGTTGAGCAACCCAAAATGGCCAACATTGGAGACTACTAGGATGAGCAAATAGTAGAAAGCATCACCGAGTTGTTGCACGAATATAGTGACGTTTTTCTCACAACATTTACAGAGATGAAGGGTATAGCCGGAGAATTAGGAGAGATGAAGATGCCACTCAGACTTGAAGTGAGACCTATTAGACAATGACCGTACAGACTAAACCCCATATATAAGAACAAAGTTAAAGATGAGATCGATAGAATGCTCGAAGCAGACATCGTTGAACTAGTTGAGGAATCAGAATGGATAAGCCCGATGGTAGTACATGACAAGAAACAAGGAAGAGGGATCAGGATATGGGTCGACTTGAGGAAGTTGAACGATGCATGCCTACATGACCCATTCCCTACACCGTTCACAGATGAAATTTTAGAGAATGTGGGGGGACATGAAGCTTACTCATTCACTGATGGATTCTCAGGCTATCGTCATATTAATATAGCACAAGAGGACAGACACAAGACCATGTTTGTGATGGAATGGGGATCTTATTAGTACACAATCATGCTATTTGGACTGAAGAATGCACCCGCAATATTCTCCAGAGTGGTGATCACAGCATTTAAGGAATTCATCCATCAGTTTCTCGAAGTATACCTGGATGACTAGACAATTTATAATCTTTTGAAAAACCATGTGGAAGTTTTACGACTGATGTTAGAGAGATGTAGACAATTCCATATATCACTAAACATCAAAAAATGCATATTTGGAACACTGTTTGGGATACTATTAGGCCATATAGTATGCAAACAAGGCTTGTTAGTGGATCCAGCCAAGATCACAGTCATTGTTAACTTACCAGCACCAAAAACAGTCCGTCAACTAAGAGCAACGTTAGGGCACACATGATACTACAGGAAATTCATCAAAGGGTATGCGCAGATCACAACACCATTGGAAAAACTGTTAAGGAAGGATACAAAGTATCAATGGAATGACGAGTGTCAACACAGTCTGGATACCATGAAGGAAAAGATGGTTACTGCACCAATACTAGTATTTCTAGACTGGGAAAAGACATTCCATGTCCATGTAGATGCATCAGCGATAGCACTTGGAGATATCTTAGTGCAACGAGTGGGAGACTTGGATCACTCGATAGCATTTGCAAGTAGAAAGCTATCAGACTAGGAATATAATTATAACACGACAGAAAGAGAAGGCCTAGCCATGGTTTATGCACTACAAAAGTTTAGACATTACCTATTGGAATTTTTTTTTAAGATGTTTACAGATCACTCAACCTAGTCAACAACCAGTTTTGGGGGGGGGAGAATTTGTTGATGGTTACTGCTATTTCAAGAATTTGATTTTGAAGTAATAATTAAACCAAGAAAATTGAATGCATGACCTTACCACCCGTCCAGGGTCACAAATGGAGAAGAACCTATGAATTTAGAAGACAACTTTGCGTATGCACAGTTATTCTCAGTACAGATTGCTGATGAATACTTCACAGAGATCATCCAGTACTTAAGCATAGGTACTGCGCCACAAGAATATACCATCGCACAGAAGAAGAACCTGTTAGTCCATGCAGCCAACTATCAACTAATCGTAGGACACCTATACAAGATGGGTGCATAGAACATCTTGCGAAGGTACATGTTAGAGCATGAACGAACAAGAATTTTTGTAGAATCCCATGAGGGAATCGCAGGAGGGGATTATGCAGGAAAAGCTACCATGCAGAAGGTACTACGCGCATGACTATGGTGGCCAATGATTCACAGGGACTCGAAATAGTATTGTCAGAGATGTGATGTCTGTCAAAGGGTAGACAAACCCAACATAAGGGACAAGATGCCACTACGACCACAAGTAACATTACATGCATTTGAAAAATGGGCAATAGACTTTGTGGGACCAATTAACCAACCAACGAAAAGGACAGGGGAAAGATACATTATCACTGCGACATAATACCTAACAAGATGGGCGGAAGCCACACCAGTAAAAGATTGTAGCATAGAGACAGTTGCACACTTCTTGTTTGAACAAGTAATCACTAGATTTGGGTGCCCAAGAGTTTTGATGAGCAACCAAGACACACACTTCATAAACAACACCATCCGCACGATGACTGAAGAGTTTCAATTTCATCACCAAAAGAGCACATCATATCATCCACAGGTGAATGGCACAGTAGAAGCCTTCAACAAAATTCTGGAGAACGCACTGACAAAGATCTGTAACATCAACAGAGATGACTAGGACATCAAAGTACCAACAATATTATGGGTGTATAGGACCACATACAAAAAGGTGACAGGGAACACACCATTCAAACTAGTCTATGGCCAAGATGCAGTAGTGCCATTAGAATTTTTAGTACCCATCTTACGCGTAGAAGCTATCACACATATGACAGAACGAGGCATAGTACAGGAGAGAGTGAATCAACTATTGTCAATGGAGGAAGACCAAATCTTGGCAGGATTCCATAAACAAGTTCATAAATCAAGAGACAAAGCTTGGCACGATCGACATATCAAGAAGAAAACGTTCAAGGAAGGAGATCTAGTATTGCTCTACGACAACAAGTCATTTCAGCACCCGGGGAAGCTTAAAATGCATTGGCTAGGACCATATGAGGCAAAATTTGTCATAGATGGAGGAGATGTACAGTTATGAGATTTAGTAGGTGCATACCTCAGAGGAACGATCAATGGGATCCGACTGAAGTTGTATAAGGAAAATCGACCACCCACCTCACAATTAAAAAAAAATAAATAATAAATAATAATAATAATTTTAAATAAAAAAGAGAACAAAAAGGAAACATGACTAAAAAGCATGCAACACGTCAGATATAGAAAGGCCATATGGCATTTGAAACACAAATTCAACAAAGGCACGAACAACAGTTACATACAAAGGGAAAACAAGCGGGAAATGAAAAGTTGACAAAAGTAGGATGACAAGACAACACTAAGCAGAATTAAAGCATGAGAAGGACCGATGGGAAATCACATTAAACACACCAATGGGAGATGACAAAGCAAGCGTAATGACAAGTACAAAACTACCATAGATGCATTGAACCCACAGTTATGATGCATTAAACACATAATGGAGGAAGCGTCCTCGACAAGCTTCATGACAAGCCCATACAATGCGCGAGGACGGGAGTAACTAGTCTATTCGCGAAAGGAAAACAAAGAGAGAGTAATAGAAGCCATAATGAACAGAGAGAGACCACAGAGCTCACCGAAGTTATTCAAACTCAACAAACAGTCGACAATCACCACTATTACACCACCGAAGCCAGAAGAAACAAACCAGACATCCATATCGAACACGATTCAAAGTAGGTCACGAGGACCGCTGGAAGAGAACGAACAACAACAACAAGAGATCGTCGACATCAACGAAATCCCATCCCTAGAGACGATACCGTTGAACTCTACATTGATACTGGAAGAGATTCAACAACCACAAGAAGAGGCCATGAAAATGGATATGCTAGCAGTGATGCAGGCTCCTTAGAACGAGGAAGTGTAAACCCAAAAAGAAGTGCAACTAGAAAGAACTGAAGCAACCTTGGAAGTTAATGAAACGACACATAATATGGAAGCGAAAGTGCAACCAGACGAGTTGCAAATGACCATCCAGGTCAACCAACAGAGGAGACCGCTGCAAATACCTCGGCTTGGCTAGAATGGTTGATGGGGGAACAACCGGAAGTTGTTGAAACTTCAAACCATCCACCGCAGTAGGAAGACAAAGTTCAGATACCGAGCTCACTCTGCAAGAAACCTGCATCAGAAATTTTTCTACCACGTATACCAGCTGGAGTACAGGTAGAATTAGAGCTACTGGGTCACATCGAGAATCTCAAATATTCATACCATGACATATCAGATGAAACCAAGTTCCCATAACTTGCACAGAGGGTCTTTATGCAGACCATATGCGTAACCCGACTTGGAGTAACGATCAACCAGCCACACCAATGGGTAGCCGGGATGGACAGAACAAGAATCTTAGGTTTGCTGAACCTACCACATTTTGGCAGAGGCTAGTACACGACAACATGCATCAAGAAACTATTAGTAGTCACACATGGAGGGGACATATGGCTGGACAAACCCGTCCCCATAAATGTTGACCTTATCACGCAAATCACAGTGTTACCAACCCGAGGTATGGATCTCGCGTTGATGTTGGATGACAAATCCAAGGAGAAAGCATTGGCAGAGGAAATGAAGAAGAAATATGGAACAACCAGGGGAACGAGGGGCATCATGATCAAACGAATCAACAACAGAGCTACACAATTGGGCGCAAAGATATTAGCTTGCAAATTTCTTAGAAAATGTCACAAAGATGAAGTACTAGCAAGAGTCATTGCAGTTGCAACTCAGTGCGCAAAAGGCACCTCTATGAGCTGGGTGCCATATTTATTGAACTTATTTCAAGAGGACTACAAGGATGCGCATGACCCAGGCACAGAGTTCCATTACTCATGGCTGATCACCGTAATAGCCTTCATGGTATGGCGAGAACCAAGGTATGTAATTTTTTGTACAAGACCACAACCAACGGGAGCAAGATACCTATTATTGAGATCCGGGCTGTAGGCTAGGCATAAGAGGGAGAACATAATCATATTCAAAGAATACTTATGGGACATATAGGAAGCTATCATCTGATCATGGAGAATAACACTAGAGGCTGTTGCGTGATATGCAGACATCGCCAACTTCCGGGCCACACGACAAACAATTTGGATACAACCAAAGCAGGATCCAGATAAACAATGGCTACATATGTGCCACTGCATAATAGCGGGTGATATCAACATGGTCATCAATGGATGTCCTGATGAATGGAGGATCCCATCCATTACCCAGGAGGTACCGAAAAGAACAACAGAAGGAGAGGTAGCGCAGGTGGAAACACAGCCTGCAGAAATCCCAGTTCCCAAGAAACCAAGGATGGGCCAAACCAAGCTGACTCAAGAAGACGAAGGGTCAAAGTGGATAGGGACCTAGAAGGGGAAGAAAGAGACTACACAGCCGACCAACGAACAACAGAAACAGGCCGAGGGAGCGCAGGAGACCGCCCCAAACCCCATCACATAGGAACCAGGGGGAAATAAGAGACCATCTACGCAGGAAGGAGGCACACACAAGAAATCAAAGGTGCAATGAGCATCACCAAACTATACAATCACAGAGGACGATGGGGAAATGATTGCTAGAATGGTCCATGATTGCCTAGCAAAAGATTTCGATCATGCAGCACATCATAGGGATAAACTGCAAAAAGAGATGGTAGAAATGGGACAGTTCCTCAAGAAATTTGGGGAAGCACAGACAATAAGCAGAAGCAGAGGCATAGATCCATTGACAATACAGACCAAAGAAAGAGTGGAGGTAGAAGAACGAGATGCAGTACACTCCATGCCACATGAAAACACAACGATTTACATCAAACCTAGCATGCTGCGCATGGATGAAATCATGGGGCAGACACCCTTGAAGGATTTAGACCACATCCAATTGGTCTTGACGCAGATTCCATCAAGGGAACTACACAAATTGCAGGTTAGAGTCGACCATGAGGTACGGTCTCGTGCACATAAAAACTTAGTCGAGTTACAACAAGCAACAAAGAAGCAGGAGGCACTGGAAAAAGTTTGTGAGTAGGCCAAGCTCGAAACTCAGGAGGAAAAAGAATGAAGGAACGAATTGGAAAGAAGAGTGGGAGGAATTTTTGAGAAACTCTCAAGCACTGCACAAGGAAATGAACTCCCAGTAGCAGAAAATATCGACCAGATTGCACAGGAAATTGATCAGTATCAGAAGGAGATCGAGAATCTTCGCAAAAAACTCACACTAACCACTCCACCGACAATGAAGGAGTAAAGGAAGAAGGAAGCAATATCGCAACTGCAGGAGATATAGTAGCAGGTTATCACAACAACCGAATTGTTAGATAAAGCAAAACAACTTTGGACAAGGTTGTAGGAGAATCCACAGGTCCAACGTTGAGACAAGAAAGAGGAAAGGATCAATGCAACGATCCAAAAAATAAAACAGAGGTAGAAGACCATACCAATCCCAGAATGAGTCAAAGGGATGAAAGAGATGAAGAAGATGCCGACAAAACTTATCACTACGCAAACGTAGAAACAAGAACATCAGGCTCAAATAGAGCCATTACAGGAATGGGTAGCAGAAGTACTCGCACAGGCAGAAGGAGCTAAAACAAAGATAACATAGACCTAGACATAATGTGTAGGATTGATGAACAATGAAGTGGTAGTTCATGTAGTATACATCATCAAGGAGAAGACCGCGTAGGCACTGACAAAAGAAACAGAGCTCAAGGAAAAGTTCCAGATGATCACCAAGGAAATTGAAGAAGCTCAGAAGGATTAGGTGACTCGAGACGAGTCACATGTCAGTGTTGGGGGCCTGTTGGCACAAGGCCTAAGTGGAAAGAAGGATGATCGTGGGAAAGAAAGCGTGCAAAAACTGAAGTAATAGTTGGAGGAAGAACAACACACGCGCATGCAAGAAAGTGTGCACAAGGAAAGTGACAGCTGGAGGAAGAACAACACACGCGCATGGGAGGAAGACCTAACATCGGTAGAGTTAGGGTTTTGGTAATGCATTGTAAATGGATGAGGAGCCCGATATATATAAATATAGATACACAGGTATCATATAAAGGTTGGTTCGCTTTTTGTATTAGTTGGGTTTTTGTAATAGTCCGTCATAGTATGTACAAGTTGATGCGTTCTATAATACTATTATGAACCATTTTTGTAAGCTATTGAAGTAAGAATAGAGGAGAGAAGAAATATCTGAGGATTATATCGCAAGTTGGGGAGCCTGGTGTGATATAGTTCGCCTCATACATATCTTACCCATTTGAAGAGAATTGTAAGTGCACGGCACTGGAGATGCAGAACTACCATAATAAAAGAGCCAAGAGCCAAATATTTGTGGATGTAGCCCAGGAGGGGGTGAACCACGGTAATATCTGTGTAATGTGATGAATGCATGTATGTATTTTTTTTCTTTCAACAATTAGTTGTTATGCTTAATGAATGAGTTAACACATTGTCATGGAATACGATTGTGTTGTTCAGGAAATAAACTGTGAAAGATAAATGCGCACCCGTGAGTGATAGTAGATTTCAATCACAATTCAAAGTATATGGGTCTGAATAATAAACCCCTATCTCATACTCAATCTCGGGCTGTAACCACCTGAGTCTTACAACCACCCATTTAAAGCTATCTCGGGTGAGATTGCACAGTGCACTCTGTGTACTGTGTTGCCTTCTGGGTTACCAGGAGGGCTGATAGTTTAGAGGCTTTGTTGGAAACCTGAGAGACATGAACCCTAGGTCAATAAATCAGACGGTAAAGAAAAGTAGTAACCAACAATGAGTCAACTTGGTTTTTCATCTCTAACATGTGCAAGGGTTAATACCCCCTCTGTGATGCGATGTGCAAACTTGCATGCTCCCTATATCTAACGATCAACGACAGGGAGGCCATGTTGCATCACCAACATGCACGAGGGTTAACACACCCTCCGTGATGTGACATTATAAAACTGATATGATACATGGCACATTTTTATTGGTGTCGCATCGCTAAAGACCCTATGGAAAATCACTTGTGAGAAATGCGATACCGCTTATGGTATTGGTTCATCTCCCTGCTCATGTGGTTCCCACATCACTTGTCCGGCTCGCCACCGCACACTGCAGACATTGCCACCATGCCACCGATTGCTACCATGGACCTACCACCATTTCTATCCATGTCACCCACTACCACATCACCTACCACATGGCCTCTACATCATGCTGACATCATGTTATGGAAATATTTCCAAATTTTCCAAAATTTCAAAATTTCCCAATTGTTTTTTAAATTTCATAATTTAAAATTTTTTCTGCCATGGTCGCCATGAAAAATATGAAATTAACCTTAATAATGGCCAATTTACGCCATGTTCCTATCGATTCGACCTTTGAACCAATCTTTGACACTCCTGTGTCGATTTCTCAACGAATTTCACTTCAAAAATTGGGGCTTTTTCCCTATTTCACCCAATTTCACCCTGGTTGAGCTGCAATTTCCAGAATTTGACCAATTCTAGGCCCAAACATGTGCATTTTAGATTAAAATTGTTGATTTTAACCCTTGAACTCAAATTTCACCAAAATTACAGTCAATTTCCTCAAACTTTTGCCTTGAAAAATTTGACAATCATATTGTAGACATCCTCTGCACTTTAATATGCAATTTCAATTTCTGCATGCTGAGTCTGACCCATGCATGCTCGGTATTGAACCTGTTGCTATGATACCAATCTGTAACCTACCCAACCTCCCAACTTGAGTCCCGTCACTGTAAAAATGAATTATCCTATTGAATACAAATACAAAAATTCCCCATGCATATAAAAGAAAACCAAGGGGTAGCAGGCCCATAAAAATTACAGAAAAAATAACCTGCCGATTTACCCATGAATATACAACATTTATAAAAACATGAATGCATCAAGTAAGCACACAACAAAAACAAAACATTCAAATATTCATTTAGATAGTGAAAAAATCATTATAAAACAACAAAACACTTATATGTTCACAAAATATAACCAACTGAATGTGTAGGAAGGATGAACCTCCTATCCATAGGTGTTGCTGTTCATTTTCTCTCAACAACATGCCACCCCTAATCTGAGGCTATGGGTCCACAAGGAGATCTGGCCCTCCCAACTATATAATCTCCACATTTAGCAACCATGAACCCATGTTCCACTCCTACAACAGTTCCAATCCACCAACTCTCTCTTCCCCACAACCTGCATAACACAAGGAATGTACCCCCTTCACTACTTATAGTCCATCAGGATATACCATTCGTTTAGTAGGGATTTCAGTGCAATCAGTTGGCTAGGAATCTCTCAAATAGGGACTTCCAGAACTCTTAGCTACTTGAGGATTGCTCACAACAATCTTCAAAAGGCTCTTGCGCCATTTCCTCAACACAAAAATTCACTACATGATTGCATCCTATTTTGCAGGAACACATAACACATTCTAGAATAAAACATAGCCAAATAATGGTTTGCTTCAAGCACAACATGGCTGGTGCTCTTCCCAACACTCAAATCCTCTCTTGCTGTCCAAAATATGCATGCAAAAACTATCTTCTTTGGCCATACACATTTCCTTTTCCTCAAGCTAGTTGACTACTCATTCTACCTAATGTTGATTGTACTTTAGCCTCATGCTCCCAATAACTATGGGATGTGACTTTCACACCCACCCTATTACATGAGTTTAAATATTAGATTTGGGAACACTCAACAACAAAAATAAGGTTATACACAATGATAATAACTTCGGGAACGTGGGTTGGATTAATATACATGAATAATTCCCCCTTGGACCCCTCTCTCTTGTGAAATCATATCCCCCCATCGTTTTTCATCCCTATCATATCGCAACCAATGATTACTACTTTTATTAATCATTTCAATGTTCATAATATACAATTCGACCCTCGACCATATTAATCAATATGGGCTCTTTATGACAATCATATCAGCGCACCAACCTAATTCACATTTATACAATTACATTGCAATTTGCGGGGACTAAAACTGGGGATGCTACATTGGATCTCGAAACCGAAGGCTTCATTAGACCTTGAAACCATCCATTAACTAGACTGGATGATCCCGTTTTACTACAACTTCCAAATTTTGGGTTAGATAACACTGACAACCATCCTCACTAGTACATATTGTAAAAATTTCGACGTTTTATTTGCGGCGTTATGGACAAAATTGTCCATATTGTCGCAAAATAGAGGAAATTTATAAAAAAAATAATTCATGTTGCCCAATAATGTCGGTCTTGCCATGTTGACGTCTCTCTTTCCACGTTAACATCGGTCTTGCCACGTTAACATCGCTCTTGCCACGTTTTGCACTGGAACATCTCTCTTGCCACGTTTTCCACTAGAACGTCTCTCTTGCCACGTTTGTGAAGATGTATGCCGCAATTGTGACGTTTTAGAAACTAGGTTTTCCCCTCCAACGATCACCTTAGTATGTTCACCAAGTCAAAATACCAACGGTCACTTAGGACTTTTTTACGTTGGAATTGCGACGTTACAAAATCTATAAATATGTTGCATTTGATGGATGTTGCGACAAGTTTGCTATAATAACGATGCTTCAAAAAGGGTTGGGACAACTTCCAACACCTCCTCAATTACAACTTGACCTCCGTCATGCTTCATCACCATTTATATGAAGTGATACTTATTATTAGTGCTAGGTATATAATCAACGCCATAATTTTTAGAAGAGTTCAAACTACTAGAATAAAAAACAATGCTCTCAT
>JZKD02S1673395.1:787102-802827 GCA_000966675.3 Picea glauca
GCTACCCTTAGGTTTTGATATATTGTTTCAAATATCCATAATACACCACTCATGGTCTATTTGCATGCATGGGAAAATACTCATTATGTTGGATATGATATAACACTAGTGAGGAATGTTGGACATATTATTTTGATGTCAAGTGTTAAATGGGATATTATGGTTATGGATTTCATATTAGAGGCCGATTCGACTTTTGATTTGGAAATGGCACTTTATGTTATATGCATTTAGATATGTGATGGCGTTATTCTATGATTGGAATAAGTTTTTTTTCGAAATTTGAAGAGCTCTATTTTTTGTTGTGGTTGATGGCATTAAATGAAAAATAAGGAAAGCAACATGCATTTACTACACGTCATTCTTACCCTACCTCAAAGTTGTCACCTTCACTTATCCTCGCATATGTTTGCTACACTGGTTAGCAGCGCCTCAAATGTGCTCGGTCGTTGGCAGAAAAATAGTTGTGCTCCTAAGATTTTTGGTATTCTTCTCACAGGTATGTTGGCTCTTATCTCTCCATTCATGATGGTCAGCTATGCTCCAAATAAAATTATTATGTTGGCTCTTGTAGTTTCCATGTGAAATGTGTTTGTTTTCTGAAGCTTTTAATGGATTTATTGTGGTAATTTTGGTCGTATAACTCGCATGTTGAATTGGGTTTCTTCCTTTTGGCATTAAAATGTTTCAAACTGGAAATAGCGTTCGACATTTTGTTTTGTTTGAATTGTGTGGTTGTATGGGCTTGGAACGAAGGTGATATTATTATGATATGGCTGTTGATAAGTAATTGTGGGTAAAGGTGTTTGTTTTTGCTCATTTCGTATCATTATTACTGAGGGTTTCCTATGTAAAAAACAATATGCAGTTGGGTCTTGTGAATATTGCATAGCACCCTCACCTTGGAGGATGTGCGGTCTTATTTCTTTTACCACGGCTTGGATTTTATGGGTGGCATGTGTGCTTTATCTTATTGTTTGTTGAAGGACAAGAATTGGTTTTTGTTTTACTCGCAACCCATGTTTCAAACCATACGCCTATATGCTTGCTCTAGGCCTTTTCTCCTCTTCTAATACATAAGTTAATGAATAAAATAAAATCCATTTTCTAAATTTTGTTGAATTATTGGACCCATAGTCGATTTCATGATTATTGTGTTGTATCCTTACTGCATATCGACACTTTCGAAGTCTCGCAGTCATTTCATGTTTTCCTTGCCACTGTTTTAAAAAGGTGATGGAGTTCTATGTATTTTATTACAGTCACTCTTGAAATTAAGTAGTTGGCTTTACTTGCAGCCATTCCTTGAGGCATGTGCCTATTTTCCAGTCCTAAACCTTGTTTTCCCATCTGAAAATGTGGACATGCCAATACTATAGACCTAGTTTCAAAGTCTTGTCCAAATATTCAACCTGACACTTGAAAAGATTGAGGTCACCCACAAATTTATGGCTTGTTTGTTATTGGTCTGCAAGGTGGTTTGAATGTTTTTTTATTTTAAAAGAATTGTTATGGAAGCAATGCTCACTAGAGTCGCAGGGGATTTTCAATCTCGGTTTGTTTGCAATTGTTATTGGAAGTTGTGATGTGAACATGATGTGACAGAAAGAGGATAGCTCTATGTTTCTCTTCCTCTCACAATGTTTGGCACATTCTGTATAATTATGAAAGCTAAATTGTTTTATAAACAATCTCCTATAGAAAATTATGATAGTTTAAAAGGTGAAATGAAATTCATTTCTTTTTATATAATCATATTAATTCCACTTGAGTTTTATATTGCACGATTTAAAAGGATTGTTGTAGATCCTGTGTGTGAAGTTTTAAAGGAGTGCTATCACACAAACAAATTTGGTGAAAGTTTTCGATGGCAAACAATGGATATTCAAATGATTTTATAGATATTGGCAATGTTTATTTTAAATATTATTTCTTGTAATAGAACAGTAATAGATTTTTTTCCTGTTCATTGTTTCAGTTTTCGTTCATTATACGTCTTCCACCTTCTCAATAACATTTATCCACCCCGTTATGTTATCTTGAATATCATTTTTAAAGAAAAAAGATTCAAAAAGATTGGATAATAATTCTAGATTGGAAATTGTGACATGGAGATATTGTTTTGCAAGAAAAGGACTTTGTGTTGCTTCAACAGTATTCATTGTTGATTCCCATCCATGCTACCATTTTTCGTTCATTATAAACCCCCTCATATTCCCAATGACCCTATCATTATCTGTTCAATTTCATTTAATTACTAAATTGGATTCGGCGAAATTGTGTTAATGGATGGATTGTATATGCTTCTATTTGCGAATGATAGAGCCAACATCTTGATTTTATTTAGGTAGAGTATTAGCGAATGTATTGTTAAAGGTTTTCATATTCTAATTGAAATATTGCTTCAGGATGAGTTTCTTTATCAGGGGAAACAATGGCATAGGTGTAAACACAGGTAGAGGAAACAATTGGCAAAGAGGCCATAGAAGGCCACAATTCTCAATACATTTTGATGTTGATCCACAAGAACTAAATCATTTTTTCCAATCTAGGTTTTTCAATCTAGTTGGCCAAGGAATTATGAAACCTAGGCCTGAGAGGCCTCCTTTCTAGCCACACAAAAATTTCTTGGGTATTCGTGTTCCCCCTCATGTTTCTATGCATCCATTACCACCTACCAATGATGGTTGGAAAGAGATATACAATCAGCCTGTTGCACATCATAATATGTTGCCTACAGTATCGTTGCCATTGCCCACTCCTCCACTGCCATTTAATCCAAATTCCCAAGTTGATTGCATTGCTTCACCATCCTAGTATTCACATTCAAGCAAAAGGATTAAAACCACTATGTCCAAACCAGAGATTGATAAAGGAAAAAAAGTGGCCAATTTCCCTAACTCTTCTGAAAATTCCTCTGAATCAATGTCCTCCCATATCCACCTCAAGGATAATTGTTCCCTTGTCATCAAGAAAATCCATCCTCAAGGTTCCAATCAGCCTAAAGCTGCTACAGAAGACAAAACAGTAGAAAGATCAAAAGAGAGCAGTAGTGAAAAGAAGCAAACCCCCTCTCATAGAAAATATGGTTTTTAATGTTGTTAATGTTATTTTCTTTTGAGGACAGTTTTTTGTTGACATGAAAGAATTTTTGGACAACAAATACACATTTAGACAAAAAAATTGGATAGCATGGATATAATGTTATTTTTGGATATAGTCATGTTTTATTTTTTGATGTTAAAATATTTGACTATTAATATGAGGATGGGAGTTACAAGGTAGATGTTTGAATTAGATTTTTGGGGTATTATACTTCATGTTTTGATGATTATTAAAGAAATGAAAATTGGAGTAACAAGGGGTCCCACCTATTTAGTTATTAATTAAATAGACCCTTATCAATATATATTATTAGTTATTTCTCTCAATTAATTAGTTAAGTTGATTAAGCTTAACAAAAGAAAAGTAGTTGAACTACCATAACTTATTGAGAAAAAATAAAATCTCAATCAATTAAAGAGACAAATGGGGGAGAGAACTGAAGGAGAACTTATGATATAAGGTTTGTTCTATACTTGTGAGATAATTCTTTTCTTCATTCATTCTTAGTTTAATAGAAAGCTTAACCATCTTGATGACAACAGGGTTTTATTGAAGGCAGCAGGATTCAAAATTGAATCATATCTTTCAGCAGCTTGTTTCTAAAGGTGTATGATCTATCTTTGGCAGTCTGTGTGTTCTTTTTTCTTTATGGATTAGATTTCATGACTGATAAATAATATTTTGAAAAGTCAAGTGATAGCATTTTTATGGCAAGTTGATCCAGATATACGGGCCAAGAGACTATGGAAAACTCAATATGTGTGAATGTTTGATTGAATGGACCTTTGTATAAAAGGTCAATGAATGTAAATTATGTTATTTACTAGAAAATGGATAAGTGTTGCATGATTGTTGGAAAGGGGATGTGCTAAGAGAGACCATGAATGCTATGAAAGAGAGGGTGAAGGGGACTAGGAATGGTTGTGTTAACCTCCACCAAACCAGTACCTTACTGGATTTAATCGCTCAAGACCAGAACAGATCTCTGACACAGAAATGAATTACAGTCAGGCTGGTAGGTGGGAAGACCTCCTCAAGAGTTAATGAGGGGATGGGGTAGAGCACCCATATGTAAGGCTTTCAAACCTGACCAGGGACTGGGAATTTGATCCACACACATTCTTGTTGAGGAAGGAAAGAAAGGAAGGTGTGGTGGGCAGAGGAAGACTAGCGAAGAGCGGAGAGATGAGAGACTAAGCTCTCGGGTTCAAGGAAGAACTAAGGGATGAGCGTGTTCTGGTCGCAGGAAATAGATAGCAGGGTCATGATAAAAGATGATAAATGAGATTGGTTCTCCTTGATTGGTATTGTGTAAACCGTTGCCAAGATCTTGCGGGAAGAGGAGAGTAACATTCGTCCCTATTGTCGCTAAGCCGGAAGAAAAGATTCTATCGCGGAGCATTGTGGTATAGCTCGGGGGTGGTTAGTGGTAAATCTGTTAGGAGTGATTGAGCCTATGGATGGGTGTAAATGGGCACCCCTTTTAGCAGTCACTTCATGTTATCTGGTTTTGATAAGTGTTTTCATACTCTATGCATTCAATTGGGAATAATTGATGCATGCATGTATTTATATATCCATAAATGGTTTATGTATTGAAATGGTTAAGTTATGTGTATGCATTTGCTTCCTTGAGAGTCTTATGCTTCTACTCTATTTTCCATATGCTCTCGTTTAACCCTCGAAGGTGTTTTTCCCAAGTAATTACCTCATAGTTCGAAAGTCGGAGCAAGCCTCTTGGAACTGCTACCGTCTCGGTAATTCCACTATATTTCCCCGCCTTGCTTCAGAACTTAAAGTTTTGTGAACTAGGAAGGTGCTTCCTTCAAACTAGTAGTCTAAGAGACCTTAGGCTCGTGCCCATGGCCTTAACCAAATATTGGCTAAGAGTAGAGCTTATAGCTCGATATTCATCAGATCGTCCATACGACCAGGGTCTAGGAACCCTGTGCTAAGAATGAAAGGAGCTAGCTCTTGATGGTTTTGGAGCTTCAAGAGCTTGAAACCTTGGGATGTCAAACTTCACGACTGTCAAATTTACCCAAGTGTTGGAGTCGTGGAAGTTTGTGAATCGTTGATCTAGAGAGTCCGTTGGGGCCCCTTCTCAACCATCTAATCATCTAGTGGAAGGTTTTGCACATGGTACTTCGGTGGAGTTCTGCCTCGAGAAAATGGAGTGGCATTGAAGCCAAAACCTCTGAAGGTCAGAGCCACGAGGTGACCAGGACCGTTGATCGGAGGAACCTTTGGGTTCCTTCCTAACCATCAGATCTGGGCTATGGTCAGCCCAGCACTGACCAACCTCGGGAGAAAAGAGGAGTTTTCACCGCCAAACCCTGAACGTCAAACTTCTGAAGTAACAAGAGTCGTAGATCTATGGATCTACGCAGCCAGATCTCAACCGTGAGATCTTAGGGATGTTGGAAGGTTGTCAGTCTGGGGTGATGTGGCATAGTGATGTCACCCAGGGACACGTGGACCTCATTTTGAACTTCCACTTGTTACCCAGATTTGTGCGTATCACATACCATGTAGGCCCTTTGGAACGTGACACGTGTCATCCTGTATGAGGGCATGTGTCACCCCTATCCCATCTACATGTCATCCCCTGGTCCATGCCCACCTAACCAAAATGGTTGGTGAAGCGACCGGAACTCCAGGAGTCCATCTTAGTCATTGACGTTGGCAGACACTTGGCATCAGATCCTGTACTCTGAAGGAGAGTCTCTCTGGAGGAGTTGAAGCTTGGTGCTTCAAAAATCCCTGAAGTTCAGAGTAACGAAGAGAATCTCAACCATCCTTCATTTGGGGACGTGTGGTGGGTGACCTGCTACTTCGAAGGATAGCCACTTTGGAGAAAAGTGGAATAAGGACTCCCGAAGGCCCGGAGGTCAGATTTCACCTGAGTCGTTGATCTCATAGGATAGGTGTCAGAATATGTGACACTCTGAAAGGATTTCCCTTCGAAGGTTTGCATTCATAAGTTCTTTGGAATTGTGTAGAGTCCTGAAGTAAGAAAGGTCCATTGATATTGAAAGGAAATGGGGACCGCTGATTTCAGTAAGCATACCTGAAATTCGTCGAATTACCTGTTAAACTGTGATTTAGCCGAGGACCAAGTACAGTCGTTGGATTTGTTGGTGGAGGGATTTTCGCCATAGAATTAGGAATGCTGGAAGTTCTAGGATATCGGGGAACTCGAGGAGAAGCATATTGCATTGAACCCACATGGAAGCCTTGTGGCCTCGACTAATGAACACCTCAGGAACTTGGGAGTGGTATATCTGCTAGCTCTGAGCTCGGTTTTGAGCATGGAGACCATGGATGGAAATATCTGGATGAGAAGAATGGGATAGAGACCTCGAATGAAGGATTTGATTTCTTAAAAAGAACTAAATTTCGATGCCCCACCATGGGTGTGTTACAAATTGGTATCAGAGACAGGTTACAACACTTGGCCTACTTGGGCTCATGAAAGTGTTGCTTAAAAACTATATTCAAAGGAATTTTAAGGGTGACACCCTACCTTACCTCTTTCCTAAATATTTTGGTTGAACTATTACTAAAGAAAATAATGAAAAACTTTATATTGTGTGTGTGTATTTAAGAAAAATGAACTATGTGTTGTTCGTGAATTAATAGACTCTTAGCTAACAACAAGTGTTTTTCCAGCACTCAAGCAGTCAGTGAATCGTGGGAAAATACAAGCATGAAGTATGGTGACACACCATGAAGTGGGGGATGGCTCCCACAATAGACATGAAGAGTCTGGCGAGAGGAGGGTAGTGGAGACCCCTCCAAACCTAGTTGAAACTGTAAGGAGCCTCATGGCCAAATTACAGAGTTGCAAGCCCGACAAAGAGAGATTGATAAAGGAGAAATAAAAACAAATGGAAATTAATTTAGTCTTGTTGCAGAGCTTATCTAATATACAGAGGCAGTTGCAGCATGGACATGCAACCAATCATGTGGACCGATGACATACGAAGAGAAGTCAAAGTCCACCTAAAATATGAAAATGTGGTCCCATACGTGGCCACACTAGGAGAAGTACCTCGAGGAAGGCTCGACTTGGAGGCAGGGGACACTCATCGGGAGATTCATTTGGAGAGGAAACGAGCAACTCTGAGGGATCTTCTAGTAGCAAAACTAACTCCCGGTCTCAAAAGAAAGGAAAGAAGCGAAATCATTCTAAAAGTCGTGATCCTGAAGAGTTCAAGAAAGCCATGCCACCCTCTTTCGATGGAGATATTAAGAAAGGGGAAGAGGCAGAAGCTTGGTTGCTTACTTCAAAGAAGTACTTCAGAGTCCATGACTACTCTGAAAACTTGAAGGCTCTAATAGCCATCTTCAACCTAAATGGAAAAGCTTCCATTTGGTGGGAAGACCTTAAGAATGTGAAAGGAATCCATGAAGAGGACTTATCATGGAAACAATTTGAGAAACACTTCAAGAAGAAGTATATGTCAGAGAAATACTTTAATGGGAAGACTAAGGAGTTTTATGAACTCAAGCTGGGACGGCTCATCATAGAGGAATATCTCAATAAATTCCTTGAGTTGTTGAGGTATGTACCCTACATAAAATATTAAAAGGTAAAAGTGCAAAGATTTATCAGTGGGTTACCTCAGACCTACTGGAACAGGATTGAGTTTGATGAGCCAAAGACCTTAGAAGACACTATTCGGAAGACAAGGTATTGTTATGAACAGCTCAAGAGTCAGACAGAACCTCACGAGGAATGGAAGAAGAAGAGTAGTTTGGGATTCAAGAAGAAGGGGTTTAAATCCTCAAGATTTAAGAACTACAGGAAGGATTCTAGGATGATCCTTCCTACATGAAGTGTGTATCAGCAGAATTTCCCCTCCCAGAGTGGAAACAAACCTTTTGTATCAACCCCAGGAAAGACTGATAACCCAAAGAGAGAACCCTTTAAATGTTGGGGTTGTGGAGAAGAAAATTTGTTGAGGGATTGCCCACGCAGATAGCAAAATAGTAGGAGAGTCTACAACATCCAAGAAGCTACCACAGTCAATGATGTGGCTAGGAGCATGCCATGGATTTATGTAGCTTTGGATAATAAACAAGCCGACCACCAATATTTAGTGGTGGAGATGGAAGGTATGATCGTCGACCATCTATTTTCTATTTTAATTGACCCTGGTTCTAATTTCAGTTATATGGCCCCTCAGACTATTGATAAGTGTAAACTGCAACCAGTTTGACATGTTAAGCCATGGTTGGTACAACTAGCCATTGGAACCAAAAGAAAAGTAGCAGAGGTCATACCAGCTTGCCAATTCATCATGGATGGATTGCCCACCCAAGCGACCCTTAACATACTTACCCTAGGATCTTATGACCTGTTGATTGTTATGGACCGGTTGGTTGCTTATAAAACTAAGTTGGATTGTTACCATAAAACTTTAGAATGTGTAAATGAAGAAGGGAGAAAGATAACCCTCCAAGGGATTCAGAAGCATGTCTTAGTAAGATGAATATCAGCCCTTCAAATGAAAAAGTATTGCAGAAAGGGATGTCCTCTATATGCAATATAGGTGTTGGAATATGTTGAGGATGGAAAACCAAACCTAGAGGACCACCCCATATTAAGAGATTATAGAGACGTGTTTCCAGAAGAGTTATCAAGTCTACCTCTGAGAAGAGACATTGACTTCTCGAAAGAACTTTCCCCAGGAGCAGTGCCATTGTCTAGGACACCCTATAGGATGAGTACACCCGAGCTAGTTGAGCTCAAGCTACAGCTAGAGGAAATGATGGACAAAGGCTACATATGGCCCAGTGTGTCTCCATGGGGAGCACCAGTATTTTTTGTGAAGAAGAAACATGGAACCCTCTAATTGTGCATATATTATAGACAACTCAATAAGACAACCATAAAGAACAAGTACCCGTTACCAAAAATCGATGACTTGTTCGACCAATTAGGGGGTGCTTCCATTTTCTCAAAGATTGACTTAAGGTCTGGATACCATCAAGTTTGAATCAAGGATGAAGACATCCACAAAACATCCTTCAGGACCAGATATTGATCCAGGGGATCAAATTTTGCTCAAAATTCAAAGTGCTCGGAATCACTTCAAATCGAACGGGTGCATAGGCCTCGTCGTCATGAACCCAACGCAACTCGTTTAGGTTCAAACGGACGTCGGATGAGAGAGATATCGTGTTCTGTTCAAATCGTCAAACATGCAAAAAAAATGTGTTGACTGTACAGCCCATACGGATGTTGACGTGTAAGGGTCGTACGACACGTGGCAAGGTTGAGTTGGCAGGGCCGTACAACATGTGGCAGGTGTTGGTTGGCAGTTGGAAGACAAACCATTTCTTGACACATGGCATGGGTGGCGAATGGAATGATGACACATGGCCCAATCAATGGCCACCACGTGTCACCTTGGCTATGGTCTAAAACATATGTAGTCGGCAGGACTCGACCCCGCGACCTCCGGGCAGGGAAAGAGCCTTGAGAAGGGACGCCCAATCGACGCACCACCGTGTGTTTCTTATTATATATATGTTAAAGAATTTATTTGAATTGATATAGTTTTGATATGGGTTGCGATCATATGTGTATGTTATGGAACCACCGGCGCGCGTGCCCTCCGACCGTTACCATATGGTTTAAACTTAACCCCTTTTATATATATGTGCGCGGTCATATGGTGGCCATGTGCCCACGGACTTGGAGGTTAGGGGCTAGGCGCGTAACCGTCCTACAGTTCGCACCATTTGGCAGTTGCACCCAATGTTGAGTTTTAACACAAAAATGTGCGTGGGGGCAAGGTTGAGGAAACAGAGGTGCATTTTGGCAATCCAGAGATAGCAAGTTTGAAGGAGAACTTCCAGGAAGCCTATCTTCCTCAATTTTTGGCCAAACAAGGTGCCGAAAAATCCCAGCTAGGGGTTTTTAGACGTTCTGAAGCCATTGGAGCCATCTATTTGGAATTTTGAGCATTGTAAAGCACATATTTTATCACTTTGAGAAAATAATAAAAAAGATCCATTGGAAGTTGAACCAGGAGATATAGCCCAAGAGAGGGGTGAACTCCTTTATCATTTGTTGTGTTATGTGTTTTCTGTTCATTGTTATTTGTTGTTGTTTATATGAATATTGAACGTGTTATTTATATAAAAGTTGTGTTTGCAAAATTGATCCATTTTCATAAGAACACTTGAATTAAAACTTGCAAATATTTTCAAGAATACAGGTCTTTATCATTTCCAGATCAGATATGGTCACTATGAATTTGCGGTGGTGCCATTTGGATTAACCAATGCCCCTGTCACTTTTATGTGTTTGATGAACAATGTACTCAGCAAATTCTTAGACATATTTGTATTGGTTTTCATTGATGATATCTTAATATAATCCAAGAATAGAGAAGAGCATGAAGAACATATTAGACTTGTACTTCAAGTACTAAGAGAGCATCAACTCTACGCTAAGTTTAGCAAGTGTGACTTTTTTCCATAAGCAAGTACATTACTTAAGCCATGTTTTTTTTTAGGAAGGGGTGGCAGTAGACCCTGACAAGATCAGATCTATTATGGAATGGCCTACCCCAAAGGATGTATTTGATATCAGATCCTTTATGGGCTTAGCAGGATATTATAGAAGGTTCATAAAAGGATTTTCCAAGATTGGTTGTCCAATCACTGCCCTTCAGAAAAAGGGAGTTAAATTCACTTGGACATTAGAATGTGAAGAAAGATTTCAGGAACTAAAATACCTTCTGACCCATGCACCAATGTTGAAGATTGCAAACCCTGATAATGATTTCCTCATGTGTACAGATGTCTGCAAGGAAGGACTCGGAGGATTCCTTATGCAAGAAGGACGTGTAATTTGCTATGAATCTATAAAATTGAATGAGCATGAAATCAATTATGTGACCCATGATATAGAGTTGGTTGTCATAATGCATGCTTTAAAATGTGGAGGCATTACCTCTTGGGTAGGAGATTTGTACTTATGACAGACCATTGTGGGTTGAGGCACATGTTTGATCAACCAAAACTCAATGCTAGACAAGCTAGGTGGATGGCTCTCCTTAGTGAGTTTGATTTTGAAATCAAACACATCAAAGGAAAGGAAAATAGGGTGGTCGATGCCCTTAGTAGAAGTGTGAAAATGATTCACCTGGCAACAGTGAGCACTTGTGAAACGAATGTCAGGGAAAGATTCAAGAATGCACAAGAAACAGATGCATTCTTCAAGACCGTGACCTCATACCTAAGGAAAGAGCCTACATGGCTAAAGTATCAAGGCTATCAGATGCTCGATGAAGGCTTGTTGACTTACATAAATAGATTGTATATCCTAATTTGTGACAACTATAAGATGTTCATAATGGACGAACTACACAAGAGACCATATATTGGTCATCCAGATTATCAGAAAATGATTATGGCCACTAGAAAACAATTTTATTGGCCTGGATTGAAAAAGGACATAGTTGATTATTTAGCTAAGTGTCTAGAATGCCAGCAAGTTAAGGCATAACACTGGCACCCAGCAGGGTTGTTACAACCTCTATCAATTCTAGAATGGAAATGGGAAAACATCTCCATGGATTTCATAACTATATTACCAAAATCGGACAAGCAGAACGATGCCATCATGGTGGTGGTGGACAAACTGAGAAAGTTTGCTCACTTCATTCCTGTCAAATCAAATTGCAAGGCGATAGATATTGCCAACATATTCATGAAGGAGATATTCAGATTGCATGGCATACCTAGGGAGATTGTATCTGACAGAGACACAAAATTCACTTCAATCTTTTGGAAATCCTTGATGATTGGTTTTGAGACTAAATTGTTGTTTAACACAGCCTATCACCCTCAAATTGATGGACAGACAGAAAGAGTAAACCAGATATTAGAAGACATGTTAAGGATGCATGTAATGCATCATCCTATGAAGTGGGAAGACTACCTGCCATTGGTAGAATTTTCCTACAACAACGGTTATCAAGAGTCACTGAATATGAGCCCTTTTGAAGCCCTCTATGGTAGGTAGTGCAAGCTTCCAATCAGCTAGAGTAATCTAGTGGATAGAATTACAATCGGACCCGACATGCTGAAAGAAATGGAACAACAAGTGATTGAGATAAAGCAAAGTCTGAAGATTTCTCAGTATAGACAAAAGAGTTACACCGACAGAAAGAGAACTCCCATAGAGTTCAAGACAATATACCATGTTGTTAATATTATGGTAGCTTCGGGAGGTATGAACCTCTATTGTGACCTATGACAAGACTAGAATACTCCGGAAGGAAGCAAAGAAGTGAAGGAAACGATAGACAGGTTGTCGGCTGCAGAAATATATTTAATATGAATTTATTAATACCCAGAAGGACAAGTCAGCCTCAGTTAAACTGCCCAGACTACTATAAATACAGGGCGCCATTTTATTATACACATCACAGCAGTTGCAGAGAGAACTAGATCTGCGCAGGTGCAGTTGCAGCTTGTGCGCAAGTTTCTGGGAAGGTGTGCGCTAGACTCTGGGTGGGATTATCTGATCAACTTGGGTTTTATGCTTGCTTGGTGCATTAGCTTCTCTTAGCTGTTGGATTGCTACCAGGATTCTCTTCTCTATCAAGGTCAAGGTGCTCAGAGGGTGGCTTCGTCCTGTGGTTGGGTGACGATGGTATCGTCAATGGTAAAACGAGCACAATCTTCTATATTCTAACATGTTATGAGCCCACACCCCCTTCAGTCAGCCTAAAACTTTGGAAGGAAGCATAGCCACTAGATATTAAGCTCGTTGAGGAACTTTCGTTAGGTTTACGAGCAGGAGAAGCTTCCAAAAACACTGTAGCTAGGGATACTAGCAGAAGCAGTTACAGAAACCCTAAATCTCTGATCCGTCACCTTCTTATGGAGTATCTCACCCAAGAAGAAGATATTCATATGCACCCTAACTTATTCCACCTCTTGGCTCTCTCAGAAGATAGAAATGACAAAGTTGAAGTTTTGGATCAAGGCATGACCAGTTACCAGTCAACCGAAGGCATGTGTGAAACAATCAGTCTTTTACACTACTCAGCACTTACCGAGACGATTGAAGATGATATGTGGATAATCGATAGTGGAGCTTCCAGGCACATGATGGGAGATCAAGCCAGAATCTCAAATCTAAATGAGAGAAAGACATCGTACAAAGTGGAGCTTGGAGACAAAAGCACTTACCCCATCGAAGGATTTGGACAAGCCTTCGTCAAGTTGGAATCAGGTAATCATGTTCACTTAAGCAATGTTTTATATGTACCTGGTTTAGAAAAGAATCGTGTATCAATATCATGTTTAGAAGACAAAGGAAACATAATAGCCTTCATGGATGGAAAGGTGTTATCATGGCATAAGAATTCTAGCATAGAGGATGCTAAGGTTATTGGAAGTCGTGAAGGAAATCTGTATAGACTACTAGAACAAAATGAAGAAGATCTAGTACATGACGAAGTCAACCCTAATGAACTTTGGCATAGAAGGTACGCTCATATCAATTATCAAGAATTACCTTTCCTCAAAAAAATGGTTGAAGGAATACCAGAATTGAAATCTACACATGAAGGAATTTGCAAAGGATGTGCCCTTGGAAATAATATCAAGAAACCATTCCCAAGTAGCAACAACAGATCCAACGAAATCCTAGATCTAATACACTCAGATGTTTGCAGTCCAATGTCAGATAGATCTCTAGGAGGATCTCTTTTCTACGTAATCTTCATCGATGACTATTCAAGAAGGACGTGGTTGTACCTACTGAAATCAAAAGACGAAGTATTCAGCAAGTTCCAAGAATTCAAGGCAGAAATAGAAAACCTTATGAACAAGAAGATCAAGACATTAAGAATAGATAATGGAGGAGAATACACCTCGAAGGAGTTCATTGCATTCTGTAAATCGGAAAGGATTAGGAGGGAGTTGATTGTTCCTCATAATCCTCAACAAAACGGTGTAGCGGAAAGAAAGAAAAGATCTATCGAAGAAACGGTAAAAGCCTTATTGAATGATCAAGGTCTATCCATGTTCCTATGAGGAGAAGCAGCAATGATGGCAATATATGTACAGAATAGAATCCCTCATCATATATTGAAGGACATGACACCAGAAGAAGCATTCTCGGGTAAGAAACCCAACGTAGAAAACTTAAGAATATTTGGATGTCCAGATTACTCTCATATTCCCAAAGATAAAAGGAATAAACTAGAACCCTTAGGAAAGAAGGGGATATTCGTGGGATATAGTGATTCATCCAAAGTCTATAGAATATATATTCCAGAACAACACAAGATAGAAGTAAGAAAAGACATAATGTTCAATGAAAGGATGGCCTTCAAGAAATCCATCAAAGAAATTATAGAAGAAGAAGAACTTGAAGAATCAAATGAAGAAAACACAGAAAACGAAAATAACGAAAAAGATCAACCTGGTCATCCTATGGAGCCATGTGAGAACATTGATTCAGATATCATACCAAAAACCAAGAAATGACCAGCTTGGCTTGAAGCTACTTTACAAGATGCAGAAAGAATCAAGGTTCCAGAAGGAACATCCAGGAAGAGTAAAAGACCGAAAAGATTCTCAAGTTATGCAGTATACATGGAGAAGCTTCTAGATGAAGAACCTACCACATTTGAAGAAGCAGTCCAAAAGGGACAATGGAAATAAGCTATGGCGGAAGAACATCAATCCATTATGAAAAATGAAGTATGGGAAATTGTACCTAGACCTAAAGAAAAATCAGTGGTAACCTCAAAATGGGTATACAAGATCAAAGATGCAGCAGACGAAAGCGTGGATAAATACAAGGCAAGATTCATGGCCAGAGGGTTCTCCCAATAGGAGGGAGAATATTATGATGAAACCTTTGCTTCGGTGGCAAGGTATACCTCCATCAGAGCTATCATATCTCTTGTCGCTTCCATGGTATGGAATCTACACCAGATGGATGTAAAGACAGCCTTCCTCAATGGAGCTATTGAAGAAGAAGTGTATATTGAACAACCTCAAGGATTTGAGGTACATTCCAGAGACACTCATGTTTGCATATTGAATAAATCTCTATATGGACTCAAGCAAGCTCCAAGGGCTTGGTACGCTAGAATGGACAGCTATCTAACAAGACTTGGTTTCTCCAAGAGTCATGCAAATCCAAACCTTTATTACAAAGTCATAGATAACGCACCAGTGATTCTACTATTATATGTTGATGATCTATTCATAACAGGTGAAGAGTCTCTAATTATCCATTGCAAGAAGGAATTATCCTCTGAATTTGATATGAAAGATCTAGGTCTCATGCATTACTACTTGGGACTAGAAGTATGGCAGAAGCGTGGTGAAATATTCCTTGGACAAGGAAAGTATGCAATAAAGATCCTTCAGAAATTTGGAATGATGGACTGTAAGTCCATGGACACTCCTATGAATGCAGATATAATAAAAGTGAAAGTCCCAGATTCCGATCAAATAGATCCATCTCTATATCGACAGCTAATTGGATCATTGATGTATTTGGTAAATAATCGACCAGATATTTGCTTTGTTGTAAATACATTAAGTCAGTTCCAGGTGGAACCTAGACA
>JZKD02S1673395.1:802877-815450 GCA_000966675.3 Picea glauca
CTCTCCAGATTAGGAGGGAGCACTGAAAATATTATTTATCTTTGTAATTGAAAAATAGTCCAGATTGGACAGATTCTTTCTTGTTCGGAAAGTGGATTGAGATTTCTGACAGACAATGACTTCCCATTGTGGTTAACATGGGAGGTAGTCTGATTGTTGATGTATCATAGACAGTGACTTCCCATTGTGGTTAACATGGGGAGTGGTCTAGGGCAGTCTCTCTTCTTGAGGGTTACTCAAGAAGACTGGCCCGCCTCACCGAACAGCGATTTCTCATTGTGGTTAACATGAGGAATGGTCTGTTTTGGAGGTTGATGCAGGACAGTCTTTTCCTTTTGTGGTTAATGGAGGAAATGGTCCAGACAGTCATTTCTTAGGGTTATACATTCTCTCTGGGGCGAACTTTGATTAGTGTAGGAGGAATGGCCCAAAGTGGGGAATGGTCCAGGCTCATCAATCAGGGACAAACATTCCTTAGATTTGTACATTCTCTCAAGGGCGCACTTTGATTAGTGTAGGAGGAATGGACCAGGGTGGGGAATGGTCCAAGACAATCATTCCTTAGGGTTTATACATTCTCTCCAGGGTGCACTTTGACTAGTGTAGGAGGAATGGCCCAGGGTGGGGAATGGTCCAAACATTCCTTAGGGTTTATACATTATGTCCAGGGTGCACTTTGACTAGTGTAGCAAGAATGGCCCAGGGTGAGGAATGGTCCAGGCTCAGAAATCAAAAATAATCCTTCTTCCTTGTTTGAGAAGAATGAGGCAGATAGCCCATTGTTGATGTTCTATACTGAGGGAAGATATTCTTTCATATATCACAGACGTGAGTGAAAGATTGGCCCAAATGATTCAGTTTATATCATAACATTGTTTCTATGCAGGTTGTTATTAGATGTTTGTTATGAAGATGATATGACAGTAGATGTAAACTATATTGGTGGATATGTTCCACTGTTCATGAGGCAGATATTCTTTCAGAGTTCACAGATTTGAGTGAAAGATTGGCCCAGATGATTGTTATGGAGATTGTCTGTCTACAGATAGTAGAGATATACTACTATGGTGGATTTGTTCCACTGTTTGTGACTATGTGTCACGGTTTGAGTAGTTGTGTACTACCTTGAATAGACACAGGTGTGTTCTATCAATCAATATTGTACCAGTTGTCATAGGAGATTATCCAGTTGGATAATAGTGACGGTGCTCGCGTTGCTACCAGTTGAATGGTCTGTTGTGCTCAAGACCATACCTCCCTAGCTAGAATGGAGTGTTAATATTATGGTGGCTTCATGAGGTATGAACCTCTATTGTGACCTATGACAAGACTAGAATACTCTGGAAGGAAGCAAAGAAATGAAGGAAATCCTTCAAACCAATAGTCTAAGACACTTTAGGCTCGCACCCACAACCTTAACCAAATCTTGGCTAAGAGTATAGCTTATAGCTCGAGATTCATCAGATGGTCCATACGACCAGGGTCTAGGAAGCCTGTGCTAAGCCCAAAAGGAGCTAGATCTTGATGGTTTCAGAGCTTCGAGAGCTCAAATCCCTAGCATGTCAAACTTCACTACTGTCAAATTTACCGAATGTCAGAGTCACAAAAGGTTGTGATTTGTTGGTCTGGGGAGTCCATTAGGACCCCTTCTCGACCGTTCGATCATCTAGTAGAAGGTTTCACACATCATACTTCGGCGGAGTCCTGCCTTGGGAAAACAGAGTGGCAGTGAAGCCAAAACCTTTGAAGGTCGGAGCTGCGAGGTGACCAAGACCATTGATCGAAGGAACCTTTGGGTTCCTTCCTAACCATCAAATCTGGGCTATGGTCAACCCGACGCTGACCAACCTCAGGAGAAAAGAGGAGTCTGCACCACCAAACCCTGAATGTCGAACTCCCAAAGTAACAAGAGAAATAGATATATGGATCTATGCGGCCAGATCTCGATCGTGAGATCTGAAGGATGTTGGAAGATTGTCAATCTGGGGTGATGTGGCACAGTGATGTCACCGAGGGACACATGGACCTCAGTTTGAAGTTTCATGTGTTACCCAGATTCGTGTGTATCACATACCCTATAGACCCTTTAGAACGTGACACGTGTCATCCCGGATGAGGGCATGTGTCACCCCTGACCCATCTATGTGTCAGATCCTGGTACGTACCCACCTAGCCAACTTGGTTGGTGAAGTGACCAGAAATCCAGGAATCCATCCTAGCCGTTGACGTTAGGAGACACTTGGTATCAGATCCTTTACTCCAGAGGAGAGTCACTCTAAAGTACTTGAAGCTTGGTGCTTCGAAAATCCCTGAAGTTCAGAGTAATGGAGAGAATATCAACCATCCATCATTTGGGGATGCATGGCGAGTGATCTGCTACTTCGTAGGATAGCCACTTTGGAGAAAAGTGGAACAAGGACTCTTGAAGGCCCGGAGGTCGAAGTTCACCTGAGCCGTCGATCTCAAAGTACAGGTGTCAGGAGATCTGACACTCCGGGAGGATTTCCCTTTGGAGGTTTGTGTTCGTAAGTGCTTTGGAATTCGTCAAAGCGCAGAGTCCTAAAGTAAGCATGGTCTGTTGATATTGAAAGGAAATGGGGACCGCTGATTTCCGTAAGCATACTCAAAATCCATCGAATTCCCCGTTAGCCTTTGAGTTAGCTGAGGACCAAGTCCATTCGTTGGATTTGTTGGTGGAGGGATTTTTTCCATAGAATTAGGAATGCTAGAAGTTCTGGGATATCAGGGAACTCATGGAGAAGCATAATGAGTTGGACCCACATGGAATCCCTATGGCCTCGACCAATGAACACCCGAGGAACTTGGGAGAAGTATATCTACCAGCTCTGAGCTCGGTTTTGAGCATGGAGACCATGGCTGGAAAGCTATGGATGAGAATAATGGGATAGAGACCCCGAATGGAGGATTTGATCTCTGACGAAGAATGAAATTTTGACGCCCCAACATGGGTGTGTTACAATTGCATTACACCGTCATTTAGAATACATTTCCATATATTCTTGTTCTATGTCACTTTATGAAATAGAGCAGGAACTAGATCATCTATTTATGAATTCTCTTTGGTTTGAACTAAGTCATCATTTTCATTTAAGGGATTCTCATCTAGCAAGGTATCCTTGCATTTATTTAAACTTAGTTTTGAGCCTTGTCTGATCTATCTAAAATAACAGTCATACAAGTAAGAAATTGCAGCATTGGGACATTGGAGACGGTTAGATTTGACATGTTGAACTTTTACTTTTGTAAAAACCTATATTTGTAGAAGCAATGGAGACTCACATCAACTAATAACATGTTCAATTCAAATTTATTAAATTATCTCAACAAGTCTACTAAGGATATAATTTCTTTCATTGTGCCACTGAAACTTTCAACTCCGGTCCAATGCATGTATTTGATGACAGCCTGTAATATTATACTACTAGATTTATTGATCTATCGAGTTCACCAATCTCAAAATCCTCTTCCCACAATTTTAGAATATTAGCTTGGGGTTGAAAATCGAAACCATGTATGATCATTATATGCCTCCATAGAGTTATGTCATCTAGAATCATCCCTACACTGTAGTTTACATTTTTATTTTTATGTTTTTTATGATGTGAATGAATTTCCATCTCTATGATAAGGTCTTACTCTCTGCAATTAATATATTTGCAACCATATGAACTCTAGATTTTAAAAGTTTCCTTTCAAGTATGTTAAATAATTATCTTGACCTCAAAATATTTCACAAAGATCAAATAAACACTTGAGAAATAATTTACACTACCCACCAGTTTGCACATAGCAATGTTTAGGCTTCCAGTCCATAATTGTAATAGAGTGCACCTCCCTTTCTATAATAGTTGATTTTGAAAAAGAAATTATTCCAACCTATAGTAGATCAAGAGAGAATATAGAAATATATTGGGAATTTTATGGTACCCACATCTCAACTCTCAACAACACGATTTATGGAATATATTCATTGCTCATATACTAGGAACTCATGTTACCTATCTAGAAGCTTGTAATTTTAACACCCTAATAATATCAAACGAGTTGCCTATAAATATTTCCAATCCCCATTAAAAATAAAGAGGCCGCTACATGGACTTTCTGAGATGCAAAATGTACATGATTTGGGTGGGTTTCCTAGTGAATTTTTCAACAACAACATGAAACTATATACCAATGTACGTTGTGATAAAACCTTTCTATAGAATGACCAGTGTCAAGGATGAGGATTTTGTTGCCTATTTCCATTTGAATTAGGTACATGGAAAGAAAATGAAAACAAATGAGACTACTCATGAATGACACACTTCATCCTACCCACGAATGATATAAGTTTGGTGAAGAACCAGAACAAAACAATGTCATAATGAACTCAAAGGTTTATGAAACTGCTTTTACATACAAAGAGGGGGTTGATCAATTGGCCCACCCATGAAAATATGCAATTTGGGTGAGTGCATGAGTTTTAAATTGTTTAGCATACAACTTCGACTTTATCATGATTGAATGTAAAATTGACAATAATGCCAAGGGAAATAATTCCTATAGGAGAATACCATAACTATTGGATTTTTAAACTAGAACATTGTTGTACAACAAACTTATTTTCACTAATAATTCACCTCCAGCTGCCACGCATCACTTTGTTAAAACCATGGTATAAATTGCTGATCCAGATGGATATCGGTGGCCACCCACCTTTTCCAACTAGCTCAAAACAATTTTCTGACATTTTTGGTTTTGGCAATTTACTATTTTTAGCAGTTTTTACTTCCGGGGCCATTTTGGAGGCCTAAATGAAGATTTTTTGGTATCGAGCTCCTCAATAATAAACAAAGGAATAATTGAGCCCCCAAAATGAATCTCCTCTATGATACCTTTCCAACGGGCTATCACACGCCTAAAACGGAGATCGTATGCAAAAGTTACGACCCCGGGAAGTTGATGTACTAGCTTACCCAAATGGGGCCCACATGACTTTTGGCATTTCATCTCCTAGGGTTAGGTTTTTGGATGTCTAGGGTTTTGGGAATTATTTCTTATTGTAAAAAGGCTTTTAGAGCCTCATTGTAACCTTCTTCTTGTGAATGCACGCTTCCATCACATCTCTTCTCAAAGATAAGCTGCCACCATTCCAACAAGCTTGTTTCTGCTGCATTTTACAGTTTCAGCTTATTTCGTTATTGAATAGAAAACCAGTTTTACTGTATCTCTGTTATTTTTTGTTAAGCACATGTTAATAATCTGTATTCATTTCATTATGCTCATAAAATCCGGATCAATTGCAGCCCGCTCTCATATTTTTAACATCCGAGAAAGTTCTAGCCCCGCAATCTAGCTCGTTCATCGACCTCCAATCCCTTGGCGATGATCTGCGATCAACGGATGTTATCTAACCTCCATTTTCTACCTTCTTTCCTCCTTCCACATGCGATCCCAGATCTACACGATCTGTCGACACATAGCTCCCTTCCAAATCAACAGCTATGGTTGATTCCATCTCTCCGACCCTCGAGATTTTCAACTCTCAACTATCTGATTTTCCCCATATGACAATCTTCCAGAGTGGAAGATCTCTTGACACATTTCCTCAACAATCAGATAGTTCTGATGAACTATGACTCTTCATCCTTCGGGAGTTCTCACGTCTCCTCACACACAAATATCTGGAGAGAATTTATCTGGAGTGACAGATCTTCTGCCACTCGTCCTCTCCAAATCAACGGCCCTGATTCTCTTCGTGACTTCGGCTCTTTCGGACCAAGACCAGATTAGCAGTCCTTCGACCTCCTCCTCGATAAATGATCAAGATCTCCTTTTGGATTTCGGTGCTTTCATCCTCTGCTTTCCTCTGGAGTTCTCCATACCCGGAGTTCCAGATCTGGCGCCACGCATCCACTTTCAAATCAACAGCCAAGATTTACTTCGGTTGTTTCTCATCCTCCTTGTCCACAAACTTCTGAAGTTGTGGATCTTACACCACATGTCCTCCTTGATGATGGATAGTCCCAAATCACTTAGAGACTTCAGGACTTTGACAAGTCCACTTCTCTTGCATACACAAGGGTTAAGTCTCATGTTCTTACCTCCAGATCCAACGGTTGTTGGTCCTTCGCGTTTAGACCTAACGGATGGGATTCATTCCTCTCTTCTGCGCTTCCTTTGTTTTGTTGGACGTTGATCTAACGGTCCAGGATCCTCCCCACAACTGATCTGATGGTTTTTTTCACTCCTCCTCCTGATCTTTTGACTTCTTCCACCCTTGAAGATTTTGTCAGTGTTCAAAGGCTTCAGCCTTTGACCTTTCTCCTACAAGTCCGCCTCTTGGATCTCGTCTTCGTTCTCGTAAGCGTTATCTCTTCTGAGATTTAGGACTTAGAATGAGTCTGTCTCCCATGCACTCCTTCCATTATCTCTTCTGAGATTTTCGATTTACTCAATCTCCTAAGGGTATCAGCCCTTTTGTTTCCTTTCAAAGGAAAACTCCGTGCCCTCCTAGCAACCTTCTGCTCAAAGCACACCTTACTGAGCGTTTTCTATAGATTGTTAAACAACTCTGTGAGTATATTCCTCTGATACTCTTCTTCTTGAACTCAACAAAGAGTTCTCTCTATGAACACTTGCACTCACTCGATGCCCACTTGGCAGATCCCTACAGAGTTCTCAGTGACTCTATCTCTCTTTGAACTCAACACGGAGTTCTTCCTCTACACTCCTTGCACTTCTACTGATGAAGGTTCAATGGTATCTCTTCCGAGCTTCTCTGAGGTTAACTTACCTCTGTCAACGCACTCCTTCCAGACAATGTGCATCCCTTGCACTTGAAAACTCAAAGAAGAGAAACAATTGAAACGTATTCAATACTTCACCAGTGTACACATTCAGACCAATCTGATTTAAGAAAACGTTCAGATTTCATTTTCTTTCTGAGCTCTTCTCTACTCTGTAATCATTTTCGGGCATTATCCCCTTTCTCTTAGTCCCAGATCCACACAACCATGGGTTGTGACCAAGCGTTGTATCACTAGGTTCTTACTCGAGCCTTCGGCTTCAGAATATTTCCAGGCACCACACAACAATCTCTCGGAGTTCCAGATTATCGAACTCGCGACATAGGGTGGATCAATCGTCCACATCTACTCAGCATCTGACGGCTGACACTTACTATGGAACCTTAGGTGGTTGAGTTCTGGGTCTTCAGGTCTTCGAAGATTCGGAGGATCTCGCATCCACACATCCGAACTGTTAATCTCTGAACATTCCCAATCACCTTTAGTGATGTCATTACGTCACATCACTTAAAATTTTCCAATTGCGGGGGCATGCAATGGTGGTTTGGAGTAACCCGCCTTTCATCCCACAATTCTTCTGACACTGACATGTAACCCCTCGACGAAACTGGGGTTTGGATTGCGAAACCACCTTGGATAATTAACTTCCATGCAACTTGGGTCCCCGCAATGCCTTCTCATCGTTGATCTTGATGTATCAAGATCAACCCTAGTGTGAGTCTTCTGAACTTTAACTATGTTACGTAACCTTCGCCCCACTAGCCCTGCTCATACGGAAAGCCACATGGCGGAATACTAGCAGTTGATACGTGGCCCATTCAGATGGGTGACAGATGTCTTGTTCCAAATTCCATTTCAACCTTCCACAGGTTCGAAACCCACTGACACGTGGCACACATCCCATGTGTCCACGTCCATCCAAGTGATATCATCATGACTCACTACTTTGGATATTTAGGAGCTTTCGCCCTTCACTACTGCGTTTGACCCTTTAACATTGGCTTAATCCAATGGTCGAGCTCTCCTCTCCAGATCTACGATGTAGATCCACTTCGGAGCTTTGGGATTCGACCCTTCTCTTGTTTCTGGCATCAGACTTCCCTGAAGTCGTGAAGTCCGAAGGGCTTCTGGTTTAACTCCTCTGCACCTTCCCCAAATCTGACGGTTGTAAGGGATTTCCCTTCCTTTCGAACAAATCCTACGGTGCAAAATAGACTCTGTTAGTTTGAGGATTTCCAAAGGAATTCATAGCTAACTGCCTCGCAACATTACCAGATCTGACAGTCGTGAAGGATTCTCCTTCTCCTGAACAAATCCTGAGGTCCACATTACTCTACGGCCCAACACCAATTTTGTCGTGGTTTTACGATACCGTTATTCCTCCTGAGCTTCGTAACATGACCAAGCTAACTTTTGGGCACTCATGAAGGTTCTGGGGTTCGAAATTTGTCCTCCAGACACAATTTCCACCTGAAACTTCGAGTCGAATGACCACTTATCCAGCCCATCCGGTTTCAGCGTTAAAACCTTGGCTCTAAACTTGAATTTTGTCCATTCCGACAACAATTCTTTTCTGAAACTTTTGCTTCAAATACCACTAACATAGTCCATCCAGGCTCAGTGTTGAAACCATGGCTCTAATACCATATTGTAACATCCCCGACCACCCATAGGTCAGGCAATGCCACCACTGTGGAATATACACTTATATATAATATGCATTAAATCAAATTAACACATTTAACATAGAGTTGCTACCATCATACAGACTTAAATAGAATTAACAGTAATTCATACATGCAACGGAATACATCATAACATTCAAGTATTATGTGCAACATAAAATTCAGCACATAAATTATACTTTTACTTCAACTAGAATAACACCACCAACTATGTGCAGACCTTCCACGAACCTCCCAGCCTTAGATCGCGTTGCTCATCAATCTCAGCAGTAGGTCACCCCCAAGTTGGGACTAAGCTCCACCGAGCAAGGGAATCCTAGACTAGGCAAGGTCAACATGAAGACACACAATTTATGAGGATGGATTCTCTCCCAAGAGCCACTTATGCCTGCTCACAGACTCTCATTCCCCACATGCATGTCCCACCTCAGGAGTATACACCTTCATTGTCAAAAAGGACAATCCTTCAGCTGCTAAACCTCCCTTGCCTTGGGCTTCAACAATAGGCCGGACCAAAATTCTCCAAGCTCTGTGGCAGCTACAAGACCCCTTCCAGAAGTTCTCACTTCCTCTGCGCACTCTCTCACCTGGAGAGATTCGCTCACAGGCCTGAAAACCTGCTTCTTCAACCACAACCACCTTCCTAACCTGGAGAGAGTGTTGCACAAAGGCTTGACAACTTCGTTTTTTACCTCCATTCCAGCACAAGGATGAAAACAAAAAGGATCAACAAGGAACAGATGATGGCAGCAAATCACACTCGGCCAAGGGACTACGTGGCCATAACAGCCCACAGTTATAACACACAAGGCATACACAATTATGGTATGCTCGGGTTTCATAGAAGATGTGGCTCAGTCTGCAGGTTATCACTGGGTTCAGAATGCATGACTATGCAGAGGTCGAACAGGTTAGATGGCGGATCAGTCCACGGGTTTTTCCCACTGGTTTCAAGGTGCGGGACTAGAGAACAAAACACAGAGGTCGAGTGCAGAGGAAAAACAGTTCTTGAGAAAGATTCCAGTGAACTCAGGCAGAGTATGGAAGAAGCCTTGAACGACTCAGGTGAAGGATGGAAGAATGGCCCATGAACCCCCAACACATCTGACACTTCATCTTTTAACTGCATGCACCCAGGTCGACACTTGTCTTCCTAGAGATGCATGCATTCCCTTTTGCACACGTTCCTTTTCAAAGAACTTAGGACAACACTTGGTCAATTGACCACCTTAGCCTTTTAGGAAATAATAATAAATTATTATCCCTTTTAGAGGTAAGCCCCCTAGCTTAGCCCCTAGGCCCAACACTTAGACTCCTTCCCTTGCCCAACCTTGTGAAATCTTAGTCCCCCATCACTCTTTCTTCGTGTTTAGTCTACACGTAGCAATGTTTTTATATTAACAAAGTGCATAATTACATGTACAAAACAGGCTCTTGGCCTTTAACACCTAGGCTCTTCGGCCTACTTTCACATAAGCTTACCAGCTTACAATTGCTCGTCTCACTAGCCTAAAAAACATGTTTACAATACATAGATATAACTGAGGCTCGTCCTTGGGGTATTACAATCGTTGATGGTCTTATTCTCAATTCTTATTCTAGATTGATTTTTAGCTCTTATGGTCTCTTTTAATGGTAATAATGACCTCCATGGACACATTTTTGGGTTGTCAAGTCCACTTCATGTGATTGCCCAATATTTTGTTTCCTTTTAGTCCCACTCCCTCCCTTGTTCACCTCTTTTTGTGGGATGTGTTGTCTGCATTGATACATTCCCTTTCTTTTCATTGATCCCTTCTTTATTCCTTCCATAACTTCCCTTATTACATCGATTTTCAAATGTTTGCATATTTTGCACATAGTGCATCGAAAGGGAATTTTTGTTTAATCAAGCATTGGGTAGTAATTCTGACCTCCCACACATAGATTGAATATTCCTTCTGGAATCCCTTGGGAGATGCCCATATCTATGCATATATTTGCTAAAATGATGTTCTCCTTTGCCTATATTTTCTCATCCAAACTCAATAAATTTCCCAACCTACTTGATATTGGTACAAAAAAAAACTTCCTCCAAAATTATGTTGGGAGGTATGAAAGATATACCCACACCAATAACATTTGAATTAGCTTTCCAAGGGATTTGAAATATAGATTCCATTCATCAAGAGACAACCACAAATTACCTGATCAGAAATAAGATTCGTGCACTAATATCCTCATGTTGTTCCTTGACCAAGTTTTGAGGATCCTTGGTCATGTTTGACCTATTTTTGGGACTCCGACAGGCTGTCGAAGGCGGAGCGCAACACGAAGCGGAAATCACGGGATCTCGGCCCCTCTTTAGGGGTTTTTGGGTTTTTGGGTCATGTAACGGGTATGGGGATGTCAGCCCATGGGTTTACCCATGCTTAGGCCTATTTTGTAATATATAAATAGAAATATAGGCAATGTAAGTAGTGACTAGTGGCTAATGGCTAGTATTATCTATGTGCAAGAAGATGTGATTAAGACTTCCATAGCTAAGTGCAAGTCATATGTAGTGCTTTGTGCGTAGACTGTGTAAGGCTATGTGCCTAGATCTACTTGGGGAAGGAGGATCTGACGAAGTGCGCGCAGATCTCATGTCCTATGCAGAGTAGTGTTCTAATGCTTTGTGCCTGTAAGAAGCTTGACATAAGATAATAAAGAGAAGAAGAGTTGGTGGGCGTAGCCCCGGGGTGGGGGTGAACCACGTATATCTTGTGTTATGGTTGCTTTGTGCAATGTATTGATGTGTTTATGTGTTTAATTGTTTAGATGCTTTGATATAGATGAATGATAGATAGTTTTGTTGATGCTACGTGCTTAATAATATGGATGAATGTTAGATCTGACCTATGTGGATGTGCTTAGTGCTTGAACATACTAGATCTCGTTGAATACTGCAATGCTCTGTAATTAGGGTTTTGTCTACGAAGTAGATATTGGTTTAATACTGATGAACTGTAATTTCTAAGTGCTTTGATAAGGTATTATAATCACATATATGTGTCCCAGCTAAGGTTGCAGACATCTGAGTCCTACAACCACCCCTTCTTCTACCATGAGTGAGACTTCATATGCTTCGCAGGTGTTGTCGAAAAGGTCGGTAGTAACGGTTTTGTTGGTGCGCTCTTGAACGTTGAACCCTGGGTCTGCCCCTGTGACAACAAATGGTTATGTTCCGTTGCCCTGGCCTGAAACTATGATTGCTAGGAACTGAGGAAGAAGAATCTTTGTGCGAAGATATGACCTAAAACTGTGATTGTTGGGAACTGAGGAAAATAAATAAATATTTGTACGTAGATATGTTGCTTGACTTGCGAAGCTCTGTGCTAAGGAAGGAGGAAGATCTAAAGAAAAGACGTAATATCTGAACACTTTCTGCTCTATTAGAGGTACGAATAGTGAAAATTTTTAGATCTTGAAGCTTTGTGCTCTGCCGAAAGTAAAATAAGTGGAAATTTTTGTTTCAAGAATATGGATCTAGGTATGTTTGATAAATTTTGTCCTAGCCTGAAAACTAGGGTGCAGCTAGAAGAAAGAAGATTTGATATGAGTAGATCTTATCAGAATAGTGAAAGATATGTTATTCCTATGCATAGAAAGAATGTTTGGACTAATAAATGGATGCAGGATCCTAGAAAGATTTTTTTGCAGGCTAGCTACCATGATCCTAGTGTGCAGTACAAGAAAGGTTGGGAATCATTTAAGATAAAGAGAGGATTAACTCTTTGTTACAGTTGCAAAATACCGAGACATCTTGCTAGGGAATGCCCTGGTAAAAGACATGGTTGTCTTTGTTGTAAAGGTATGGATCACAAAGTTTTGGATTGCCCTAGAATGATTGCTAAGATTGAAAGCATGAATATGGAACAAGTACATCCTAAGAAGGGTCAAGAAACTGAGACCATGGCAGAACCCAAGAAGGAATCAGAGATTGTACTATTACAGATGAAAGAAACCCTGAATGACCACAGAGATACTAATCTATCAGATATATTGAAAGAGAAAGAGAAAAGAGAAGTAAGAATAGAAGACTTTGACATTGACTA
>JZKD02S1673395.1:815500-832692 GCA_000966675.3 Picea glauca
AGCATTGGGTAGTAATTCTGACCTCCCACACATAGATTGAATATTCCTTCTGGAATCCCTTGGGAGATGCCCATATCTATGCATATATTTGCTAAAATGATGTTCTCCTTTGCCTCTATTTTCTCATCCAAACTCAATAAATTTCCCAACCTACTTGATATTGGTACAAAAAAAAACTTCCTCCAAATTTCTATTGGGAGGTATGAAAGATATACCCACACCAATAACATTTGAATTAGCTTTCAAAGGGATTTGAAATATAGATTCCATTCATCAAGAGACAACCACAAATTACCTGATCAGAAATAAGATTCATGCACTAATATCCTCATGTTGTTCCTTGACCAAGTTTTGAGGATCCTTGGTCATGTTTGACCTATTTTTGGGACTTCGACAGGCTGTCGAAGGCAGAGCGCAAGACGAAGCAGAGATCGCGGGATCTCGGCCCCTCTTTAGGGATTTTTGGGTTTTTGGGTCATGTAACGGGTATGGAGATGTCATCCCATGGGTTTACCCATGCTTAGGCCTATTTTGTAATATATAAATAGAAATCTAGGCAATGTAAGTAGTGACCGGTGGTTGATGGCTAGTACTATCTATGTGCAAGAAGACGTGATTAAGACTTCCATAGCTAAGTGAAAGTCATATGTAGTGCTTTGTGCATAGACTGTGTAAGGCTATGTGCCTAGATCTACTTGGGGAAGGAGGATCTGACGAAGTGCGCGCAGATCTCATGTCCTATGCAGAGTAGTGTTCTGATGCTTTGTGCCTGTAAGAAGCTTGACATAAGATAATAAAGAGAAGAAGAGTTGGTGGACGTAGCCCCGGGGTGGGGGTGAACCATGTATATCTTGTGTTATGGTTGCTTTGTGCAATGTATTGATGTGTTTATGTGTTTAATTGTTTAGATGCTTTGATATAGAGGAATCATAGATAGTTTTGTTGATGCTACGTGCTTAATAATATGGATGAATGTTAGATCTGACCTATGTGGATGTGCTTAGTGCTTGAACATACTAGATCTCGTTGAATACTGCGATGCTCTGTAATTAGGGTTTTGTCTACGAAGTAGATATTGGTTTAATACTGACGAACTGTAATTTCTAAGTGCTTTGATAAGGTATTATAATCACATATCTGTGTCCCAGCTAAGGTTGCAGACATCTGAGTCCTACAACCACCCCTTCTTCTACCATGAGTGAGACTTCATATACTTCGCAGGTGTTGTCGAAAGGGTCGGTAGTTAGGGTTTTGTTGGTGCGCTCTTGAACGTTGAACCCTGGGTCTGCCCCTGTGCCAACAAATGGTTTCGTTTCGTTGCCCTGGCCTGAAACTATGATTGTTGGGAACTGAGGAAGAAGAAGCTTTGTGCGAAGATATGACCTAAAACTGTGATTGTTAGGAACTGAGGAAAATAAATAAATATTTGTACGTAGATCTATTGCTTGACTTGCGAAGCTCCATGCTAAGGAAGGAGGAAGATCTGAAGAAAAGACGTAATATCTGAACACTTTGTGCTCTATTAGAGGTACGAATAGTGAAAAGTTTTAGATCTTGAAGCTTTGTGGTCTGCCGAAAGTAAGATAAGTGGAAATTTTTGTTTCAAGAATATGGATCTAGGTATGTTTGATGAATTTTGTCCTAGCCTGAAAACTAGGGCGCAGCTAGAAGAAAGAAGATTTGATATGAGTAGATCTTATCATAATAGTGAAAGATATGTTATTCCTATGCATAGAAAGAATGTTTGGACTAATAAATGGATGCAGGATCCTAGAAAGAATTTTTTGCAGGCTAGCTACCATGATCCTAGTGTGTAGTACAGGAAAGGTTGGGGATCATTTAAGATAAAGAGAGGATTAACTCTTTGTTACAGTTGCAAAATACCGAGACATATTACTAAGGAATGCCCTGGTAAAAGACCTGGTTGTCTTTGTTGTAAAGGTATGGATCACAAAGTTTTGGATTGCCCTAGAATGATTGCTAAGCTTGAAAGCATGAATATGGAACAAGTAGATCCTAAGAAGGGTCAAGAAACTAAGACCATGGCAGAACCCAAGAAGGAATCAGAGATTGTACTATTACAGATGAAAGAAACCCTGAATGACCACAAAGATACTAATCTATCAGAGATATTGAAAGAGAAAGAGAAAAGAGAAGTAAGAATAGAAAACTTTGGCATTGACTATATTCTGGATGAGGAAACACAGGTGAATATAATGACAGAAAGAACTTGGGAAATTTTAAGAAAGCCTGCTATGATTCCTTCATTAGGAGGAATAGGATTATTTCAAGGAAAGTTGATAACCCTATGTGGAAGACTTACCCAGATATCTATGAATGCTCATGGAACTTCGACGAAAGAAGATTTTGAGGTTGTTAAATTTATTGAGAACAACGCCCCATTTGCTATGTTACTAGGAAAACCTTGGATCATAAAAGATCAGGCCAGAAGGAAACAAGAAGGAGTCTTAGAGCAGAAGAAGCAAGAATTAAAATATTTCATGACTAGGAGGATTGCACACTTGATTGAAGAATAGGAGAACAGATCGAAGCTATTTAGAACCAGAAACTTAGATGTTGAATTTGAAAGAACACAAGAAGACTCACAGAAGACTGAAGCACTTGCCCCAGATAAAGAAGAAGTATTACCCTTGAATCCTAGGAAAGAATCTCAACAGCGTGAAGTTACTATGCCAAGAGGAGATAAGAATCGGAATGGAAAGAGGAATAATGAGATGAATATCACTGGGAAAAGGCTAGAAAGCTCAGTAAGAAGAGAGCAAAGATCGAAAATTTACAGAAGATTTCAGAGAGAACTTCGCAGAAGGAAAATTTGCAAAACTGGAACTTCGTCGGGATATCAGAACAAATGAAGGTCTCTTGTCTGTTGGAAAGATCTGTTACATTGTTGTCTACTTATTCTGTTGACTATTGCACCAAGAACACTTTTGCAAATTGTATCAGAAATAACTCATTACTACCGCACTTTGATTAGTAAGATCGACACCAATTCTATTGTTTTGCGCACTCATTCATCCATCCGATCTAAGCGTGTATGTCGGACGAGATCAGCGCCACGGAGAAAATCGTAGAAGAAGTTCTCATCGATCTCATGGCCAAAAAACTAATGTCTACAAGTATTCAAGTGTCCTCGACAAGAGGATTGCAAGCCTTTCCATCAACCGCTCGCAGATCTGGACCATCCCGAGTCATCGCAGAAAAGAGAACCAAGCACAGAGATGACCTAGAAAATGCGAAACTAATCTTGACCATCTTACCTGACTACATCCCACCCCTGGCCGGCGCAGTGAGTCGTGATAGTGTGCCGAGAGATTTTGAGTACCCCATGGTTACTACGTACCTCCCGAAGGGGATACACGCATTTAGAGCGCAGTAGGACAATATCGCAACGTTGAAATTCAATGACTTCAACCTAGGAGACCTCAAGAACCATAGTATGCTCACCCCATATAAATACTTAACCAGGACAAAGGGGAAGAACTCGAAAATAATACTTGAAACCTCGTGCAGTCCACCCTATTGAACATAATGAAGATCCCACACTTTGGAAGACACCAGGAGGTTAAGGCTTGTGTTAAGCTCGTGCTCTCATGTTACCATGGCGACTACTTATGGATAGACGAACGTATCACATTCGATCTAATGTTGATCCATAGGATCACCATATTGAGCATGCAAGGACCCGATCCGCAGGACTTCTATCCGAGGAAAGCCACAAATCGCGCATTACAACAGAAGATCAAGGATACCTATGACGATGTTGAGAAGGGGACGTGAGGCTACAAGGTAGCTTCCATCCAGAATGGCACAGTGCGCCTAGCATGCCAATTAATTGTAGTAAGGATAGTAAGGAAGAACAATCCCACGCGGGTCACAGGGTTTGTCGTTGACCTCGCAGGGAAATGTGTAGAAGGCCTACAGATGAATTGGGCGAAGTAACTAATCAACAAGCTGGAGTTAGACTGTCATGAAGCTCAGGATCAAGGCTATGAGTTCCACTTCATATAGCTCCTTATCCTCATAGTGTTTATTTCTTGGGAGATGTCGGAAGTTGTGACCTTCCTGGACATTGAGTCGTTCGAGCCGCTTGTTGTGAAGTTCACCACGCTCTAGTACTCGAGCGATATGGGAAAATAGTGGCAGTTGAACGCAATTTTTCATACGTATTATCTCCAACTAAAGAGGGCTATCGAAGTCTAACCTCGCATGACTCTGAAAACCCTACAGCGGTTCCAACCCCTCATGAAGTTTCACGCAAATCTGCACTTCATCTATATCACCATGCGAGCAGATGAGCATAAGGAGGAGCTTCAGTCTTACTACAAGCTCACAGAAAAGGACCTCGAGGAGATAACTAAGGACTGGTCAGCAGAACTCCTTATCCCTTCTGATCATGTAGAGATGTTTGACCCCGAACTTGACAGCTCGGAGGCCACTCACAAAGAACATGACACACCTAGACCCAGCAGAAGGAAGAAGACCGTAGAAGTCCAAGACTTAAGTAGCGAATCAGAAAAAACAACTTCAATGTCACCTGGCCGAGGGGGTGATGACGAAGTAGAAGAGATAAATGGAAATGAAGATGAGAAGAATCAAGGTGAAGTAACATCACCTAGAGATGAGGTTGATCCCTTGAAGAAGAGGAAGGTTTCTCCCACGAAACCCTCTTCCCGGAAGAAATCCAGAGCCACCTTGACTAAGATGCAGACTATGCTCATTGTCGATGACTTTGACTTCATCATAGTAGTTGTCGCAGATGCTTCACGGGACATCTTATAGAAGCATGAAGCCAAGCAGGAAGAAATGTACGACAGAATCGAAGTTGAACTCTGAGGGGTACAGCATGCCCTTCAGTCCAGTTGCGCAGTGTCCACTGTGCCCCTACCGGCAGGAGAACCAGAGTTGGGAGATGAGCCCGACCAACTCCGCAGACCAGCTGATGCGACCAAAGCTCACCTTTGTCACGCACAGGAAGAAACAGAACAAACCACTCGGGTCGTGAATCAAGTGCAATAAGTAGTCATAGAACAATGTCGAGTTGTGAAGTAGGAGAAGGTTGCTCTTCAGACAAAGTTTGAAGAGGAGAAAGCATTGATTCAGCAAGAAAAAGATCAGTTGCTCGCAGAGCAATTCGAAGTAAAAGAAGCAGTCAACATAGCACTTTTCTCTGTGACAAATTTAGAACCGAAGGTAGAAGACCAATTCAAGCATCAAGTAGAGCATCTCACAGAAGCTATCCAACGGGTACAGCAAAGAATAGCAGACTTAGAGCTCTGCACAGTACCTGACACTCTGCAAGAGGTGAGGGATCAAAGAGAAGCAGCTTCTCGGAGCACAGTTGAGAGAATAAAGGCCCTTGCCATGGAATGTAAGCAAATAAGTGATCACAGTGCCTAGACTTATGAGCGACTCACTGAGAATCTAGAATTCAAGGCACTGGAGTCACAACTCTAGGAGGCGAAGAAGCAAGCAGAAACAATACAGGAATAGTTGAAGCCCCTATCAGTTGTTGAAATGATGAAGCGATCCCAAGAGAAACGCACTGCTCAACAGCAGGTCTGCACCATTCATAGCAGAGTCATGGAAGTGACTCAGAGGCTCTAACCTATATAGGATGAAGCTTGCTAACTGTTCTCAGAGATCGAAAGTTGAGGAGTAGAACTGTAGCAAGTTGTCACTGTGGTTGAACAACGCTTAGAGGGACCTATCAACAAAGCAGTCGTCCAAGATTTCGCTGAGCAAGAGGCCATGGCACAACAACAAGTTAAAGCATCTTGAGCCAAGCTTGAGACTTTTGAGGCATAATTACCCAGATTAGAGTAACTCGGGACGAGTCATAGGTGAGTGTTAGGGGCTTGTTGGCCCTTGACCAAGTTTTGAGGATCCTTGGTCATGTTTGACCTATTTTTGGGACTTCGATGGGCTGTCGAAGACAGAGCGCAAGACGAAGTGGAGATCACAAGATCTCGGCCCCTCTTTAGGGATTTTTTGGTTTTTGGGTTATGTAACGGGTATGGGGATGTCGGCCCATGGGTTTACCCATGCTTAGGCCTATTTTGTAATATATAAATAGAAATCTAGGCAATGTAAGTAGTGACCGGTGGATGAGTGCTAGTACTAGATATGTGCAAGAAGATGTGATTAAGACTTGCAGAGCTAAGTGCAAGTCATCTGTAGTGCTTTGTGTGCAGACTGTGTAAGGCTCTGTGCCTAGATCTACTTGGGGAAGGAGGATCTGGCGAAGTGCGCGTAGATCTCCTATCCTGTGCAGAGTAGTGTTCTGATGCTTTGTGCCTGTAAGAAGCTTGACAGAAGATAATAAAAAGAAGAAGAGTTGGTGGATGTAGCCCCGGGGTGGGGGTGAACCACGTATATCTTGTGTTATGGTTGCTTTGTGCAATGTATTGATTTGTTTATGTGTTTACTTGTTTAGATGCTTTGATATACATGAATGATAGATAGATCTGTTGATGTTACGTGATTAATAATATGGATGAATGCTAGATATGACCTATGTGGATGTGCTTAGTTCTTGAACATACTAGATCTAGTTGAATACTGTGATGCTCTGTAATTAGGGTTTTGTCTGTGAAGTAGATATTGGTTTAATATTGATGAACTGTAATTGCTAAGTGCTTTGATAAGGTGTTATAATCATAGATCTATGTCCCAGCTAAGGTTGCAGACATCTGAGTCTTGCAACCACCCTTGCTTCTACCTCGGGTTAGACTTTATCTGCTTCGTAGGTGTTGTCAAAAGGGCCAGTAGTTAGGGTTTTGTTAGTGCTCTCTTGAGTGTTAAACCCTAGGTCTGCCCCTATGCAAACACCTCAGTTTGTCTTATTAATGTTTGAACAACAAGGTCAAGAATCCTTTAGCTCCTATTTGTTGATGTTGAAACTAAAATATTTCAATGCCAACATCTCAAGCTCCCATGAGGCTATACGAGAAGAGGCAGGAATGGTACCCTAAGTTTAAAACCCCGAAAGAAAAGCACATTAGACCCTACAACCTAAGAGTCTAAGCATGAATCTTTTATTTATGATTTTTCAAATATTTAATTTTTATGTATACAAATGCTAAAATGAAATAATTATAAAGAAAAATAAATAAACTAAAAATTAGTAAGTGATTCCAAGAAAAACCCTAAAATCTAATGAACATAATGAAATGAATTTTTATATTATGTTTTCTTTTAAATATTGCAATCAGTAAAACAAAAGGTTAAACTAATAAAAGAAAGAAAAGAGATTATGTGCATTGAAATTAATTTAAAGAAAAGAAATAAATTGGCATTGTTTTAGTATTTTTGTGTTTTGAATATTGTATCAGAAGAAAATAAAAGAATAAAACTAGGATATCAAAGGGGAATAATTCCAGAGCCTGAAAGTTGATCTTTATTATTTTATGTAACCCCGTACACTCTCTTTAGATTTTTTGATGCTTTTGATTTCCTGTGAGAACTCGGACCAGAAGTGACTCTAACTAATCTAGATGTTATTTGCACTCATACATAGAATAGCCAAGCGTAGAAAGAAGACAAAGAAAAACTAAGTTGAACATTAAACAAAACAATCAAACTGAAGCACAAGTTTGTTATATGCATACAAGTAAATTTATTAGTGCTAACATAACTAAGAATTTTGTACAGTAAAATTAGAAAATAAACCAGTTACCTCATGGACACAAGCAAAACTCATCCTTACTTCATTCTTCTTGCTACTTTGCAAGATGCCCCTACTATCAATAGATCATCAAATCCCCGGACAAAAAATGAATAGAGCATGAATGAAAAAAATAAATCTCACTAAGCTCCATGCATACGTCTCGTTAAATTTGTTTCTCCTTTGCAATGGCTATTTGTTTCTCATTTTATCTAATCCGATGGGAGGTACCAATAGTTAGCCCAGTTTTACATTAACGGGATGAAGTGAGCAACTTGGAATAAAAATAATATGAAATAAAAATTCATTTGTGAAAACTTGCTATTACACATGTCAATTTCTATTTGTGATTTGGAGGAAATGTGGATTAACTGCTTTATAGACCTGGATCTTTTCAAAGATACAGGTTGTCTAAGATCTCTCGCAATGCCACATACAATCTTCACGGAAATTATTTTTAGTAAATGATTCATTGATCCAAAACTTATATCCTTGTTCAATAGATTATTCTTGTACATCAAGAAGAGAGGTAGAGGCAACATGTTTTCGAATACCAGATGCTACTGGAATTGTTATAATAATCAATGGAAAACTTGTAATGGATTCTACTAACGAAGAAAAGGAGATGGTTAGAGGGACACCTCCTTGAGATTTTGCTTCTAAATATGTTCCACCATTCACATCTTTAGCAATGTTAGCATCCATTTAAGACATGTCATCTCTTAGTGTGGAATCTTTTTGATTAGTAGGTTCAATTCGAAGTCAAGTTCTCTTCCTTCTAGCTTTTGAAGATTTCTCTAACATGGTTTTGTACTTTTGAATCCTTTTCTCTTTCTCATTTGTACTCAGAACAACACCTCTGAAATGTTGATTTATTCATATTTCCTTCAACAAGCCAAAATGTGAGAGCTTGAGTCCTATACACCTTTTAATGTCACATTGTAATCTTCTTAAAGATACTTTATAACCACAAATTCAACTTGATAGTTATGTAGAGAGTCTAGACCTTTTCTAGACTTATTACATTAGAAAAAGTTCACTATTGTAATTGCTGTGAAAATAACAAGAAGACAACTTTAAAAGATAATTTCCTTGCCGGATAAAATAGTGATAGTTTTACGTCTTTCCAATAGGCGTGCACTCTCAGCAATGGCCTTTGAAAGTATGCTTAATAGGTAGGGTGATTTATATTTGTAAAGTTATCATGAATGTAGCCACACTTGATCACAAAGCCTCTATTGCCTAGCCTCATAGAACTCATCTACTGTGTATCCATCTCAAAAGAATTGGAATGTTGGAGTGTATCGAATGTTCTTTGTTGATTATGGACACTCATCAACATAAATAAATACAGACTTCAGACACTTTTTACTGATATTATAGAAGGTAGAAAGAATATATATATGCAAACATGGCACCATAAAGATCTATAGCTAATTATCGTCGATGTTTTCCTTATTTTGAGCTGCATGAGGAGGCCCTTGAGCTCGTTATCGTCATGGGAATTCTTCAAATTTCCATGAATATTCATAAGGAGGATCAACCCTGTGCCTTCCAAGCCTTTTTTACTACCAATGTGGTCTGTTGTGTCATCTTTGACTGATGGCATCTTCTCCTTCATGATATAATAGTCTCACACTGATCATAAACTTGAAAGATCTCATTTTGGAGCTCTTCCTTTGTGGAATGGATATTTTCATATAAGTATAGGAGGATTTTTCATTGGACCATGCATGTGTTTTTAAAAAAACACTTGATAGGCTCCCCACAACTGAGGAAGGAGTCATCCACAAAATACCCACTGACCAATTGTTGTCTGTGTGGATGAGGCAGTTAAATAGGAGTGATCAAGTATATTGGAAGTTATCAAGTTACATGTACTTTCACATACATTTAACATTTCACAACCTCATTGGAGCCATAATCCAATGGACTCTGACAACAACAACAACAACCCCATTGTTTTGACTCCATAACAAAGGTGATATGCATTGCAATAGAAGTTTCATATCACTATGAAGCTTGATAGTAGGAATAACAACATTTGACTCTCATGAATCACTGACCAAGGAGGTTTTCCTCAATAACTTCTTTTGTTAATCATTTCTTGAGTACATGGAAACCAAGCCCTTTGATAATTCCAAATTATCTCCCATTTTATCATTCCATCAACAATAATCAAAATACCTTCAAAGGATATGTGATCCATTGATAGAAATGTAGACATTAAACCTCAAACAGTTCTTCGACAGAGGAGGAGGAGGAGAAGGATGTGGATCTTAAGATTAAGGATAAGCTATCGAAGATGGATGCAGACATGGTCATATACACTAAGATCTTAAAATAGACATTAACAAATATGTTGAGAGAGAACAGTGCACTTCTTGCCCCTCCCTACAAGATGTTGGTGAGAGCAAACATAGAATAAGGTATGATAATGTAGTAATATCGTTCATCTGAATAAGCTTATAAGCATGTATCCAATATGTAAGGGTTCAATATTAGGGATATACGATTATCTCTTACTCGTTGTACAAGTAATACAAGTTGATTCTTATTGTGCATGATATGCCATTCCAAAACCGGTTCCATCTACGCCTTCTTAACAATGCATCCGCATTCCACATTGTTATACATTTCCTTTGTCGATGAAGAGTTAGATATGAAATTTAGCTTACATGAGAATACTTGGGATATAGTGGTAGGAAGAGGACGTGGCAAACATGGTATACTAATATATTTTTTTCTTTTGGCATGGCATGGAGTAATGTCAAAGTCATAACCCAAAAAGGCATGGTATAAAATTTATGTAGTAATGTCATAATTAGAAAGAAAAAAAAAAAAAGAGGCTACATGAAATATATCTGGCGAAAAGTGAATCATGAGTGCAAAATATGATATCATGAGGAGTGCGAAAATGGGCCATATTTAGCGATAGGTCAAGAGCCACGACAATTATACTAAGTATTTCGTCAACTTTGCCAAGTACCATGTCAACCTTTTCAAAAACTTGTATTGAACCTGTTTTCATCTGAATGAATTTCTAACGTGTCCAACATGTATAACTGACCAGCGACCATTATTATTATTCTTTATCCAATATTTGTCATAATTTCTAAAATATTCTTGAATGGCAAAAAATCTAAAGACATCATCAAGTAATCTAGGGATTGGCTAGATTGTCAAACTTTAAAATGTGTAGCAACAACTCAATGAGACTGCACAAAAACTTTGCACAATTAATGTGAATTGAGGGGGAGCCTGGCAATGTTTTGTCGGCTAAGATTGTTGACCAAAATGGTGGTCAACAAATGCCAACTAATAGATGTGTGTTGCTTAAAGTGGTATGCATGCTTAAGTAACTCTGGTATTTGGAGAACAATGCATTGAAGTGTATGGGGATTTAGGATCAACACAATTGATGGAACATATCAAAACGATCTGAAAGTTGGATGAATTGCCATGCATGTGTGTTGAGGGAAAGCCCAAGGTAACTATGAGCATCCACAACGTGTATGCAAGAGATATATCAAGATGGCAGAGATGGAGAAGGGAAAATAAATGAAGGTTTGGGAAGGACTGAATGACTACTTTAAGCAAGGATTTCCCGCTTAGTAAGCATATAATAGACAAAGCAAGGAATTTTGACACACAAACAAGGGAACATGGTTCATCTGTAATCATGTTGTCCACCAAAAGAATTGGTCAATCAGTTAATCATAATATACAGATAACTTTCTAGATCACTTATCATTACTCCATCAAGTCTGACCACCAAATCAAAAGCGATGAATGAAAAGGAAAATAAAGCATGTAATTCAAAACAAAATAAAAAGTGAGAAACGAAACTAAATTAAATTGAAGCAAACCAAAAACTTAATCTATCCCCTTTGTTGAGAATTTTTTTTATTTATTCATTTTTATTTATGTACAGGGGAAGAGGAATGCAACAACCTATGACTCAAGTGTGATGACACTTGGCATAGAGGAACGCATCATTGGCTTTACATACAAGTTTCATGACTTGGAAGGAATCACACAAGGAATTCTCACCGACTTGCCAACCAACAAATGCACATGGAGAGAGAAAAAGACTTAGCAAGACCCAAAATAAATGGTTACCATCCTACAAGACTTGCTAACCAACAAGATGATCCTTACACCTTATACTAAAAACATCAATGGAATCAAGGACATTGAGCTTATGGTTCGAAGTTTTAATGTCAATGATATAATCTATGGACTCATCAAACATCTCAATGCCATCTGTTACAATCTTCCTACGAGGAATAGGGTTATCATACTCCAAGGAAAAATATAAGGGATTTAAAAACATAGGAAGTCCCTTGAACTCATTATCAACATCAAATGAAAGTATGCATATAAGAGGGGTATGCATACATGTATTGAGTTCCTTCACTTCTCTTAATCGAAACATTGGATTTAAATGAGAATTTTCCAATTCAAGATCTTGATCAAACCCATGAATATCTTCAAAGGAACACTCATCACATGTATCAATAAAATCGAAAGGGTTTTCATCAACTTGATTTGACCATTCATTAGGAACATCATCATATAAAAATGTGTCATAAAGGGGATTAAAGAGGTCAAAATCGACTTTCTTCTTTGCATAGTCAATTTCACCATTGTATGCACATAAATGAGAGACTTGGGATAAACCATGATCTTGGGTTGGGTTTGTCTATTAGTTTCGATAATGGGGATATTTGGAATGTGAGAGGTGGGTTGATCGTTAAGCATCATGATATGATCTTGATCATATTCACATCCAAACTCTTGATCACAGGTGGTAAAGGTATCATAATTAGGCATTAGGTAAGAGGGTTCCAAGGATCTCTCAAGGTGGGATTTTTTTGAAAATCGATGTTCAAGGGAGAGCATGTGATTTTGTAAATCTAGGATGATGGGTATTAAGGATGAAAAATCTTTGTGTGAATCACAACCACCAAAAGAGAAACATGTTCTATGGGATTGCTCTTTGAAATAAAGGCAAATGATTAAGGCTAGCTACATATTTTGAATGTTCTTCTCATCCAACCACCAACAGTAAAGGGGGGGTCGACAATCATAATAATGCAAGAGGAAAGTCAAGTTGGTAGGGTGATTGGACATAGGACTGCAGTTATATAACTAGATAAACCTAAGGTTAGAAGCGTGAATACTTTCACTTTCCTTCATGTGAAATCGATTAAATCTCTTAAGGTGCTCATAAGGGTTATCCAAGTGCCCAAAAGTAGAAGTAAACCAATAAGAAAGTTCGGACCACATGGAGATGCCTTCATCAGATGGGTTGGCAAACAAGGAAGCAGCATTACCATGAAGGGAGTTTTTAAACAAGATCAAGCAACTGTCATTTTCATTAACTATGAGGATGGTACAAGCATTAGAAAATGCACGAAGATTCTCTTCCACTGTAACAGTTTTGTCACCCAAAAATAAAGGTAAATGCTCCTTGAACTTGTAAGGAAAAGGATTAACCACGTAAGCAAGCTTCAAAGGGGTAGGTATAAACCACGGGTAATAGTTCAGGTATTCCTCAAATTTGAAAATTCCATACTTGTATATGACTTTTCCAAGATTAGTAGTCGAGATCGTAGGATTATAACCACTATACATGTTTTCAATCAGTTGAGACATAGAAGTTTGGCCAAAGCTAGTCATATTGCTTCTCACAGATGAAGAGGATAAAAGAGGGCCTTGAAGCAATTAAAGAAAAAGAGAGAAACATTGAATGGTCTTCCCCAGTACGGTTGTCAAAATATGTTGATCTTGAAACTATAATGTTTCAATACCAACATCTCAACCTCCTGTGAGGCGAGGCAAGAAGAGGCGGGAATGGTACCGTAAATTTAAAGCCCCGAAAGAAAATCACATTAGACCCTACAATTTAAGAGTCTAAGAATGAATATCTTATTTATGATTTTGCAAATATTTAATTTTTATGTGTGTTTTGCAAATTTAAGTTTTTTGTATATTTTGTTTTGTGCATGAAATATAAATTAAAACAAAAAGTTAGTATAATTAAAAATACAAATGCTAAAATGAAATAATTTTAAAGAAAAATAAATAAACTAAAAATTAGCAAGTGATTCCAAGAAAAACCCTAAAGTCTAATGAACATAGTGAAATGAATTTTTATATTATGCTTTTTTTTTTAATATTGATATTAGTAAAACAAAAGGTTAAACTAATAAAATAAATAAAAGAAAGAAAAGAGACTATGTGCATTGAAATTAATTTAAAGAAAGGAAATAAATAAGCATTTATTTATTTTTAAGTATTTTTGTGTTTTGAGTACTATATCAAAATAAAATAAAAGAATAAAACTAGAACATAAAAAGGGGATAATTAAAGAGCCTAAAAGTTGATTTTTATTATTTTATGTAACCCCATACACTCTTTGTTGGCACAGGGGCAGACTCGGGGTTCAGCGCTACAGCGCACCAACAAAATCTTAACTATCGGCCCTTTCGGAAACACCTGCGAAGCAGATGAAGTCTCACCGGAGGTAGAGGCAGGGGTGGTTGCAAGACTCAGGTGTTTGCAAGCTTAGCTGGGACATAGATCTGTGATTTTAACACTTAATAAGGCACTTAGCACTGTTGGTTCTTTAATATGCATTCAATATCCACTTCGCTTATAACACAGGGCTTTGCACCATTCACAATCATCTAACATATTCAAGTACTTAGCATCGGTAAACTACATCAGATCTAACAGATCAAGAACTAAGCCTATTCATGTGTATCAGATCTAACATCCTACATATCATTAGCACTTTAAGCATAAGTAGATCTATTCATTCATCTCATAGCACTTAGCAAAATGGTAACATAAACACATTGAGACAAGCACAAAGCAACACAACACAGTATTTAAGTGGTTCACCCCCACCCTGGGGCTACGTCCATGAATTCTTCTTCTTTATTAGCGTCTTCAATATGTTACAAGAACAGAGCCATCAAAACCCTACTGTGCACAGGACAAAAGATCTGTGCAGCTCGCTAGATCCTTCTTCCTTGTGTTATAGCACAAAGCCTTTTCCAACTTCCTACAATGACTTGCACTTAGCCCTACAAGTCTCATATAGGCACAAAGCACTTACAGACCTTACTTTCACTTAGCATACATCACATAGATGTCGATCTATCCTCTATCTCACTAGATTACTGTTTATACATACAAAATAGGCCTAAGCATGGGTAAAACCCATGGGCCAATATCCCAATCCCGTTACATATTCCCAAAAACCCAAAATGGACCCAAAAGTGGGCTGAGATCCTATGATCTCCGCTCCATCTTGCGCTCCTCCTTCGATGGTTGTCGAAGTCCCAAAATAGGTCAATCTAACCAAGAAACTCCCAAAACTTGGTCAAGGGACAACACTCTCTTTAGATTTTTTTATGCTTTTGAATTCCTACAAGTGTTGGACAACTGAGAGGGGGGTGGGCTGAATCAGTTGTTACTGTGCTTAAAAAATTATGCCCATTTTAAACTCTTTACAGAACACTCAATAATGTTCAAAATAATGCAGGGAAGTAAGCAATAGAATATTCAACATCAATCACACACATGAAATATACATAGGCATATATTTACTGAAGAAACCCATAAAGGGAAAAACCTCTTCTTCTTGATATGATAAGTAATCTTTATTTTTTGTACATTATCATTCTTATGAGCACCAACTCCTTTTGAGGCTACCACCTTTGTTTTACAAGCACCAACTCCTTGAGTGTTCCAGCACCAACTTCCAGTTACACAGGCACCAACCTGTATAACGGAGAACACTAGTCCTCCCTTGCACCACCCTACCACCATGGTTTTTTTAGATGCAACCTGATGGAAGCTACAACTCCCTATGTTCAAGCACCCACTTGAAACTTTGAGGACAACAGTCCTCCCTAGCACCACCCTACCACCCTGAAATATAAATCTTTGCTTTTCATAAATTTATCACAGTGATACAGTATTGATCAGTGGCTTACCAGCCTCATCATTGTTCTGCTACACTGCTTTTCTCTATCAGCATCAGTGTCTTCATTCTCGCATCTTCTTAAGCTTTATGATCTTATGCTCTATCTCTGCATGCGCAAATCGGCTTACTCTCTCTCTCTCTCTCTCTCTCTCTCTCTCTCTCTCTCTCTCTCTCAAATATGCATCTTTGTTCTATATCTTTCTTCTGCGTTTTATGCTCTATGTATTATTTCCATTCTATGCGCTATGCCTCTTCTATGCATTTCAGCTGCTCCACACAGCATGCTTCCACCCGCATGAAAAACTCTCAACATAAGCAACTATCTCTTGTATGTTATGTGTATATTTATCATGCCAAGTCCTTTGCCAGATCATACACCTAAATCTTCGTTCTCTCTGGCAATCATGTTGAGTCTATTCTTCATAAGTGGTTGTTATCCTGAGATTCTTTGGCTTCTCTAGTAGTTATAGTCTTCAACACTTTTCCATCTGTCAATTGTCTCTATGATGAGTCTTCATCCTACTGGTAGTTGCCTCGAGACTCTTAAGTTCCTCTAACGATCACCCTGAAGCTCTTCGAATTCTCTAGCGATTATGCTCAGTGTGTTCATCATCAGTGGGTGTTATCATGAGATTCCTTGGCTTCTTTGGAAGTCGAAACTCTTCATCTTCTTTGTATATTACAACCAGATGTCTTTGGCTTCTTTGGCTTTTAAGCCCCTTCCTTCACGTGACCATTGGAAGTGACCCAATTGTCTATTCAAAAGGCGCTTCCCGATCTCGGTCTAGTGAGCGCTAGCTCCTTTTCACAATATGACCTTGGGCTATGAACTTCACATGACCACGCAATTGCGGGCGTGTCCATAGGCGGTTTGAGGGCAACCCACTTTTCACCCCGCAATTCACTATGAGCCTCCACGCATCCTTTCTCTAAAGCCATGGTTTCGATTGCGGCCCGCTCATGAAAAATTAAGACCCGAGCATGTTCTGGCCCCGCAATGCGACATGACTGTCAATCTTACGATCTTGACGGTAATCCTGAAACAGACGGATCAAATCAGATGGTTTATTCACGGAAACAAATCAATGGTCAAATTTGATCCTTACACTCATCCTTTCATTTTTCAATCCAATGGCTAGGACTTAATCAAACATTGAGATGGACGGTTGTCGGAACTTCTCCCTTTGGAACTTCGGAATTTCAACTTCTCAAACTTACACTATCTTTCCATTGTATAATGATCAACGGTTGAGGATACACCTGAAGTGATCTTTCAGATCGGATGACTCGTGTTCTTACTGATGTGGTCTGCCACATGTCCTTAATGAGGTGGTCTACTGACGTAGGTGAGACGTCTAGGCAATGAAGTGGAATGTGGAGGTAGAGCGCGGTAGTGGAGTGTGACGTGTAGTGGGTAGTGGAGTGTGATGTAAAAGCACGGAGGTGGTATTTATGAGTGATTTGGTGGTTTACTCGGAGGGGGGGTCAGGCGGTAAGTGGTAATGA
>JZKD02S1673395.1:878025-888686 GCA_000966675.3 Picea glauca
TCTTATTTATACAAGACTGGCACGTGTGAAAGGTCACAACTAGCAGGGCCGACCTCTCACTCTGGGTGGGTAAACCCACCTTTAATTAATTTTGGGTCTTCCATAATAACTGTTGCGACTGACTTCTTATTCTGCCCTTTGTAATTGTCCGATGACCAATCCGCAAAAGAGGATTTGGTCCTTATACAATTACCGACATGATTAATCCACAATGGGGATTAATCCAATAACAATAATAATAATAATGACATGATTAATCTACAATGGGGATTTAATCCAATAAGAATGCTCTTCGCAGTTACATTATTTCAACAATCGGTTGATGTGATGATGTACCTTTCCTTTGAATATTTAATTGCAGGGTTGATTGGCCCAATGAAGTCAACTGTCGATTTCTCAAATGCCTGTAGCGCTCTAACGGGTTGTAATGGAAGTTCATCTCAGTGTGACGCCTTGCCCACTGTTTGACATACATCACACGGTCTGGCGTATGGTTTTTCATCTTTGAAAAGTGTTGTCCACCACAATCTTGCATGTAGAACCTTTTTTGTTGTTGCCTTTCCTCCTACATGTCCTCCTGCACTTCCACTATGGCATTCCCAAAATATATCCTACCATTCATGATCTAGGACACATCATCTGAGGGTGTTGTCTAGTCCTAGCTTATAAAGTTGCTCGATGATCAACTGGTAATCTGATGCTCTGACGACCATATGGCGTTTATGGGTTGCGGAATATCTTTCAGGATAGGCCCCTGTACTGAGAAAGATTGTTATGTCCTCCAGATATTTCAGTATGGCCTCGATCCTGAATAAATCTACATCTAGGAGATGGTCATCCACTGCTCCGCCACTTTCTCCTAATTCTAGTCTGGATAGATGGTCGGGTTCAACGTTGCATCATCCTGGCTTGATGATGACTTCAAAGGAAAATTCTTGAAATAACAACAGCCATCTGCAAATTCTTCCTTCCAACACAGGTTTGTTAACTAGGTATTTTAATGTTGAATGATCAGTAAAGAATTTGAAATGAGACCCTAACAGGTAATGTCTAAATTTTTGCAAAGCGTAGATCATGGCTAAGCCTTCCCGTTCTGGCATTGTGTAGTTGCGCTCTCCTTGTGACAGCTTCTGACTCGCAAAGTAGATAGGGTGATCCATAGCTCCCTCTCTAGGTTGCATTAAGATATCTCCTAAGGCAATTCCTGAAGCATACACATGGACATGAAATTCCTTATCCTAGTTTGGGAATATCAAGGTCAATGTTGTAATGAGCTTTTCCTTAAGTGTCCCAAATTCTTTATCACATTCGAGAGTCCATTGGAACGGTTCAACGTTTTTCAGGAGGTTTTCCAAGGATGTATTAATGTTAGCATATCTTTGAATGAACCTACGATAGTAGCTTGTATGTCCTATTGTAGAGCGCAATTGTTTAATACTCGTAGGTGGCGTCATATGCACAATTGCCACAACTTTAGCTCGGTCTACTAATACTCCTTCTCGGCAGACTATGTGGCCCAACAGATTTCCATGTGATACACAGAAGATACACTTCATGAGATTTAGTGAGACTTGTAACTCTCGGCATCTGTCCAACATTAGCCTTAGTTGTGCTACATGTTCCTTAAGAAAACTATATATTATCCAATCATCCATATAAACTTCTATGAACTTGTGAATGAACTCTCTAAAGGCGGCTATCACAATCCTAAAGAAAACTATAGGGGCATTCATTAAACCAAATGGCATCACATTGTATGCAAAAGATCCCCATTCGGTAATGAAGGTGGTTTTTCTCTTATCTTCTTCAACAATCCTAACTTGATGGTATCCTGAAAATCCGTCTGTAAATGAGTATGCTTCCTTCCTCGCAACCTGGTCTAGGACCTCATCGGTAAAGGGTGTTGGGAAAGGGTCATGCACACAGGCAGAGTTGAAGCTTCTGTAGTCCACACAGACTCTAATATCCTCGCTATCTTTCTTTCTTTGAATGACTATCGTGCTGACCCATTTTGCTTCTCCTACCAGAAAAATGAGACCTGCTTCTAACATCTTATCAATATCCTTCTTGACTTTCTCTTTTACTCTTGGGTTAAGATGGTATGGCCTATGTCTGATAGGCTTGGATCATGGTTTTAACTCAATCTTCATTTCTCCCATAACTCCTTTGATTCCCTTCAATTCTGAAAAAGTATTTGGGAACAAATCTTCGTATTCCCTCAGTAAACTCTATATTTCCTGACTGGTTTACTCATCCAAGTAATCTCCTACCAAAGCTATTTTGGGTTTCTCTTCGGTCTGTATATCGAATCTCTTCAATTTGACTGGGTGATTATAGGAACTATCGGTCTGGCTAGGTATGGTGTTTTGGATATCTCTACTCCCCTTTGTCTCTTTGATGGCTAGGTTTCTCAGTTCTTCTAATTCGTCTAGCCTTTCTGAAGCTTTGTTAATCTGATAGCATTCTATAGGCTTTTCAATCAAGGGTAAGTGGAGTTTACTTTGAAGTTCCTGAGTATGCTTGGGACACACTACAAAGTCTAATCTGTTATCACTATTTGTTGTAAAAAGAAGTTCTTTAACCTTTGGTAGGACTAATTCGAGCTCAAGGTACTTACTTGTGAATGAGAAGTCTTTGCAAAATTGGGTTGCTAGTATCTGCCAATCGTAGGTCTGTCGTCTGGTTTCCTCAAGTATAAACCAAGATTTTAGGATTGGGCCTAGAGAATGGGGGAATACATGAACCCATAAGTGAGAGGGTATCTCGCAGCCTTCCACTGTGCCACGCACTATTGAATGTGTATCCTAGGGTCTGATTCTTCGTTGAACAGTTGCGCAACGGGGAGTTTTGTCTACATTTCTGATTCTAACTGCTTCCTATTCCAAAACATGTACTTGAGAGATTGCTTCACCTCGTCCCAAGGTGTGAGTGCGGCTTTATGAGTATCCCACCATCTGGTGTGGGTGTTCTGGAAAGCTATATCTAGTACCAAGATTCTTTGATCTTCTCCCACAGTTTCTTCCATATTCTGCAAAAAGTTGTCTAGTTCTGAGGTGCCATCGTATACTGGGTGTTCTCTAACTTTGGTTCCAACCCATCTGGTCATTCTGATAGTTGCGCTTCTTCTTGAGAGTCTGCCATGCAAACCTTGTTGAAAATTATCAAAAGCTAGTTCTGAATCTTCATCTGTTGACTGTATACTTCACCAGCTTATTGATCCATCTGTAGTGGGGTTTATATAATCGTTTCTTGTCCCCACTGTTGCAGTGTACAACTGGTCTAGGTCTTCTCCTTCCATATTATTGTCCGTTGGCTCTGTGTACCTGGGTCCTACATATGGATCCAAAGGTTGAACTACCTTGATTCCCTCAGCTTCAAAATTCATGGTATCTTTCTTTAAGTCAATTCCTGCATAATTTTCATAGGCCCAATCGATGCCAAGTAGCACAGGGTAGGGGTCCTTGTCTCCCATGATCTCAATGAATTCAAAGTCAGGCATTGATTTTACTCCTACTACATCGATTTCCATAATCTCCAATTTTCTTATGGGAAATATACAGTATTGATTTTCCATTCTCAGCTGAATCGAGGAATATGTCTGTCTCGGTTTTCCCAAGGCTTCCCAAGTCTTCTTGGGTAGAATGTTCACATCTAACCCTAGGTCTAACATGACGTCCTTGATTTCGAACTCATCTAACTGGGCTACCAGCCGAAATTCTCTTTCGGTTCTTACTTTTCTTCGCTGCACTCTCTGAGTACTTTTCTCAGGAAGGTTAGCTCGAATCCTTGCTTCTGAGGTTTCTTCATTCCCTAAGACTAGGTACAACGCATTGCACAACTTCTCTATGATTTGATCATTCCGTAGAATGTCAGAGAATAATTGAAACCAGAGGTCGACTATGTTTTGAGGTTTCTCATGCTATCTTGGTATAACTACAGGGTTTTTGGGTGCAAGGGGTGAAGCAGGGGCTTGATCCGTCTTAGGGTAACTAGTCGGTTGGGGGGTGTCCTCTTGCATTTCATGACTAGGAATATTTCAGAATACTTCAATGGCATCTTTAAAGAACAACTTTTTCTTTAGGGGGTCATACCTGTCTCCCTTTGGTGCTACTTTCTGGATTTGAGGTAGAGTCTCAGCATTAGCTCTTGTCTTCGCTCCTCCTCGAGTAATGATATTAAGGTTGGGAAAATGTCCCTTAGAAATCCTCTTGATCTCTGAACTAATGAGGTTATTTCCTCTTTGCCACACTCTGTCTTCCCACTTTGCAATTAGCTCTGGGCAGTCTTTGGTTGTGTGTCCATTGGTTCTGCAGTGAGAGCACCATGGTCACCTTGGATGAGGACAATCTCTGGCTAAGTGACCTTGTTAATCATAGTTGTAGCATCTACTTGGTCCTCTTCCCCCAGTTCTCCCTCCTCTAAAGTCCCCTCCAGCTCCACCTCCTCGACCTCTTCCTAGTCCCTACGAGTTTTCATTCACCCTGAATGTTGTTCGGTCCAGCCTGTCTGTAAGTGCTTCCAACACTCTACATTGATTGGTAGTATGCGTGGTGGATGCGCAGAACTCATAGTGCACGGTGTTTGGTACTGTCGAGTATTTCTGCATGATGGGGCACTGTCTTGGTCCATGCCCATGGGTTCGAAAGATCTCACAATATTTCGTTGTTGGTGCTGCTTGGCCTCCTGGGAAAGCGTGATATGGGGCTGGATGATGGAATGGTGAGTTCATCGATACTTGCGCAACTCCTCCCATAGGTCTTGGTGAGGTTACCATCAGATTTTGAGGAGGTCCCATTCCCCTCATTCGCAGACATTCAATCGCCAAATGACCTTTTGTATAGCATCATGTGCACCAAACCTGCAGTCGTCCTGGTCTGTGTATTGTCAACTCTTGAATATTTTCTGTAAGTGTTGATATATTCCCTTGTAGTTGCGCTAGATTCACATATACCGGGGGTCGGGTTACTCTCAACCTCCCAGGGTATCCCGCCATGGCTTTAATCTTCATAGATTGTTCTAAGGCGTCTATTAACATGGCTATTCACTGTCGTGTTAGCATAATCTGAGTTAGCGATAGCAGTCCCTGAATGTACCACTCTCTTTGATGTTCCTCATGGATTGGATGTGCCAACCTCCCTATGGCATATTTGAACTTCTGGCTATACTCTGAGGCTAATTCCCCTTCCCTCTACTGGATCTCGTGCAACTCAGACAAAGCTTGTTGTTCTGACTAAAGCAGTTTGAACTCTGCTACGAACCTTGTCTATACTTGGTTAAGTATGAACGCTTGACCTTGCGTCCTTGGCACTCCTGGCTCAATGATATTCATGTACCACTTGAGATCGCGACCTCTCAAGATAGTTTGGAACTTGACCAGCTTATTTGCATTCGGAGTCACTCTGGATCTCCAGATTGCTTCACACAAGAACCAGTGTTGTTCAACGTCTTCATCTCACTTACCCCAAAATTCTGGGTATCGGGCAATCGAACCTCCCGCATGGTTGGCCATTGTTGATCATGTTTTTTGTATCAATATGGGCCCTAATGGTCCTACTTGTGATCTACCAGGGGATCCCAATATCCTCCTTGTACTCGCACTTCCTGGTTGTGACTGGTTAGCTAATTGTACTGGAACAGAACTTGCATGAGAAGGTAGTGTCAAACTTACTGCTTGTATAGAAGGTGCTTGGGGTATGGGTGATTCAGGTCTGGCGCCACTAGCTTCAGGACGGTTTTCTTTGATCTAGGGGATCTCGTTAACTTCCACTGGGATGATATGTTTAGTCGGATCCTCGATCTCTCCTGTTATCAGGGCCGAATCTTCTCGTTCTCCTCCAAGATTCATGTCGGCTTCTTCCTCTCTTACATCCACGCTTCCTCCTTCTCGTCCTGATTCCTGGGGACTTCTTGCTCTCCTTGCTTCTCTCTCGTTTAATCTTTCACTGGCCAGTCATTCCTGTCTTCTCATCCTCTCAAATTCTTCCATCTGTCTTTCCTTGATTTCTCCCGATCCTCCTTCATTCCTCAAATTTCAGACTGTCTTGCAGCTTTCTTGATCTTGTTGTGCCACCATTTCTCAACTATGGCGGCTCTCTTCAAGGCTCTCTCATCTCTCGAATCCATTTCTTGTTGTTTCCCCCCCATTTGTCAAAGAACCCTTCTCTCATGCCATAAATTTCACCCTGTCTCGCCCTACCCCAAGCGAGGGTGTTTACACTACCATCTTGGTTGGGGACATAATCAACATCCCTTCCTCCACCAAGAAAGCCTTAATCCAGAGGGGAATCTCGTTTAACAGTCTTCCCCTTGTGTCTTTTTTGAAAATTTCCTCTGCCCACAAAAAATACTGGTGGTTCTCAGTGGCAAATTCGATTCTGTATCCTTCTATCGTGGTGCTAACCCAGAAATCCACAGCTCCTGTGACTGGGAAATCCAGCCTGTGGAGTGCTACTAACTTGTCGGTATCCCATGCGCAGATCTTCTTGATCCGACCCTGGAACTCTAGAGCTTCTTGGAGTCTCTTGATCTAGTGGAAAAATTCTACCGGGAATTTAACCCATAAAATCTTGTAATGGTCACTCGATCTTTCCGAGTAAAAGATTGCTTCCCTAGTAATTCCCACTAATTTTCTTCTTAGTTCCGCTTCTTTCCATATGAAGGCATCACAGTTTCTTTCCCACCATTGATCAATGCCAGATCTACGGATCAGCGGTAGCATTCTTCCTACAGGTTCCCTTCTAATACTTCTCCTAGCAACAAAATCATTTTTTTGGCGTGAATTTGATCAAACCAGGGTCCTTCTCAGGTTACCAACAAAAGGTATCGTGTAGTATAGAGCTCTGGCACTTTCATCTCCTCTGAAGAGAAGAAGTCTCACCCAAAACGCTGTTGAGACAGAAAGATAGGGAAGGGTAGGGAAAATACTAAAGAGAATCCATAGATCATTTGTAACTCATTCTTGTTATTGTGCAAAAGGCAACGTCAGATCTGAGACATCTAACTACAAGAATTGAACCTACTTACGTAATGAATAACAATTAACCATATAACCATCAAACATAACTCATAAGCCATAAAGGAAAAATGTAATGCATAAGTAAACATACAAAGACACATCATATTTGAAAATTTGGTTCTCCTTCATATTAGCTTCTGGATCTTTCCTTCATTACAGACTCAGAGTTACATAGAAAGGTTCAGTACAGACTCTGGTTTGTCTCTTACTACCAGTTTCAACAACCAGTCCCAAAACCTTGGATGACTCTGATAAACATAACTCGTCCCAAATCTAACCCAACCAACAGACTAATAGAACAACAATAACAATCCAACCACACCCCAATACACCAATCTATGCTTTAACCAACCAACCCCTTTACAATTATATTCAATCCTATATATAGCTGGGTTATGTCTTCCTATTCGGCTTGCTCACTTTCCTGTTCTGTTGCAACTGTTTGTTGCTTAGCTGGTGTTGCGCTGGCTTCCGTAGCTGCTTTTATGTTACTCTTTCTTCCAGAATCCGATGAAGTTTGCGCGACTTATGCTTAATCAAAACTTGTGCAATTCTTACCCAAAAATGAAGGGCCCAACAACATTCATAACTGGATCTTGGAAACACCTTTATTGATTTAATTTGGGACGTGAGCTTGTCCAATGCAATTCTCATTGATGTTGTTAATTTCATCCTCATCTAATAACAAGATTGCATCTATACTCGCCCACACTCAAAGGGAGGTCTGCAATCTTCTTGTTTTATCGGGTCCTAAGAGAGCACATTCACCAAGACGACACTCTAGCCAATGAGGCTATCTCTCTCAAAATTCAAGTGCTTGGGGAAAATGAGGGTTTTTTCTATCAACCAATACATTAATACCACAAGTTTTGCATATGAAGGCACGTAACATCATATTGATGAAACATATGTCACAACACCATATCCTTTGGATTACAAATGAGGTGCATAGATACAAAAGGACCTATCCATCCCCCTCTCGCATGCTTGACCTAAATTGTGGTTTGTCTCTTGAACATTTCAGTGAGGTTTATCATTGGCGAGGTGAGATAAAGAATTTTGGTATGGAATAAAGCATATTGTTGGGAGTAAGACTACCCTATTGGAAAATCCCCTCGTAAGAGTTTCCCTCATCTCTTGGATGTTTTTTTGGATATTTTGTTTAATGGTTTTAGACTCAAGACATGCTTTGTGTGTGGAATTTTCACCATTCTGGCCTTTGGATTTCTTCTGCATGTTTGGATTTTCGTTGTTAGTTCATCCTTGGACTACACTTGGTATCTATTCATTTGGTATTTTAGTATATAGATTTAGAGAGTTGTTGTCCTTTGGTAATCCCACCATCTTCATTCCAGAGTCTAGCTCTCTAGTTTTGCTTAGTATTGGGAATTTTGGTCTAACGGATTTGTGGACCTTTGGAAACATGTCAATGTTCCTTGGTTGGTGGTGTAGTGGGATTACTCTTGTGTTTTTGTTTCATGGATATTCAAAGGTGAATACATATCCCCTATCTCCTCTCAAGGTATGCATTTAGTATTTATTCATTTGGTCTTTTGAGATATAGATTTTGAGAATTGTTGTATTTTGGGAATCCAATCACCTTCATTTGGGGGTTTGGCTCTCTAGTTTTACATGGTATTGTGAATTCTAGTCACAGAGATTCACAAACTTTTAGTATCTTGGCAATGTTGTTTAGTTGGTGGTGCAGTGGGTTTCCTCTTATGTTTTGGTTTCTAAGATTTTTGAGCTAAATACAAAGCCTCGATATCCTCTCAAGGGTTGGTAGCTCTATTTCATTCTATGTATTGTTCCCATGGACTACCAGGAAACCCAAGAAATTCAAATGGTCCTTTGTATACATGAAGAATCTATTCAATGCAACAAAACTTATCTCTTATTCGTGACAACAAAAGTGCATGAGAATGGGCATTGGTGTTCATCTCAAAATGCCATAATCATGAATACTTTGGTTCAACAAAAGCAATAAATAGATACCCTGGAGGTAGAATGTAATATGTTAAGAAACATGGTTCTCAATCTAAGCAAAGGATCCGAGATAGCTACTTCTAATCATAAGATGTCAATAAATTCTATTCGAGCAAAATTCGAGGAAGATATAGTTTACCAAATGATAGATGACATGGATCTTGGAAATAAAGAGTCTCTTCCTACCAATATGGGGCTAGAAGAAGCTAACAACCATCATGTTTTTCGCTAAATTTTATGTTATGTAAAGCAATTAGAATTTTAGCTGTTTTTCTAAGACTGTATACATGTAAGAAATATTGGGATGTTTTATCTATGGACATTTGCATGCTATCTTTTTGGCATATAAGAGTTGCCTATTTTGTTTGGAAATTCATGTCAATAGGTTTTGAAATCTCGTTGTTTAGCTATGCTACAACCTTTATGATATAAATTTCCTTGGCTTCTATTTAAAAAAAATAACAAAAAAACCCTTAGGTTATGGCAAGAGCAGGTTTTCTTACTTTGGTATCAATGACATTACCATCAAGACCTTTCTTCAATCTAATATCAATTAACATGATCCTTACTTGGAAAAATCTCAATTGAGTATACCTTTCTCTATATTTTGTAGACATCTTGTTTAAATGACGAGAACAAGATAACATAAAATATTTCAAGAATGAATGAATTATTTAGCATCTCCCTGACCCCTTGTTGTAGGGGATTCTTAGGCCCCTGTCATCATACATTAGAGTTAATACACAAATGTATGTAATAAAGATGACAAACCAAAGTAAAGATATGTAACAAATGACAAATGCATAAAATAACTAAACTAATGATTAGTTGGAGAAGGTACAACCGCTCCAATCATTTATCCTATGTATTTATACTCGTGAATAAGGAATAAACGATGGATTGGTTAACCTTCCCAATTACTCTCTTCTTTCGTGAGTATGTGTGTGTTGTGCTTCAATGTAGTCTCTCTCTGAATGTCGTTGTAATATACAAGATTACAACATCAACGTCCTTACCTCCTCCATTCGGCTAGGTGAGAGTGGCAGCAGATGGGGGTAGTATGAACCTGAAGAAGATGGAGAAATAAGAGGATTGATTGTTGCTTGTGGATGTTGCATGCTCATGGATATTGATTGTTCATGATATTGAAAATGCTCACTGAAAGTGGATGTTGAGGAAGAGTTGTTCTAGATCGTTCGTGGTCGATCCATGGTTCGTGGTTGATCCATGGTTCGTGGTGATGCTCAAACCTACAAAAGAACATGATGGAAAATTTGCAAAGATATGAGTGATGTTTCTTGATATTGAAGATGCCAAAGAAGATGCTCGAGAGAAAATTGTTGACAAACATGGATGCTCGTGGAATGTTTATGTTGTTTAAAATATTCTTGTTCGTGGTCGACTACTCATAGATGTGCTCGTGGATGTCGTCTAGTTCTTGATGATTGATTACTTGCACATGTTGGACGCTACACACAAGCCAATTCCATTTTAATGGTCCTAACATTATACCAATTTCACGTGGTTGGTGGTGCACATACCCCCATTGTAACACCCTATTTCCCCCAGATTGTAAATATAACTGAACTGGCCAAGGACTATGGCAAAACTCATAAGTATGAATATGTGATGTAAATGGACCTGCAGGAAGAGGTCAATG
>JZKD02S1673395.1:888736-955577 GCA_000966675.3 Picea glauca
TCGCTAGCCCTGAAATAAATGCCTTGCAGGCTGGTAGGTTGATGGCTTGATGAGGGATGGGGAGGTGAACCACCTATCCGTAGAGCCATCATGACTGACCAGCGCGACGGTAATCCTGCCACACGCAACCTCGCGAGAGGATAAGGCGTATGGAATAAGCGATTGAAAAGGGGCGGACGCGAGGGGAACTCTGGCAGTTTTTACGCAGAGTGAGTGATCGCAGAGAGGAAGGGATTGCAACCTTTGCTCCTAGGCACTAGCAGACAGAGAGACGCAAGTCTCAGGACATCGTGGTCCCAGCTCGGGGGTGGCTAGTGGTAAATCCATTAGGAGTCACTACGCCTATGGTTGGGTGGAAACGAGCACCCCTCTCAGCAGTTGCTTCCATTGCTGAAGTTATTTCTGATAAGTATTTTGCTTATATTGCATTTTGAAATTTATAAGCTGCCACATAGGTTCATAGACTTGTGGAATTGCAAATATTTCCTGTGTAAGAATGCCTGTGCAGTAATTGATAATAAGGAGTAGATATTAGCTCATAAGACTGTGAAATTGTGAATGATTTCAGCATGAGAGTGTCCGCATAGTATTGGATATGAGTGAGTTAATATATACTTATCACAGAGGAAACCATGCATGACTTACGTTGATAATGGAATCTAGTTACGCTTAGATTGAGCTAAGATAAGCTCCCAGCCCGTCCTCGGGAAGCTATATTCCCTATACGTCTCCAGGAAAGCCCTGGGATAGATCTCTTGTAGAGTTTCTCCCTTGTAGAAGGGATACTTAGCCATTCTCAAGAAGGCCTTCAAGGAGGAAGAAATCGACGGTCGGGACCTTACGGAGAAGATTGATAAAATCCCGTCAGCCGTTAGATCTAGAAAAGTTGCACGGGGTTTAAGCCCTAGCGTGCATAAGAGGAGTCATCGGGAAATCTGAGTCATCGGGGTTTTGTGAAGTTAGAAAATCGAGACCTTGTGGTCCTCGAAATCCCGAGAACGAATCCTAGCCGTTGATCTCGGCAGGACACGTGTCAGCGTTTGGGAGGCGTCGGGATTTTTACCATCGGAGATTTGGGGAGTATAGAACCGTTACATATTGAAATCGCGATCCGCTATTTCCCGATCAGATCTGGACCGTCCATTGTGCAGGATGCGTTTCAGGAGATCCCGTAAAGTCAGGGATCGGGAAATCGGGGTTTCCGGAAACAAAAGACCCATACATATTGAAATTGCGATCCGCGATTTCCCGATCAGATCTGGACCGTCCATTGTGCAGGACGCGTGTCAGGAGATCCCGTAAAGTCGGGGATCGGGAAATCGGGGTTTTCGAAGATAAGGAAACTGCGTCGCTGGGAATCACGATCGGCGATATCCCGACGGTGACGTAAGCAAGGTGGGACCACTAGAGTTAGAGTGAAGGACAGGTGTCCATCATCTGGGAAGAGTCAGGAAACCCGTAGGAAAATCCCGGTACAATAATAGTCGTCCATCTGTGAGACATGTGGCTACCATCGAGAACCATCAGCGATTGGCCCATCGGAAAATCAGAGTTCTCGAGGCCATGAGAACCGGGACATCATAAGTCCCGAAATCCCGAGAATCAATCCGGGCCGTCCGTCTGCGAGGACAGGTGGCAAAGGATCGGGCGTCGTCGGAGTTTTGTTCATCGGAGTTTTCGATGGTAAGGAAATTGCGCAACAGGAAATCGCGATCCGTGATTTCCCGATGAGATCTGAGCCGTTCATTACGAGGACGCGTGTCCGAGGATCCCGAGGGATCGGGGTTCGGCATTTCGGGTTTCCTGCATACAAAGGAGTCACGACCGGAGAAGTCGTGATTTAGCGATATCCGATGGAATGACACGCGGCAGTGGTGACGTGGAGGAGAGAGAGAGAGCTCACACGTGCATCAGGGATCGGCATTTCGGGATTCTTGATGGCGAGAAAATCACGTCAGGATAACTCGCGAACCCCGAAATCCCGACGTAATTAACTTAACACTTAAACCTTCATCAAGGATTAATTAATGATTCTTTAAATAAGACTTGATTATATCGCGAAATCGGAGATCACGGATTCGGGGTTCAGTATGCGCCGAATCTTTGTTGTGGGAAAACTCGAATCCCGACAGGGTGATACAAGGCCACGGTCACGGAGGCCGGTCATATAGACCAAGGTATAGCCAGTAGGGGCTAGCTCTTAGAGATGGAGCTCATCGAAAAATCGGGAATCGGGAGTCTGTGAGGACAGAGGTTTGTGACAACGAAAGTCGCGAAACCCCAAAACCCCGATGAGAAGTTGTCATATAGGAACAGGTCGTATGGACCAAAGGCTTAACCAAGCGGGGTTGAGGCAACCAAGGGGCGCGTCGAAAACTCTTTCCATCAGTGATCGGGGATTCGAGAGGACAGGGACCCTCGACACTGCAACCTCCGAAACCCCGAATCCCGATATTGAACCAGGGATTGGCATTTTGCAAGTGCAGGTTTCTGGAGATTTCTCATTTGTGGGAGATTAATCCAAAAAAAAATTAAATTACGATAGTGGGTGTGTTACACCCATATTAAAGGAAAAGTTCTCGTATTCAAGGAAAGGTTGGTGGTGCACATACCCTCCATATTCATCAATTTCACAACTTTTCCACGAGTGTCGATGTGTCGAATTTGTGCAATTATGGAATGCTAAATGTGTCGAATATGTGTAGTTGTGGACATGGTGACTCTAAACAAGATTTGCTTGCACTCGTAGCAATTGTCGCGATGATCTGGTGGAACGCAAAGAACTGGAGGAATTATTTAAGCGTCAGAATAGTAGCATATGTGGAGGATACCATTCAGAATTTGGTGCATCTAAAAAATGTTCAAAATTGACTACCCCCAAGTCATCATCATAATGTATTTAAGGTTCATATAAAGGAGACATAATAAACCTTTAAAGAACCATGTAATGTATTGCACTCGATACTTGTGAAGTAATAGAGTCACGATAAAGCATATGGAGTCATGATAATTATAAACGAAGATACATGAAGGAAATAATAGAGTTTGAGTCGAGTCGACTTATAGTAAAAAAGAAAGGAATTTGAATTGACCATTAGAGGAAGAGAGTCGAGTCGACTCATGTGTTAGTCTAGTCGAGTTTGCAATTAAGTCTTGGAAAAGAAAAAGAAAAAACTATGCAGGTTGATTGATCATATATTTAAGACAATTGAGTTGAGACAAAAAACAGGGGGTTAAATGTGAGTCTTCAAAGATAGGGGATCCCCTCTGCCATTCTAATATAAGTCGGTCCTTAGCCGACAAGATTAGTCTCTCACTGACTTCGGTTGATACCTAGTCGATGACATGAAGCTAAGACCTGCGCAGGCAAACTCTATGTATTTGTGTTTTACTAAGTGTTGGAGTCATAATTAAGTCATAGTCAGTCATCCTTCATGTAATGTAAAAATGAAAGACTCCATACATTTCCAGAGAATTGAAGCAACACAACCATGTTAAAAAGCAGCAACCCGACACACACGCGGAGCATATGAGTATGAATCGGTCGAGTGAGCATAACACTTACAGAGAGAATTCATGATGAGCAACAGTTGAAGGCATTCAAGAGAGATATTTTATACACACATGGAGCATTTATGAAAAGAGGATGGCAATTAAACTAAACCCCTTGGTACAAGAATTATAGAACAATTCATGAAAGAAGCAAAATGTTTGGTTGATGATGTAGACCCTCTTAGATCCCATATCTAGAATCCTCCGAGAGTGACAGATTGACAGAGCGCATGAGCAGTCTAGGTTTGAATTGAGCGACCGACTTGGAAATAGAAGCAGTTGGGGCGACTCTTGAAAAAAATCACAATTGATAGAGGTAAGCAGAACATGGAGATCAAGGAGGTGGACCTGTCATATGGCTACTTGGAGCACTTGAACTTGGGACTTCGATGCATGCTTGCTCGGGACAAGCAAAGAATTGAGTGTGGGGGAGAAATTATAGGGGATTCTTAGGCCTTTGTCATCATACATTAGAGTTAATACATAAATGTATGTAATAAAGATGATAAACCCAAGTAAAGATATGTAACAAATGGTAAATGAATAAAAGAACCAAACTAATGATTAGTTGGAGCGGGTACAACCACTCCAACCATTTATCCTATGTATTTATACTCATGAATAAGGAATACATGATGGATTGGTTAACCTTCATAATTAGTCTCTTCTTTCGTGAGTATGTGTGTGTTGTGCTTCAATGTAGTATCTCTCTGAATATCGTTGTAATCTACAAGATTGCAACACCCCTCCATGTTTTATGCTACATGAAATGAATCCCTCGTTGTTTTATGATCTCAATTGACACATCACATACAAGCACTAAACAAAACCAAATTCCCCCATAACCACTCATCACAAGCCCTAAACCTAGAAGTGGATGCCATAAATAATTAATAGCCTTAACAAACTATTTTTTTAAAAACAATGGGCAATTTGTTAGGGTCATACCCTAACCTACCTACTTTAGACTAACTATGAGTTAGTTAATCGTTGTATGCTATCAACCTCTTTGAACAAGGCCTGTTGGATAATAGTCGATAGTTTTTTAATGTAAAAGGGTCCACTTTATAAGGCCCACTAGGTAGTTGATACACATTAGTGATGGGATCATAAGTAGTTAGGATTTTTGCTATGGAAAAGTTATTTAAAGAGATAGGAGACTATGAAATGTTTTCCTTGTGTTATGTATTTAGAGATTTTCTCAATGAAAGGTCGCCCCACCTTCAGAGGCAAGTGAACATTGTTTTCCTTTTTTGCATTATCATGCAAGGATATATTTTATATATTTCATCTTATTGTATCTTTTTTTGTGTGATTTTGCAGTTATATTCCCTATATACTTGGTTGTGTTTCAATTTCAAGGGTCAAGGAACACTACAAGTGATATCAGAGCTCTTTCCTGAGCCAACATAACTTTGAATTTTAGTATAATTTGTCTTCAAGCTAGAGACATGTTCCAATGTCTTTAAATAACACAATGATTTGTCATTCCGCTGGTAAAATTGTGGTTGGGAGAAGAATACATGTAAGAAATTCAAGTGAAATAACTTTGTTGGAAACCTTTGTAACCCTTGTCTGTACCCCTTCTAGTGGTATCTCATAAGACAACTCTTATATACAAAATCTCACTTTTACGTACCTTCTAGTATATCGAGAGCCCCCAGGGTATACATGAAACCAACGATAGATCAACCAATTTTCCGTCTTATTGCTATAGTACACCAAGAACAACAATTGGGGAGATCACTCTCTAGTACCTAGATAGTCAGGTTGCATGACTAAGGGCACAATTGAGTACTACTATTGGACCTCACAAGTATATCATAGAGCTATAACACTTGACACTCCTCCGTCTCTAAGACTCTGCAAACCCTAGCTTTTGTAATCAACCAACACAATTCATACATCTTTGCATTCATAAGCAATTTGACGATTATATCATCACAATAATAATCCACTGGGAGTAATACTCCCTTAAAGAGTAGTACATGGAAAACAAATATGGGTCCCTTTAATGGGTTGACATGAACAAATTTGATGGGTCCGATCCCTCATGATGGGTTACCCAAATGGAACATTTTTATCTATCCATGGAATTATTGATGACCCACGCAAAATACAAGTCAGGGTCTTGTATTTGGATGCCAAATGTTGGTAGTGGTGGCAATGGTACAAGAAGGCTTATAAATGCTACATTGCATGAACCCAGTTTGTGTAAGTACTTTATGCTTATTTTGAATGTGACACTCACCATTTGGGACACCTGAAAAAATTACACCAAACCAACATAGTGATGGAATATATTACCACCTTTGAGAAATTGGAAATACACACAAAGGGCCAATATAATTTATTTTTTTAAGAATATTTCATCAATGGTCTCAGTGAAGCAATTTGAGCACACGACATGGTCGGAAGCATGTGACATAAATAAATAAGTTGAGATGGTAATCAATGCACAAACTAAGAGACATTTATTCACTACTCACCCTAGCACCCCTGTGGTGACTACCCCTCACTCATCCAACTCACAACTAGTCCACATCCTCGATTTATCTCCCGAAGAGATGGAAGAACATGAACACCTTCGTCTTTTCTATAATTTTCATGAGTGATATTTCAAAGGGCATAAATGTAAAGAACATAAATTATTTCAAATGAATGTATCTCCACATGACTACTCAGAGGACAATCCTTTTGAAGATAATCTTGAACCAACGTTGGAACACAGCACCCCTCCAGTGGAAGATGAAGCCCTATTGAAAGCTCCTTGCAAGGAACTCCAAATTCTTCTCCATGCCCTATAAGGTTTCTCGACACCCCAAACCTTGAAATTGATTAGCTACATCAAGAATTGCAAAGTGATTGTGTTGATTGATGGTGCCAATGCCCATAATTTTATCCATAGGAGATTCGCACAAGACACCAATTTTTATGTATATCCCATATCTAGTTTTCAAATTATGATTTCCAATGGTGGTATAATGAAATGTGGGGGATGATGTGAAAATGTGAAACTACAAATTGGTGAGTATCGTCTCAAAATTCACATGTTTGCTATTGAAATGGGCAGTTGTGATATAGTTGTCGGGGTAGAATGGTTACGCACTTTGGGACTAGTCACCATGGATTTCAAAGAATTACACACAAGATTCATGCATGAAGGGTAGAAACGTACCTTCAAGGGGCTTACATATGGTTCCTATTGGAACCCAAAGTTTTGGGTTAATCTTGCACGTGCGCGCACAAACGAAGTTGTGCGCGCTTATTTCAAGTTTTGTGCACGCTCATTCCAATTTTGCATGTAACTAAGATAATGTGTAGAGAATGACAAAAAGTGCACACAGGGCTGAGTTTTGATATTGTGCGACGAGCTTGAAGTCTACCAAGTGCGCATCGGCTCGAGTTTTGACAGTTGCATTGGAAATCAAGAAGATGCATGCTAGAATCAAGAAAGGAATCATCTGGAAATCTTCTTGAATGATTACTACCATCAGTACAAGGGAACGTGGAACTGACAAAAGATGAGCTAGAGAGGTAGTTAATATTGCCCCGATTCCATAAAGGCTACTTGGAGTGCATGCAGGTGCCAGAAGCGTGCAAGGCAGTTTGTCAATAGAACAAGTGGAGAAGAGCAGAAAGAGATAGAGCTCCCAAGCAAAGAAAGCTATAAAAGGAAGCAATGACAACAAAAATAGATTTAGATACTCACTTAGAGGATTGATTGAGTTATCGGTTGTTGTGTGTCGAGCTCTCTCTTACCCATTGTAGTATTGTAATGTGATAATGCTTTTGAATATAAGTTTGAGTATGTCATATGTCTGAGGTGTAAAAGGATGTGTATGGAGCAACTTCTTGTAATTATGGGGAACTATCTAAAGTGGACATGATACTCTGTTGTTGTCAAATATAGTTTGCTTAATACATGGTTGTGTTCAAATGGAATGGAAGGAATAATAAAGTTGCAACAGTTTTGATCTATCGTGTGTCACTCACGTGTTATTTGGATATGTGTGTGTATTGTTTTACATGTTAATAATAGTAAGTTGTTGTTAATGGAGTGTACAAATGTCATCTCGAATATATCCCTTTATATTTATCCCTTCATCTCTACCAAGACCAAATGGTCTATGTGATCCTCGTTACGTGTTGGGTGAGACCTTCTTCGGCCTTGGCTAAAGATTGATATGTCGATGCTTTGGGGGTTTTGTTGTTCAACTCTAGATGAACCCTTGGTCTAAACTCCTTAGCGTTAGGAAGGATGCGTGCAAGCATGAAATGACCCAACCCATGTTTCTGTTGTCAGGACCTCGAAGACTTCTATTGGAGGATAAAGGCAAGAGATGAGGTGTTATCCAGCTCGGGAGGAAATTCAAGATTGGCTAACGACAAAGGAGCATGAGTTTTCCCTGTGAGAAACTCAAGGTTCGAGAATGAATGTGAAGAGATGGAAAGATAGGTATCTTTATATTGATATGCATGGAACTTTCTTTGTTGAATTCCCCTGTTTTTTGTATGAATGGATGAAAAGACAAACTGCTACCAAATCTACCTTGTGGCCTTTATAACCAGTGGTTTGGGATCAAATCACACTTGATAGACTAAAAGTGTTGGATAGTAAGTGTTACAGGAGAATCCCCCTGCAGACAAGTGGATTCCCTCTTGGGCTCTAGACTCCTAAGACCAAGATAGAAAGAGTGCTAACGTTGGCCACTGACATCCTTTTAAATCTAGTTAAACTAAAGTATAGAGAAGAGGAAGAAAGGAGTACCTTTTTAATGATGTTTGTCCTCGCACAGTCCGAGTTGACCTTTGATCCCCAAGTTCCTCGATAAATCCTACAATAAAAAATAAGACAAAACAAACTTCCTATTCTATTAAGATTAGCTTGAAACCAGATCTATCTAATAGAGACAAGTTCATGTAGAATAAACACAACCTTGAAAGAAACAGGCCAAGCACATATGTATATTAATGAAAACAAAGCAAAGTGCTTACAACCATGATGTAGATGCAGCAGCTTCGCCAAGCTCTCCTTGTCCAACCCTTTGCTCAAGTAATCCACACAAAATGATGATGCTTCAATGATAAATCTCCCTTATGAGATCATAAGTTTGATGCCTTCAATGTCTCCCTCTTTCACCATGAGGAGGCCTCCTTATATAAGCTTATAGAGGCCTAACAAATTAAGAGATTCTTAGGATAGGTTTAGGATCATTCTCCTTCAGTTTTGGATCTTCCCTAAGATCGAGCCTTGACCTCAGATCTGAATCCAACCAACTCCAGATATGAGGGGATTATTCCCTGATTTTCCTCAACAGTCGAAAATTCGCTCAAAAAAGGCCAGCGCTCCTGCAAAATGGGGCATGGAGCATTGGAACGCTCCCCCAAAAGAGGGTATAGAGAGTTGGCACTCCCTGACAGTGTATACGGGAGCGTTGCCTTCCAAAAATGATTTTTGAGTGGTTGTTTCCATGGCAAAAGACTTGTACTCTCTGTCAAATGATTTCTCCTCTTCAAAACTAGTCTTTTGAGGTGTCTTTTGTGTGTTCTTGATAATGTCATCCGAGACACGACATAGGCAAGATGACAGTATGATTTTGCGACACTTGCGGCCAAAATGTGACACTTGCGACATTGGTAATGACAACACTAGGCCATCATTGTAATGAGTAATTTTGATGTGTAACATATTACCCCCTAAAGTGCGAAGTCAGAAGATGGGAACTGATGACTGGAGTACTTTGTAGACTTTTCGAGCAAGGGTATGGACTTAGAGAACCCGAAAGAAGCTGCACACAACCATCAAACAAATATTATGACATGTTTCAAACCCAAGGCAGGCATACCTATGCTTGAGTGATAAAGAATTTCAAGGTATGGCCGCCATAAAATACACTACGGATCCATAATTATATTGACAAAAAGGTATAGCCACTGAAGATACAATGTGGATCTATACTCCTATGACCTAAACTGATCATAGACACGAAGAATACACAGTGGATCTACAAAATGACAAGACATAGCCACGACCAATACAAAGTGAATCTATGTGACAGTATGTGTGTCAATGTTCAAAAGAAACTCCATCGCAACCTGGTCAAAGTACATATAAGAGTGATGACTCAACCCAGGGTCTTCTTACCGATCCCGATGTAGTACGAATCTAACCATGTGAATGGATGTCTCGATGTCAAACATGGCATAAACCACTTGATTATCGGTCAATGAGGTAAATCGTTAACAAGCGCGAGGGAAATCACCATTGATGTCAATGATTCCCAAGGTACTCTAGTACATTCCAACGAATGTGAATGGATGAGTTGAAGTCGAACATCCTTGGAATCATCCGATCAGAGGTCAATGATGTAAACCCATTGTTGGACACAAGGAGGCCTTCCATTAAGGCATGCAGGTCCCAAGGTACTAACTGGTTTCTAAGTCTAGTTCCCAGATAATGTGTTGAAGTCGACAGGAACAGACTCGTTGAAGGATGGCCTTGATGTATCCCCCATCAACGACACGAAACTAACACAGAGATGTAAATTGGTGGACCAAATGAACATGGACTGACACGGGTATTGAAACAAGAAATTTGTGATGCTTGACTCTCGAGGCAGATACTTCCCTTGAACACTGAGGCACAATAGCAGAAACATGACATGGACCAAAACACAATGACGCAATGGATACGATGACTTTCATCGGGTGACCCAAAGAAGTAAGAAAACTTAGAGGATTGGTTCAGTGCAGAGGTTAGATGGATTAAAATGCGTTCAAAGACAAAGTGTCGTGTTCAAGGGTGACTCTAAGAGTTACTGGTAATGTTTTCAAAAACTGTTTGGCTCGCTTCTTTCAATTTTTCCCCCATCCAGATAGACAAGTACCTCTTTTGGATTTAACGAGCTCGAGGAGGGTAACACATGCTCGATATAACTCACCTTCGATAAGTCCCTCTTCCTTTATTTAACGAACTGGAAGAAGTAAGGGTTCGGCCCCGTATGGGCGCTTCAATGTATGATTGTTTAATGAGTCCAGAGAAGGTAAACTCAGTGGTTTTTCATATTTAGAGAGTCTGAAAATTACTTAAAGACGACTCCAGTGTTGTCCTTTTTCGTAATGTTAGTCTCACGAGGCCGAAAAAGAGAAAAATTATCACTCAAGAGGCGCCCTTTCAAACCTTTTAACGAGTGGGAAAGGAAGCAAGATCACTCGACAATCTTTTCACGTTTAGAGAGTCTGAAAAGAGCTTAAAGACGACTCCAGGGGGTTCCTTTTTCGTGTATCCATGCGAGTCTGAAAAAGAGATAAAAGTTTACTCGGTGTGTTCTTATGTTTTTCCAAGCGTGAGAACGAACTAAGACTATGTTCGTTAATGTGACAAGATGAAAATCAAACAAAACTGCTCTGAAAACTGTCAATAATGTCAAAATTTCATGCCAACGTATTAATAAGGCCTCCAAAATATTTCTCAAAAACCCAAAATAACTATGCCTTGGCAAAAATGAAATTTCTAATAGTAAAATGGGGTAAAAATGTCTTTTACCATTTCATTTGTGCAAAGATTTGTAGCAATGGAGAATTTGAGCTTTGGAGGGTGAATCTTGCTTTGTTCGGTGCTGGAGCTACGGTCAGTTATTTCTGTCGTCGTCTAGATCAGGTTGGTGCTCTTCTTCCTCTCTTCAATTTACATGGTTAAAATTTTTTTTTAAGGCAATGGCTGGGTTTTTAAAAATGATGCCATGGGTTGTCTCAAGCGCCCAAAAGGGCTCGATGCTCCTCTAGAATTAGAGGGGGAGTGTTGCCCGATTTTGTAAGTGCCCCTACAAGCTAATAAGGGAGAGCCAACGCTTTGATGTGAGAGTGAGAAGGGCGCTGACCGAAATGCACAAGGAAAAAATGGCCAAAAATGTCAGTACTCCTCTAATGTGAAAAGGGGGGCGTTATGTTTTTCCATAATGCCCTGGTGGCCATCTTAAGGGAGTGTTGACACCCTGGTGTGCATGTATAGGGGGCGTTGGCCTCATAAAAAGAGCAAAAATGTTTTTTAAAGTTTTTTGTTGCCCAATAATTGTCAAAAAAGCATGACCAATGACTTTTGGTTGTTGATGATTGTAGGTAAACTCGGCAAAATTCATGATCGACTGGAAAGAAAGAGAGCACGAACTGGATGATGTGGCCGCCTTGCAAAGTCCATGATCAAGGGTCGCCTTGAGGAATTGTGGTCTCCTCAAATTATTCAAAATGAAAAAGATGAAGAAAGAGATTCTTCTTCTCGAGTATATGATCAGGCTATGGAACGTTGCAGAGCAAGGGTTCCAAATTGGAACACAACTTCTTACCATTGAGTTGGAAGATGTGTACTTCCTAACCAACCTCTCAAAGAGAGGGGCCCCTGTTATTTTATCCAGACAAAGGGCACTTCCCATGCTTGTAGATGAGTACTCAGCAAACCATTGTGTCCCAGGATCGAGATTAGTGGAAGGTAGAATCACAATCAAAGACATCAGGGATTTACCTCTTCGGTCCATTCTATTTTCCATTACAAGTATAGCGGGAAGTACCAGCTCGCACTTAGTTTCAAGATCACAGGTGGCCTATGGTTTATAGTGTCTAGAGCCAACATTGTTTAACTGGAGTGCAGGGTTCCTTCGGAATGTGAAGGAGCAGATTACGAGATGCAGAGCAGGGCAGCATAAGCAGTTTAGATATGGTTCATTCTTGGTTTCATTCTTCTTAGAACACATTCCTTAGATGCAACCTCATACTGGATTAGCAGTACGGCCAGTGGGAGAACCACGTATGGAGCGATGGACTAGCCTGTCTCCGAGACTAAGCTCAAAGTCAGAGTTCAAGTTCACCGGTGATTTCTTTACTTGGTTGGGATGCCAGTTGATCGTGATAGAATATTTCCCATACACCGGAGTAGATTTCTGGGGAAGCATGGACTTGGTTCTTCCAGAAGGGGAGGACTGGGACGTGTTAGGTAAGAAACCAAAAATGATCTTGTCGAGTGTTTTTTTATTTTAAAACTTATATAAGTTTTTGGGGTACGTAGAAGAGTTTTTAATGGATGTATCATTTCATCATGCAGACAGGGGAGCAACACGTCCGGAAGAGATACCGGGATTGGGGCGCCACGGGGATGCTCATATAGCAGTGGATCATGAGGTAGAGGCAGGGGGTCTCCGAGAGGTGGAGGCAAACCTTTGTGGTCTCATGATGGGTATCCCTCCTCTTGAGAGGGAGGACATACCCTTGCACTTGCAGAGACACACAGTGGGAGTCCCTAAGAGTATTAACTCTTTACTGAGATGAGTAGCCCGTGCGGTGGTGTGCTACTTAGAGCACAATGTGATGTGGGAGGACTAGGACCTCACTGATATTTTTGTATAGTCTTTATGACGATGTTAGGGGCACGAGGACCCAACATTTTTCCCTTCAATGTACTTTTTTGATGTAATCAAACTTTTTCTGTCACACTGTATATATATACAATTCTGTGTTTTTATGGTGTCTAAATGATGTTTTTAATGTGATGTGTTTTATTTTACATGTGATTTATGATTTATTTCCTTTATGAAACCTTATCTATGTGTGACATACTGATCCATGATGTAATTGGATAACGAATCCGAAATCGTATTAAGTTCTCTTGGTATGTGTCTGTATTCGATAAAATCAAACATTCGTTCAACATGAGGAACTCATAAGTGGAGACGTAATAGGATAGGATTGTGAATAGCATAGATTCGATTAAGTTGACAGACCACGAGTTGAGAGTCTAGGTTAACGATCATATGAGAAACACATAGGGAGGAGGCTTCGGTTAAAATTTCAATGACAGCATGATATTCTACCATGTTGTTAGTTGTCGATCCTAAGCAAATACCTCCTGAACTCACCAACTCATCAGAGTGGTAAATGACCCAAGCTGCAAAAGCAACGTTATGGGTGTGTCGACTAGTGCCATCCGCAAACCCAACAAAGATAGGAAAGGAAGATGTCATATGCGCATGAAAACACAAGACACAATATAAGAGGCTAAGGCAAAAAATCGAGCACGCAAAAGAAAAAGACACACCAAACTAAAATACAATAGTGTACAAAGCACGCATGCTAGATGTTCTATGCATAGTACTTATTAAGGTAAAGCCCGTTTCGGGGTTCACCCAGGGAGATTTCGTCGTAGTCAACTAGCTCATGGGCGCCTCTATGTAAAACATGTTTCACGATGTAAGGACCATGCCACAAAGGTTCTAACTTACCTGTCCCTAGCTTATCATGAGCCTGGTCATAAACGAGGACTAGGTCTCCTTCTGCAAAAGTACGAGGGTGGACAGATTTATTGTATTGATTCTTGATTCGCTTTTGATACGTCTCGGTAACGAGAGTGGCATCACGACGTGTTTCATCCAACCTGGTTAGGTGTAAGAAGCATTCTTCTTCGGCAAAAGTACGAGGCAAGAGTTCTACTTTGAGTTTCAACAAGGGAATTCCGCACTCGATTGGTAAAACAACTTCTATGCCATATACTAACTAGTAAGAAGTGAATCCAGTAGCAGTTTTTACTGAAGTACGGTAAGCCCAGAGAGCGAAGAAAAGTTGTAGATGCCAAGATGTCTTGTTTACCCCTACCATAAGTTGAATCATGGTTTTAAGGACCTTGTTGATGGCTTCAACTTGTCCATTTTCTTAAGGATAGTACGGGGATGAGTTCTCGTGGCAAAAACCCAACTTGGCATGCAACTCACTCATCATCTGGTTTTGAAAGCGTGAACCATGATTAGTGACTATGGCTTGTGGAACACCAAAGCGAGTGATGATGTTGTTGAAGAAGAAAAGAGTTGTAGTACGACCATCATTCAGAAAGGTAGGCATAGCCTCAGCCCATTTTGTGAAGTAATCGACGACGACGATGATGTAATCGTGCCCCACAACTGAGGTAGGCTTACACTGCATGAAATCAATGCCCCATTTGGCAAAGGGGTTGATGGCAATAATGGGATGCAGCGGAGCGGGGTGGGTGCGTGCCTTTTTGTGAAAAACTTGGCAGGGTGGGCATTTTTTGACTGCCTCAATACAATCTTTGAAAATAGAGGGCCAAAAGTAGCCGACACGTAAGATTTTCAGAGATGTATCCATCCCAGAAAGATGAGCGCCACGGGCTCCAAGGTGACAGTCATTAAGAATGCGTTCAGCCTCTTCATGAGTCAAAAATCGTCGTAGGAGAGTATCAATACCACGACGATACAAAGTGTCACTGATGATAAGGTAGCAGCGAGAATGATGGCGAATACGATGACGCTCTTCACGAGAGATATCGAGCTGAAAACATTGGTTCTTGAGATAAAGAAGGATGTCTCCATACTAAGGATTAGACGTGATGATGAGGAACAAAGTCTCATCGGGGAGAGAATCTATGGGCTCGGTGTCGTCATCAGCATGGGGAAGGTCGCAGATAAGCTCCGCAAACACCAAGGATTTTTTTCTTTGGACTTAGCAAATTCGAGATCGAATTCCTGAAGGATGACGATCCATTTAGAATATTTGCCACCAAGAACTTGACGTGTCAGAATGTGATACATGGGGTTAGAGTCCACGACGACTGTGGTGGTGCGTGGAAAAATGTAACAACGAAATCTCTGGATAGCGATGACGGCTGCCAGAGCCAACTTTTCAACATGTGAATATCGGAGCTCTGGACCAGATAGACTTTTGCTCAAATAATATATCATGTGTTCCCCACCAATAGGGTCCTCTTGAACTAACACCATAGCAATAGTGGAAGTAGAGGCTACTAAGTAAAGGATATAGTCCTGCGTATAACTCGAAGGATGCAATAGAGGTGCATTGGTCAATGCATGCTTAAGAGCAGCAAAAGATTGTTGAGCAGTGTCATCCCAGATGAAAGGGGCATATTTCTGCAACAATTACATAAATCCTTTGGTAATCTCAGTGTAGTACAAATGAAACTACGAAGAAAGTTTGCTTTCCTCTGCAAACTTTGGAGTTGTTTCAAATTATTAGGTGGAGGTAAAGCAAGGATAGCCTTAATTTTTAAGGGATCCACCTGAATCTCATCCTTGGAAACAACAAAGCCGAGGAGTCGACCTGATTCGACAGCAAAGATACAGTAATGTGGGTTCAAACGAATGCGATAGAACCGATATCGAAGAAAAATAGTCCATAGATGACCAAAATGGTCCGATCGACGTGATGAATGGGTAGGTAAATCGTCGAGGTAAGGTTCTGCAATATGTTTGATATAGTGGAAAGCAATATGACATGGCCCGTTGGAATGTAGCACCAACATTTTTTATGCCAAACGGTAGTTTCCAATAGGAAAAAGTTCCCCATGGGCAGATGAAGGTTGTCTTATGCTGATCAACAGGTAAAATGTCATTCTGGTTGTACCCCGAGAAACCATCCGTGAAAGAGAAAATCACGCTACTTGTGCAATTATCAATGATCTGGTCAATGAAGGTCGTAGGGTAGTTGTCTTTCGAACAAGACTTATTGAGGTCCCTATAATCAACGCAGAAATGAATGTTCCCTTGCTTCTTAGTAACCAAAACAATGTTTGAAACCCATTCCGTCAAAGGGACAGGATAAATGAAGCTTGATTTCAATAATTTCTCAACTTCTGCCTTAATAGTTGCAGTCTTCTTAGGATGGACCGGGTGGAGTTTCTGTCGAACAGGTTTTACACCTAGGTAGGTTTTAATCTCATGCACAATGATCGAAGGATCGATCCCTGGCATTTCCTCGTAGCTCCAAGCGAAGACATCGCATAATTCTTTAAATAAAGAGGTATAAGAAACCACTTCCTCAGGTGAACAATTAACACCGAGATTAATATTTTCCACGGCAATTTCCTTGATCGAAATGTCAATAATGACCGTAGAGGTAATGTTGCCTAAATTCCCCTCATAAATAGTATCTTGTGTAAGTATGGGTGATTGTGGAAAGTTGACAACATCAGGGGGGGGGGAAGATAGAGTGTATATCTTCTTGTATTTCTTCAAGAGGTGGAAGAAAAGAGGATCGATGATGGTTACCATCCTAAGGTACATCGTCAATGCTAAGCATTTCCATAATAGATTCATTGGATGGAAAGATTTGAGAAATGTAGTCAAAGGCAGACGTCACAGAATTTAACCAAGATGGCATCGAGTAGGTGTCGGGTGCCAAGAGATGTTGGTCATCCGAAGAGGGAGAGGCTGATTGAATAGCAACATATAAAGCCTCAGCTGGACTAAGTGGCATGGTCTCACCTAGTGCATCGAACTCTAGAGGACTAGGTACAATCCAGGGATCAGATGATTCCAAAGACTAATAAGTCGTAGTCGAAATCATATTGACTGTGGCAATATGATGCGTGGTAGGAGGGAGTGGTGCAGGGAAGGTACCCATAAGGGTGGAATCTTTAACAAGCCTACAACAACACTTTCATACGTGATCTTGTGATCTCCCAAGAATGGAATATTGTTGGTAGCGCGAGCGCGAGCGTCAGGTGTACAAAAATCTAACTAATCGACAGTGACAATTTTGCCCTGATGAGGAAATTGTACACATCGAAACACTGAAGAAGCAATGACAGTCATAGCATAAAACCAACTTCTTCCAAGTAACAAGTTGTAATTGAGGGGAGCATCGACCACCTCGACATCAATGGTGATGGTTTTTCCGCCCAACTAGATGGACATGAACTGCAAGAGTCCATGGGGATGAAAACCTTACCCATCGAATGTGCGCAACATCGTTGGGAATTTGTTAAGTGCAGGTGATTTAAAACCTTTCCAACATGCTAAATACATGACATAAGTAGAGGCTCCCTCATCCAAGATGGTACTATGAATTTGTTGATTGAGAACAACAACATCAATTTGGAAAGCAAGTTGGTGAGAGAGTCGAGACGTCAAATTGTCTAGGTTAAACATGATATTGTTGGATGACTCGGGATCAAAAGTGCCAATAGAAGCCAAGAGCATTCTACGTTGACTAGGGTAGTGTTGTAGAACTTCTAACATAGACATAGCACACGGTGCTTGAGCCAAATCTTCAACAATGTTGTAGTTTTGGGTGGCACGTCAACTAGGATTAAAGGTAGATTTTTGGATAGTGCTCTTAGGAGGGCGTAATATAGAATCGAACGTAGGTTTCTCGATCTGAAGTGATCTAGACGGAGGACTAACGGAGGATGGTGATGGATTTGGTAAAGTACCGTTAGTGACCTTTCCTTTGTCAGGTTTAACCGGCGTGTCGTAGGTCATAGAGTGGGTGGTTAGATCAATCACGTTAAATAGATAAATATGGGCACTTGTCGAGGCTTCATCATGAGAAGGGTGGCTAGAACTGCCCCCTGGAGAGGGGGTTTGAGCAACCATAGATTGTTGCTGAGGAAAAGGCTGGATAAGCACGACGGGTTGGGAATTCCCCTTAAAAAGTTTGTCCACTTCATTGCGATGTGGATAGTCTCGAGTGTAGTGATCGTCACCACAAATAAGACCTGGGAATTTCGGCTTCTGCTATGGTTGCTTTTTGGTAGCAGGTGCAGGAGTTTGAGTTTTGGGTTGTTCATTGTTATTATTCTTCTTTGGTTTACTTTTTGTCTTCTTCTTACCTCCGAATTGTTGTGAAGGGGTATATTGAACTGCATTCACCTCAGAGATTTGAGTTTGGGGGAAGGTAGAGGAGAGTGCGGTCGAACTAGGAGTGGATGTCAAAGCAGATCGATTTGTTGTTCCAGTAGACTGGGAAGGAGATTGGGTTTTGATGGAGCCGATAACTCCATCCTCATGTGACGTGGATGACGGTTTAGATGGATCGGTATTTGTATGGGTATCATTTGGGATCAAATCATACAAAGTACCAGATTGGGAATAAACCAAATCTAAGTACTGCGTCTGAGCAATGGCCTCTTCCTCGATGACTACACCACCCATGGCGTCATCACAAGCAATCGAGGGTAACAATGATTTAGTAAACCATTCCGCTAGTAACTGGTCAGGAATGATTGCTTTGATCAACCTTCGTCGTTGTCTCCACTCATGAATATGATCGGAGATATGCACAGAGTTAGTCTGACGAAGGGAGGTCAAGAGTTCGGTACCTGTCTCGTATCGAATGGGTAGTTGAAAGTGCGTGAGAAAGGACATGGCAAGGGAGTTGAAATCTTGGAAAGGACCACGTGGAAGTTCGATATACCACTTGGCTGCTAAGCCTATAAGTGTTCGCTAAAAAAAGATGTAAACAAATAGAATTGTCCACTAAAGAGTTCTATGAACACCATAAATGGAAAGTCATCACATGATTGTTCGGGTTTTCTCCAGCTTTAGTGTCAAATTTTGGAATATCGGAAGGTAATTTAGCAGGGATGACTGGCCAAAAAGGATAATGCAATATAGGATCAATTGTTAACCGAGACAAGTCTGGGAGATCCAGAGTCGTGAGAAATGGTAGTTGTCGGTTAATGTGAGGATGATACTGGGGCGACATAGGGACACCAGTAGGACCGTAAACTGGGTTAGGTGGATAATTATATCCAGTAGGTCCTCCTACATTCAGTTGTTGTAAACCAGTATAACCAAGATTTGATGATGGTTGAGAAACCTGTGGATATGGAGGATAACCTGATGGGTTCCGAGGATTATAAGTTGGTTGCTAGGCTTTCTCATGAGGGGGATAAACATTTTGTCCATAAGGAGGATAAGGTTGGTGTTGTCCTTGAGGATGTTTCCCCCTAGGGAATAGTGGATTTCCCGTAAAAGGAATGTGACAAGGATTTGGTGTCACACTCTGTCCATACAACGGGTTAGGGACTCCAGTCTGGGATTGCCCCCGAAGCTAAGATTGTGTCCCCATTTGAGTTTGACTCCCGAATGGAGGTTCCCCCCAGCGTGATGTTGAGCGCCCAGAGGGATCTGGAAACCAGAAAATGAATGACCAGAGACTCCAATCCGATTGGAGCCACCAAGACTAGTTCCTCCAAACAAAGGTGTAGGGATAGAACCTCCAGGTATAACCAGGGTAGTGTTGGTAATGGAAGGATTCAAAGCTCTGTACCCAAGTGGAATAGATGGATTTGGTCTAAGTGGTGCTCCAATCGGAGCCTGGGATGGTGTCACATTTCCAGTGGGGATTGTAGCAATATGCGGGACCATAGTGGAATGGGCCATCTAGATACTAGGTTCTGAGTGAGAACCAATCAACAATTGGTCTGCAACGATGATGACATTACTGGTCGTACCAGTAAAGTGATTTAAAGGTACCGTATAACTAACAGACGTCTCGGGCATTTGTGATGCCATAGGTCGATCGGGACTCGCTCCTAGGCTACCGTATAGATCACGTATTGTCAAAGGGACATAACCAAAACCATAGGTTCCAACAGTGTGAGTGGGGGTCCTAAATGATTCACTTTGGAAAAAAGGATCCTCTACTCCAGATCCTGCGTGAGGTCCGATGAGTACCTCGGTATCCTCAATAACAACAACCTCTCCAGACGCATTCACCTGCATCATATGCGGTTCTCTCCTAATACTCAAAGTTGGGTTGATTTGAAAATCTTCCAAAGAATCATAAACAACTCGGAACTATTCCAAAGAGTGTGTGCTTCCAACCTCAGAGCGTAGTTCATTATGAGGCTCAGGAGGGCCTTCTGAAGAGTTGGCAAGCAAAGGTAGATAACCCTCGGGATCTTCTGGGGGTAACCCTTGCATCCTACGTGAACGACAAAGGTCGATGTTGCTTGATCTAAGTAACGAACGAAAAAAGAAATCTATGGTCGACTAACGAAAAGAAACAACATACACTAAAAATCTAGGAATCAAACCAAGGTAACAAAACCTTCTCTCGATGACTGTACTAGTTGGTGATGAAATCCAACGTCGCGTGATCAAGTCAAGAAGCGGATAGAATATGAGCAAGTGGAACAGTTACGATGGTGACATGCTTAATGGACTTACGCCTTGGTGCAAGCTTCCACACAGTAATTGTGGATTTACCCTCCAAGGAGCCCGAATGAGTTTGACCAACGTCTGTTCCAGGTACAATGAGACTTCCCTTCACCGTCACCTTGTGTAAGAACCTAAATATTATGGCTACTAAGGACACCAACTTGCAGTCATCCCCTGGCTGGGTACAGTCGACAATCCAGTCCGAACGTATGGGCAAGATAACAAGTTTGAAGTCCTTCGAGAGAACTGAGGACAAGTGGACTGGTAGAACTCCAGAGGACCCCGAACGGATTCAGAATTCACGAAGCATCGAAACCAAATAAAAATAGTTGAACCTCAAGAAGAACCCCCAATATACGATCTGACTACTACAAACGATTGAACCACGGAGGGATAATCTCCGTAACTCTCCCGAACGCGATCTCGTGCGTAACCCCTATGTGAGAGGGGGATCCTATAAAGCCTATACGACAATTGGATTTGCTCTCCCTATCGCAAGATGCTAATGTTTGTTTTGAATGCGTTGGATAGTTGTACTCACAACCTAATCCAAAGTGCTAATCCTAGTCTAAAGTTGGTGGAAGATTCTAAAAATAAAATGTTATAGATCAATTTTAATTAGCGTTAATTTTGTAGTTGTTCTTTACTCAGGGGTGTATGAAAGTTAAACTTGATGATATAATGCTTCAATTCCCAAAAGATTCATAAGACATGATAAACAATCTTTTCTTTCAATGAATGCCTATTTAAGGGAAGGAGAAAAATGTTCTTTCCACTGTTAAACACTAAGAAGCAGTATCCTCATGCAATGGTTTCTCAATCAAATCCAATATAATGCTAAAAATTTCATAGAATTGTTCTAAGATCCAGAAACCAATAAAAAAATATATATCCTTTTGCTTATGTGTGAATGATAATCAATCTGATGTAAGGCTTCCTATGTCAGTCAAAATTTAAGATCAATGAGATTTAGACAATCAGAAGCAAACTTCACACAAACAAAAACACACTCTCGTTGTGATTAAACAAGAAACAAAAAGGAAAACCAAATTTGCACCAAAAATCTCAAACAAAAGAGAAATGTTGGAAAACTGACCTCAAAGATCAAATGGAATGGTTCATAGATATCTGATTTTCCTTACCATAGCTTTCATTCAATCAGATAAATGAGAAGAAAACAATAATTTGATTTCAAGTCTTCAAGGGAGAAGAGTGACTCAAAGTAAGGAAAAAATGTCAAAAAATCCAAACAAAAAGGTAATCAATTCTCAGGAATCAAGGTGTTGGAGACCCAAACAAGGATACACTGAGATGATAAGAACTCTGAGCAGATGAAAATAGTAAGAAAGGGACTCAGGGTCTAAATCTCTACAAGATTTTTGACAGAAAAAGAGCAGCGCTCTGGTGTCAAGGGCACCAGAGTGTTGCAACACTCTGTGGAAGCCTAGTAGGGGGCGCCAGCGCTCTGGTAGCAGAGGCAGGGGAGCGCTAGCCTCTCAAAATTCAAAAAAAATGCTCAAAAATCCAAAAACTCAAGCAAACTCGTAAATTCAAAGTGCATAGGATGAAGTAAAGAGCCAATCAACACATCTAAGAATCAGAGACATAGTATGAATAAGGTCAAAAAATGAGCAAAGGATAAAACAAGATCTAGGAAGGAAACCAAAACTGCAAGCTTCTATCTCCCCAGTGGAGTCACCAATTTCTATTATAGGAGAATCCCCCTGCGAACAAGTGGATTCCCTCTTGGGCTCTAGACTCCTAAGACCAAGACAAAAAGAGTGCTAACATTGGTCACTGACATCCTTTTAAATCTAGTTTAACTAAAGTATAGAGAAGAGGAAGAAAGGAGTAGCTTTTTAATGATGTTCGTCCTCGCACAGTCCGAGTTGAGCTTTGATCCCCAAGCTCCTCGATAAATCCTGCAAACAAAATAGAGACAGAACAAACTTCCTATTCTACTAAGATTAGCTTGAAACTAGATCTATCTAATAGAGACAAGTTCATGTAGAATAAACACAACCTTGAAAGAAACAAGCCAATCACATATTTATATTAATGAAAACAAAGCAAAGTGATTACACCCATGATGCAGATGCAGCAGCTTCGCCAAGCTCTCCTTGTCCAACCCTTTGCTCAAGTAATCCACACAAAATGATGATGCTTCAATTATAAATCTCCCTTATGAGATTGCAAGTTTGATGCCTTCAATGTCTCCCCCTTTCACCATGAGGAGGCCTCCTTATATAGGCTTGGAGAGGCCTAACCACTCAAGATATTCTTGGGATAGGTTGAGGATCCTTCTCCTTCAGTTGTGGATCTTCCCTAAGATCGAGCCTTGACCTCAGATCCGAATCCAACCAGCTCCAGATATGAGGGGATTCTTCCATGATTTTCCTCAACAGTCCAAAATTCTCTCAAAAAAGTCCAGCGCTCCCTCAGAATGGGGCACATAGCGTTGAAACGCTCCCCCAAAAGAGTGTACAAAGCGTTGGCACTCCCTGACAATGTATAGGGGAGCGCTGCCTTCCAAAATTGATTTTTGAGTGGTTGTTTCCATGGCAAAAGACTTGTAGTCTCTGTCAAATGATTTCTCCTCTTCAATACCAGTCTTTTGAGTGTTCTTGATAATGTCGTCTGAGACACGACATAGGCAAGATGACAATATGATTTTGCGACACTTGCGGCCAAAATGCGACACTTGCGACATTGGTAATGATGACACTAGGCCATCATTGTAATGAGTAATTTTGATGTGTAACAATAAGTGGGCTCAGGCCATTGATTTTTGGTTTGCTCAAGTAAAGGAATGGTTTGCTCGAGTAAAGTAAGTCTATATCATTGAATTTTCTATGGAGTACACTAATTCTTTCAGCGAAGCTAAAAGAAAATTCCTATAAGGTCCAAGAAAATGAATGCTAGAAGAGATTCCACTCTAGATAAAAATGTTGTTCGTGGAGAAAGGGTTGATGCGCATGGAGCCTAACATAATGGTTGAGTAAACTCCCCTAGCATTGGGGGGGGGGGTTGTAAAGATGAGGGAAAATGAGAGAGGAGATGGATCCAGAAATTGTTGAGATGAGGTGAGGAATGGGATGGACCCAGAAGAGTAGAGGAGAGAGAGAGCTAAGAGATACACAAGAAGAGTTGAGTTAATAAGGAAAGTGAAACAAACAGGTGGAAAACAAATAGAAAGGGGCACGTGACAAGGGGTTAGGCCTAGGATGAAGAGAAAAGAGACTGCACCATGAGGAAGTGTGAAAGAATGCGTTGTTCCAGAGTGGAGCACATGAGAAGATAGGCTCATGAAGAGGCAAGATGTCTAAAGTAGGGTGTCTAGTGGGGTCTAACATACCCGCTACCTAAATTTATTTTTTTCGGTCCTCTGTCGGACTCGAACCCCTAAATAAACATGGAGACCCAACGTGAGATGGCTCTTTCTCTCTCTCCTACACGGCCTTCTGCACCTTGACCGTAGTCTTCCCTGATCTTAATTTCAGGTTATCGGGGTTTCGTCTTTCCCGTTGTCAAGGGTTCTTGTACTCTGTAATTTCTGATCCCCGATGAACTCCTTTTTGGCCTTAGCCCCTCCCTAGCTAGGCTCCTAGTCCACACGACCGTGCACCCAAACCGCAGCCTTATAGCTTTCCTTTCGTCGGGGTTTCGGGCTTTCTAATATGAAAGTGCATATGCACCTTGGATCCACAATCCTCCGATTCCCGACGCGCTCCAATGTTCGCTAGTCCCTGGGACTAGTCTTTTGGGGTCCATACGACCTGCCTCTATATGACCGCCACCTTACCTCTTGTCGGAGTTTCGGGGTTTTCAATGCCAAAGTGCATATGTCCACGGGATTTCCCGATTCCTCGAATCCCGACTCTCTGGTTTGTTGACAGCTGGCCCCTCACGGTGGCACTATCCTCCTTCTCTGATGGGATGACAGCTGGCCCCCACTCATCGGGGTTTCGGACTTCGCGATTCCGAAATGCAGAGATTTCATGTCCACAGAATCCCCGATATGTCGATCCCCGACTTTCTTCGGATCTCCGACACGCATCCTAAATGGATGGACGGTCCAGGTTAAGCCTGGTCCATGCGACCACCTCTCGTATGGCCGCAGCCATATACTTCTATCAGGATTCCTCCTATCGGGGTTTTGACACTCGTGATGTACCAACAACTCGGTTCACCGATCCTTGATTCCTGATACGTTCCTTTGCCACCCTAGCCTCCCAGGTTAGGTCTTTAATCCACGTGACCAATGTCTCTGTGACCACAACCTTCCCTCTCGTCAGGATTTCGGACTTCGGTGTTTCACAATGTGTGGACTTCTCGTCCCCGTGATTCCCAATACTCTGAATCCCGACTGACTGACAGTTGGCTCCCACTTATCGGAGTTTCGCAGTTCGCGATCCCAAAACGCATAACCACTTTGTCACCAGGATTCCCGATATCCCGATGACCCAAACACCGATAAACAACTTTTTGTCGGGCCTTTCCCAGATGGCGTCGATTACTGCCACGCGTCCTCCTCAAGATGGACGGTTATGATCTCTCCGAGATTTCTAGACTTGTAATGTCCCGATTCCTTTGATCTCAGGAACTCCGATTTTTTGAATACCGATATCCCGATGAAGGTCGGGACATCTGCCCGGCATAAGAAGGGTTAAACCCCGTGCACCTCCTATCCGATCCAATGGTTGACGAGTACAGGGGCCAAGATCTAATGCCCTAGATCCATTCCTCCCGCGACCACTCCAGAGACTAGAACCCGAGTATCCTAACCCGATCCAATGGCAGATGGGATTTCCGAATGAGATCCAACGGCTCAGATTGTCCCTCCTTATGTATTCCTCCACTACTTCGTGGATGTGGAAAGATCAATGATTCAAATGTTCTCCTGGGCCTTGGGATCTACGATCCCGATTTTCCTCGTTGTTCACGAAGATAGAGGGAAAATGGGGCAAGGTATGTAACACCCTAGTTACTTTCGTCAATCTAACGATCATGAATGGCTATGGGTCATCCGACGAGACCTCATTCGTCGATTTGTTACTTGTCCCTATAATACTATTTCGGAACCTTAGGAGGGTCATTCCTCCTCGCACAGGGTTATTAGGACTTGCCCATTTAAGTCCCTTCTTCCCGGTTCTTGAAAAACCTTTCCAAGGAGGGAGTCTCTGTGAAGAGTCCTATTTCGGGGCCTTCCTGGAAACAGACAAAGGTAAACAGCTTTCCGAGGACGGGCTGGAAGCCTACTTAGTTCAACCTAGGCATACTTAGATTTATTTATCAACGTAAGTCATGCATGGTTTCCTCTGACATAAGCATATATCTATATATTCTTATCAAAACACTGCACAGGCATTCTTATACTGCAATCATTCATAATTTCACAGTTCTACGAGCACATATAACAGTATATGAATTTCAAGACACAGTAGGTAAAACACTTATCAAAAATAACACTGGAAGTGTGTGCAACTGCTGAGAGGGGTGCTCGTTTCCACCCAACCGTAGGCGTAGCGACTCCCAGCGAATTTACCACTAGCCACCCCCGAGCTGAGACCACGATGCTCTGAGACAACGTCTCTCTGTCTGCCAGTGACCAGGAGCGAAGGTTGCAATCCTTCCTCTCTGCTATCACCCACTCTGCATAATGCCAGAGTTCCCCTCGCGTCTGCCCTCCTAATCGCTTCTGCCATACGCCTTATCCTCTCACGAGGTTGCATGTGGCAATATTACCCTCACGCCGATCAGGCCTGACGACTCTACAGATGGGTGGTTCACCATCCCATCCCTCATCAAGCCATCCGCCTACCAGCCTGCGAGGCATTGAATTTTCAGGGCCAGCGAGCCGCTTTTGGTTCTCTGGGCCAGTGGAGTCCAAATACGGTATTTAATTCTCAGTGGAAGTTAACGCCACCTTTTCAGGTGCCCTCCACCGCCATCGTCGTCTCTTTTTCTGCACATCCCCTCTCAGCAGTCCTACAATAAATTCAAAATATCATTCACATTCATTGACCTTTTCCTCAAGGTCCCTTTACATCACATATTCATATTTATGAGTTTGCCATAGTTCTTGGCCAGTCTAGTTATATTTACAAGCTGGGGTAAACAGGGTGTTACATGGGGATACTAGTAGTAGTAGTCCGAGGGGCCCAGGTGACTAAGTCCGAACCCCTTGGTTGTTGTGGAGTGTCGTAACCTCAGAGGAAGATGAGGCGTATAGCGAATGCATAGGAGAAAGGAAGGAAGACGAGGGATCCCTTAGTGGCGAGGGAGAAGAGTTGGCAATTGTAGATGGTCTTATGCTGCTACAGGTAGGAAAATCTCTAGGTCCCCTCACAAGAAATGTCAGAAGGAAATGGACTTACCCCCTCTATGAACCACCTCACTTGCACATTTGTAATCAAGAATAAAGAAAAACAGACAATGAAGCAATTGCAGTAGGAGAAGACATAGGAGAAGGAGATATAAGAGAAGAGACAAGTGAAGAATAAGGCGAAGTTAGTGCTACTTCACCAAGAAGAGTATCGATAGTGAGGAGTTTGGAAACCAACAATCATATTAGAGTAGTTGGTTTGAGAGTGACGATGGTGAATCAGGATAGCACCCTAAGGCTACCCGTGTTCCACTTAATGGGTAAGGATGATGCAAAACAACATTGATTCATGTGCGAAGCAATATCGTCTATGAAGAGGATCATAGATGAAGTAGCTAAGGTCACGCACTTGGAAACCACATTCAGAGACAGAGCCTTGACATGGTACAAAAAATACAAGGCCACTGCGCAAGTGGGACTGATGAGGTCTCTCACAAAGATCAAGAGGGATTTACTAAAGGAATTTCAAAATCCCAAGTCTGAGTCTCAGTGTATTAATGATATCAAGGAGATTAAGCAACAAAAAGGAGAAACTGTGTGGGATTACGACAAGCGATTTAAGATTTTGTTGGATAGGATGACGTTCTAGATTCAGGATGTGCAACATAGAGAGTGGTTTATTTCGGGGTTGCTTCCCTATATTTGAGTCCCACTCACCCAACAAAAGGTGACGACTCAAGCGAAGGTGGTAGAAATTGAAATTTGCCTTGAAGCTATGCCAGGAGGGCCAGAGACATCAGCAGGATTGACGTAGGTGTTATCACAACTTGCCAACCTGAAGATGCAATTGCAAGATATGACAAAGACAAAAGTCATGTGCAATAATGTATGGTGTACCGCATGTCACTTTGAGGGGCATCACAGGGACAAGTGCCTCGTACTTCCAAATTATGTGTCGATGGGCACGTTGAGTCCATTCCCAACTAGATAGACAAAATGGTGCAAGATATGTCGACAATGGGGCCATGTACCACCCTGTTGCCCAACTTTGCAGAAGTATCAAAAGATGCATCATACTCCTTTCTGTGAGTTATGTAACTCCATGGGGCATGATGTTAACAACTGTCAGTCACTCCGACTGATGCAAGATAATACCCATGATGCATTATGGGTATAGGAAGAACAAAAGGGTGGTGATCGTGGCGATGTTGAGAGAGGTGGACACCAAGGAGGTCTCAGAGGTAGATATGGGCGCAGTCGAGGCCAAGGATATGGTAGAGGGGGAGGTAGACCCCCCACTTGATTCAATTGTGGAGAAATTGATCATGTATCAAAGTTTTGTACCACACCGTGCGTGCTTTATGCATATTGCTACAACCTCAAACATGTCATGGAAGACTATCCCAACTTAGTGAAGAAGTGGGAAGAGAAGACAACACATTGCAATATGGTGCATGTCGAGCTGCGCAAAAATAAGAAGAGTGATGAAGAAGTCGATGTCCGGTTGGTAACCCGAGGAGGAGCAAAAACAGGAAGGGACCACGAGTAGGTTGAGAGCTCAGGTCTGAAGATGGAGGGGAAGATAATGAAGGAAGCATAACTCCCTCCTAAGTTTGATGTTTCCCAACAAAAGAAGTTTCTATGCGACGCGTAGAGGGCTATTGAAGAAGAGAGAGTGCGCAAACAGTTCTAGGACACAACATAAACATCACTTGAGGAGGCTCAGATTCATGAAGAAGTGTAATGGGCGACACAAAGGTCACTAAAGGAGGATTGAATCTGGGAAGAAGTGCAACAAGCGATACACAAGTTGCTAGAAGAGGCTCACGCCCAAGAGGAGTTGCATCACCAATGCAATGGTCGTTGGAAGAATCTCACATGTGCGAGGATTTGCAGCGCGTGATGCAGAGGTCGATGGAAGAAGCACACATGTAGGAGGAGTTGTTACATGCCAAGCAAAGAGCAATGGAGGAACATGAACTAGAGTAGTTGAAGTGCGGAATGCGTGAAGACACATTGCACAACTTAGGTCATAAGACAAACATAAAGGATCAAGTAAGTAATTTGTTACATTGTTGTTTGAGATTGCTCAATGATCTTAATGTTGCGAGCAAGTTGACGCAGATTCTAGCCACTTGTATGGAGAAAGAGTTGGCGGATAGGAATATATAAGCTCCCATACCAGAAAGAGATTTGTGCCAAGTCAATAAGCAAAAGCGCATGGGGCGCAAATTCAAGATGACAATGGAGCTTGGTGACTATGACATGAAGGGAGTCATGTTGGATCTGGGTTCCGACGTGAATATTTTTCGAAAGAAGTTTTGGGAGTTGATGGGTAAACCAAAATTGGTTTAGTCGCCCATCCAGTTGCAGTTGGAAAACCAATACAATATTTACCCCATAAGTTGGTTGGAACAAGTGGAAGTAAATATAGAATGGGTGAAGACAAATGTTGACTTTCAGGTCATAGAGATTATGGATGACTCTGACCCATACCCCACATTACTTGGCATCGATTGGGCCTTTGACAATAATGTCATGTTTAATTTTAAGAAGAGGCAAATGTCATTTGAGACAGACATCCTGCACGTAGTAGCCCCCCTGGTTCTGTATGAAGGGAACATATACATTAAGCCTGTGGATGAGGATGCGCAAAGCTAAGCCATTGAAAACATCTATAAGATGACTGGGCGCAAGGAAGATTACATTAACCCCACCGCATATGGAAAATTCAGTTGTCGAAGTGTTAAGTCATATGACACCGATTTCAAAGATACCATGGAAAGGTGGCAACAAAAGTTATATGAAGTGTCAACAAGAATGTGCACACACATCTCCGCAGAAGTGCGCGACAAAGAATTTGGATACGATCAATACAATGGGTTGGAACTGGTGGACACCTTTATTGTCGAGATACAACACATTCTCGAACATCATAGGGCTCGTGCTCTTGATACAATGCTCGTTAGAATTCCTGCGCAATGGTGGGTCGTGCATCGGGAACCGCATTGTGAGTGGGCTACGATCAAAGCATCCATGCGGGAAACATTCAAACCCGATATGGATATTAGTCACTACATGTGCTCTTGTGAATGGTGGTGGATAACCATGCACCGATATCAGATGTGTCACAAGTACTCAGAGTCCCCGCGTGGGCCACTCAAAAAGAAGATTATTCTACTGGAACCTAGGGTTTCCACAATGCATATAAAGGAGTCACATGTGCAAGCAATGTATTTTGCTACAAATTACGTGGCAAGATAAAGAACATCGGTTCGTTCGATCACAACTAATCCCATTGAGAAAACAAACCAAGGCCATAATAATAACATAGTCAGGGATACTTAGTTGACAAAACAGGTAGATGGATATGGGTGAAGTGGCGCTACGATTAAGTAACAAAGGGGGACCCACGTCGGGGTGCGCAGGAAACATGCGCGACGCCCCCTAAGAGTCACACTTGCGCATGTATAGAGATGTCCCTGTCACAATTAAGTCTCTACAGTCCCAGTCTTTTCACGAATTAAGACAATCACATGTTCATTATACAATACATGTAGGAAAGACCATTAATAGGGCCATCAACAATAAATGCTATGACAACTCCTTAGATATTCTGCCCGGTTGGCGGAAAAATCGGTCATCATGCACCATTAATGCAAAATGATTTATTTGTTTCATAGATCACAAACACCGATGGAGGTGTCTCACGCACCTTTCGTTCATTTAATTCCTGATGGGATTGACGAGATTAGTTCCAATGCCTTTGCTTGGGTCCTTATAATGGACCCACAACATTACTTATCGTAGATACCAATAGTGGCAGTATCTCGTTGGCACCAATTCCAACTCCCATGATATAAGACTACACTGCCACCCTACTTTATGAGTTGGGCGAGTGACACCAAACATTAGGAGCTCATGCACAGTTACAACTCCAACACCATGTGGACATTGTCATGCATAATCAGACGCATGGACAATATCACAAGGAGGTTCTGGATCATCAAGAATTATAGAGGAGGTATGAATAAAAAAGTGTGACACATATAGTCATCCGGGCCCAATACACTGAGCTAAGTACAATGTTCACCGACCTTCTTGGAATTATCGACGACCTATATGCGCAGATTCCCATTACTTCTACACAAGGGCACGACATTCGTTGGGCTTTAAACTCTCAGTTGTAAAAGGCCGCCTACACATTCTAAAGTCACATCTCATTGTGATTCGTCAACCATTCCGCCAAACAAATCCAACGACCACTCAATTCCGACAAATGATGGACTCGGCCCAAGCGACTCTCCATGATAGCCAATGTAAGGTGGAAGCATTCTCCCACATGATCGACTTTGGCTTCACCTTGTTGAACCATCTCCAAACTCTGCGAGAAGTATCTACAATCGAAGATCAAATTCACAGGGAAAAGGTTGAGGCCACACTACAAAAGAGAGATCTGGCTTCTTTGCCTCTCGGGGAGTGAGTTGCTGCAATGATAGCAATTGTAGCAAAAACAAAGGAGATCACTACAGCTCAATCTAAGTAGTAGAATATGACAGAGATGATCACTTTTGCGATCGATAAGGCCTTGATCTTATTTACACAGCTATCAAATGCGCAAGTTGTTTCCAGCTCTCTCATTGAGAAAATCAACACAACATAACTGACAACTCCTCGAGTCACAACGGTGGAACTTGAAGTGGTTGTTCAACTTACACAGGATCTCCAGGGCTACCTTGATGAACATGAGCGCTAGTTTAAGGAGCTCGTGTAGGAACTTAGAAGCACTATCTTGTTCGTTGCGACGGTAATTCCATGAGGCAGTTGGCTCAAGGATGAGCCAAGTAATAGTGGTGGGGGCTTGTTGGCACCCAAAATTTTGGGTTAATCTTGTGTGTGCACACAAACAAAGTTGTGTGCGCTCATTCCAGTCTTGTGTGCAACCAAGCTAATGCATAGAGAATGACAAGAAGTGCACGCAAGGCCAAGTTTTGATATTGAGCGATTAGCCTGAAGTCTACCAAGTGCGCACTGGCCCGAGTTTTGATAGTTGCGCTGGAAATCAAGAAGTTGCACGTCGGAATCAAGAAAGGAATCGTCGAGAAATCTTATCGAATGATTACTCCCAACAATACAAGGGAACGTGGAACTGACAAAAGATGAGTTGGTGAGGCATTTAAGATTACCCTTATTCCAAAAATGCTATGTGGACTACAGGAAGGTGCCAAAAGCATGTGAGGCAGTTTGTCAATAGAGCGAGTGGAGCATAACAGAAAGAGACAAAGCTCCTGAGTAGAGAAAGCTATAAAAGGAAGCAACTACAACAAAAATAGAGTTAGATACTCACTTAGAGGATTGATTGAGTTACTAATTGTTATGTGTCAAGCTCGCTCTAAGTCATTGTAGTATTGTAATGTGATAATGCTTATGAATATAAGTCTGAGTCTGTCATATGTTTGAGGTCTAAAAGGATGCGCATGGCGTAGTATATTGTAATTTTGTGAAATTATCTAAAGAGGACATGAAACTCTTTTGTTGTCAAATATAGTTTGCTTAATGCATGGTTGTGTTCAGATGGAATGGAAGGAATAATAAAGCTGCAACAGTTTTGATCTATTGTGTGTCACTCATGTGTTATTTGGATATGTGTGTGTATTGTTTTACATGTTAATAATAGTAAGTTGTTGTTAATGGAGTGTACGAATGCCATCCCAAATGGATCCTTGTGTATTTATCCCTTCATCCCTGTCACAAGAACAAATGGTCTCTGTGATCCTCATTGCGTCTCAGGTGAGACCTTCTTCGGCCTTAGCTGGAGATTGATATGTCGATGCTTTGGGTTTTTTTTTGGTCAACTATAGATGAACCCTTGTTCTAAACTCCCCAATGTTAGGAAGGACACGTGCAAGTGTGAAACGACCCAACAGTTCCTCTAAAATTATCACCTCTCATTGTATGGATAAGTTGTTGAAGAATGGCCACTCAGGTGTTATTGCACAATTCAATGCCATACAAATAGTTGAAAACACAACAAGAGATTCACCCTGATTCACAATTGGTTCTCTCTAAGCAACAATAGGTATTTGAAATGCCACAAGGTTTACCACCTTCACATGGGGAGCATGACCATGGTATTCCCCTCATTCCAAGTAGTCAACCACCCAATGTGCATCATTGTCAACATTATTTTGCACAGAAAAATGAAATTGAAAAGATCATTCATGAATTGTTGGAGGCTGGAGTCATACATCCTAGTACTAGCCCTTACTCATCACCAGTGGTCATGATATTAAAGAAGAAAGGTACTTGGCGCATGTGTCCTAGTTTATGAGCTCTTAATAAGTTGACCATTAAGGAAAATTTTCTTATCCCAATTATTGATGACCTCATGGATGAACTTCACAGAGCCAAGTTTTTCAGTAAACTTAACCTTCATCCGGCTACCACCGCATCAAGATGAAAGAGGCAAACATCCCCAAGGCTGCTTTCCATACACATGAAGGTCATTGTGAGTTTTAAGTGATGGCTTTTGGCCTTTGCAATGTTCCATCAACCTTCCAGAGCCTCATGAACAAGATATTTTGATCATTCCTACACAAATTTGTCCTGGTATTCTTTGATGATATTCTAATCTACAAAAAAACATGGTAATACCACATAAAGCATGTTGATATAGCCTTGCAACTCCCAGGACCACCACCTATTTGTAATATGCTTCAATTATGCTTTTGGGGCTTTAGAGGTTGAATACTTGGATCACATTGTAAGTTAGGAGGGAGTAGAAGTTGATCCCAAGAAAGTTGCAGCTATGCAAGATTGGCCTCATCCCAAAACCTCGAAGAGCTTGTGTGGATTCTTAGGACTTACAAGCTACTATAGGAAGTTTGTGAAAAATTATGGAAAATATGTTGCTTCCTTAACTTTGCCACTAAAAAAGGATTCCATTGTTTTTAATGAGGCCACTGAAAAAGTCTTCTTAGCTTTAAAGCATGCCATGTGCATGACTATAGTATTAGAAATGCTAGATTTTACTAAGATTTTTGTCTTGGAATGTGATGCCTTGGGCATAGGTCTTCGATTGGTATAGATGCAAGAAGGGTACCCTTTGGCATTCACTAGTAAGCATTTATGTGACCACAATTTGGGTATATCCACTATGAGAAAGAGATTATGGTCATCATGCATGCGATAGAGACTTGGTTTCCGCGCCTCATAGGATGACCTTTCCAGATAAAGATTGACCATCATACTTTGAAGTTATTTCTCGAACAAAGGTTATCCTCGCTAGAGCAACATAAGTGGGTCAATAAGCTACTAGGATATGATTATGAGATTATTTATAAGAAGGGTAAAAAACATGTGGTAATCGATGCCTTATCCTAACAATTTGAGGAGGATGGATGCATCTCTACCTCATCTTTACCCATTCTTGGTTGGCTTGAGAAAGCCTGTCAAGAATGGTTGGCAAATGACACTATCATTCAACTCATCCACGAGCTTCAGAAATATCCCAACCCTCATAAGGGGTATACATGGCAGCTGGATACATTGGGATATAAAGGACACATTGTTCTAGTAAAGTATTCTTCCTTGAAACGAATAATCTTGGAGGAATTTTATTCATCACCTACAATAGGTGACTCTGGATTTCATAAAACATATGAATGAACTAAGCGCTTGTTCTTTTGGGAGGGAATGAAAAATGACATCTAGGATTTTGTGGCAACCCGTGACACTTGCCAAAGAAACAAAGGGGATACAATAAGGATACGGGAGGCATTGCAACCGCTATTAATCCCAACACATGTATGGGACAACATTGTTATGGATTCTATAGTGGGACCTCCAAGGGAAAGTAACAAATCTATGATCATGGTGGTAGTCGACCATCTCTCCAAATATACTCATTTTTGTGCCCTACCACATTCATTTACCCCGTCCTTAGTTACCCAAGTCTTCCTTGATCGTATTTCTAAGTTACATGGCATGCCCACTTTCGTTGTCTTATATCGGGACCCTACCTTCACTAGCAAATTTTGGTTGTAGTTGTTTAAACTACAAGGTACCTAGCTAAAAATGAGCATTGCACATCACCCCTAAACAAATGGTCAAACTGAAGTGGCCAACAAGTGCTTAGAAACCTATTTGAGATGCTTTACCTCTAAAAAACCACACAAATGGGCATAATGGATTCCCCTCGCGGAATGGTGGTACAATACCTTTTATCATAGAGCTACCAAAATGACCCGATATGAACTGGTTTATGGCCAAAAACTATTGTCGGTCATTTCATATTTACCATCTGCTTCCAAGGTTTAGGCAGTGGATGACACACTTCACACTAGAGAAGCCATTCTTTGTATACTAACGGAAATTTTGGTTTTGGCTCAAAACAGAATGAAGCAACAAGTTGACCAACATTGCTCAAAACATTACTTTACAACAAGGGATCAATTGTTTCTTCACCTTCAACCCTATAAATAAACATCATTCAAATACAAAAGACCTCATAAATTATAACCCAAGTTCTATGGACCATATGATATCATCTAGTGCATTGGACAAGTTGCCTACAAACTGGCTCTTCCAACCCACTCTAAGATTCATGCATCTTGTCTAAAGAAGGTCGTGGGATTAAAGTGCAAGGTGCAAACCGCCTTACTAAAACTTGATGAAGAAGGCTCCATTTGGCTTTATCAAGAAGCAATATTGGATACTAGAGAGTGTCAATTGCAATAGTGCATGGTTAGTGAAGAATTAATCCAGTGGAAAGACATGCCACCCATAGATGCCACATGGGAACCAACCACGATCTTATAACAATTTCCCCATCTCTGGCCTCGAGGACAATGCTACTTTCGAAGGGGGAGGGCATGTTAGGTTCCTACCTTAACTTGCCTACTTTAGGCTACCTAGTAGTTAGTTGATTGTTGTATGTGCCCATCCTCTTTGAATAAGGCCCATTGGATAGTAGTGGCCCACTATTTAATGTAAAAGGGTCCACTTTATAAGGCCCACTAGGTAGTTGGTACCCATTAGTGATGGGACCACAAATAGTTGGGTTTTTTTTCTATGGAAAAGCTACTTTAAGTGATATAAGACCATGGAATGTTTGTCTTGTGTTGCGTATTTGGAGATTTGTTCAATGAAAGCTCGCCCCACCTTAAGAAACAAGTGAACATTGTTTTCCTTCTTTGCATTATCAATATAAAAGGGTAACAAGTTTCATCTTATTGTCTATTGTTTATGGTTATTTTGCAATTATATATATACATATACATATATATATATATATATATATATATATATGGATGCGTTTCAATTTCAAGGGTCAAGGAACATTGCATGATTAAATAAAATGAAATTAAATTTCTATTGCTTCTCCCACCTTGTTTCACCCTATTTTTTTAATTTTAATACAATTTCTTTATATTTATAGGAATTTCATTTATTTAATTTCCCTATTTTGCTTTTTGTTTTATTTTATTTTAATATGCCCAAAACAAGCAAGACCAAATCCATAAATTCTATATACCAACTTTGTCTGAGAAGCTTACTTTGATGCTCTCTTCCATTTCCTGGGGAAATTCTATCATATTCGATACAATATATTTATCCTATGTGAATTTCCCAATGTTATCCTATTTGTTTTGTACATTCAATATATGAATCACTTGTGTTCATTACATAGTGTCGGATTTAGATCCCCTCTCAATATGAGATTGTGGTGTTGGGGAATCGTTAAACTAGGAAGAATCTCTCAAAACTCTTTCCTTTTTGTCGAGGAGTCATGGATGTCAGCTACAATAACGTCTTGTTTCTCCTTGGAAGCATGGTCAATGATTATAAGAGATAGGGTAGAAAGGTAACATCCTTGAAGCTGTGGGAGGAGAACATCCTATTGCTAGTCTTCCAAAATGTCTAACTAAACTGGGGGCTTTAAAGTTTTATGAAGGGATTATTTTTTGAAGAAAAAACATACATACCTTTGCTTCCACCATAGTTTCCCGAAGGAGAATGATGTTTGGATCCATCTCGTTGACTATTCTCTTGAGGCTCAATTGTTTGGGGGAGGACCCTACCCCCCTATGATTATATTAAAGGTCCTTATTTTATGGCACTTCTTAGGGGAACAACTTCTAATAGCTCCTTTGATAGTTAACTACCTTCCACTCTATATTTCTTATTTAGCTTTATCCCTTACTTTTTGTCCAGTTCAATTTCCTTCTTGTAATTGGTTTGTTATTTGTCTTTGTGTAGAGTCGTCCTAGTCCACTCGAGAGAGGATGGGTCGAGGACCTTTGCAAGGATAATTATGATCTTGCAAAGAATCTTCTTTGTGTCTTCCATGAAGTCTTGAGGTCTCCTCATCAATGGATACGATTTTGCCTTTAGTTCATATCTTTTGTTCCCCTTTCAGTTTAGAATTCGTCTTGGGTCACTATCTTTGGTCCTCCCCTCTTACTCTTGTTGACCTTCGCTCATTGTTGGTATTATTCTCAATTCATATTCTCGATTGATTGTTAACTTCTACGATCTCTTTTCATGGGAAGGGTGACATCCATTGGGACATTTTTAGGGTATCAAGTCCACTTCACATGTTTCCCCAAGATTTTGCTTTCCTTTAGTCCCATTCCCTCCCTTGTTAACCTCTAATGTCATATGTGTTGTCTACATTTATTCATTTTCCTTGTTCTTGCAACTCCCTTCTTGATTCCTTCGATAGCTTCCCCTATTACAATATATTTTCAAACATTCACAGCTTTTTCATGCAGTGCAACAAAAGGATTTTTCATATAATCAAGCATTTGGTAGTAATTCTATCCTCCCACACATAGATTGATTCCTTCTGGTATCCCTTGGGAGATACCCATCTCTACACATATATTTGTTACAATGATGTTCTTCTTTGCCTTCATCATCTCATCCAATCTTAGGAAATATTTTAGCCTGCTCAATATTGGTTCAAAAAAAATTTGCCTCCAAAATTCCACTGGAGGCATGGAAGATCCACCCACACCAGTAGCATTTGAATAAGCTCCGTAATGGGGTTAAAATGCATAGTCCATTCATTAAGATACAACCTTGAATTACCCCATAACCAATATCCATGTTCTAATATCCTCCCCTTGTCTTATTTATTTTTCGAACAAGAATGTTGAGAATCCTTTGGCTCCCATTTGGGGACTATAGCCTATCATCAGACTAAAATGATCCTCTACCCATCTCTTGATCAAAGTTTCATTATTTCTTCTTTTTTGAATCTTCTTATAATATTTGTGTCAAAGAACAAAATAACATGGTCTTCCACCAATCAAGGGTTTACTTCAACATTGTGTTCTTTCCTGCTTGCCTTTACACACCTTGAAGTATTGTGTTTCCTTGATACTTTGTTGATAGAAGTGGAATGGGGGTTGCCATTATCTTATGAAGGTTTAATCATATCCAAAGACATGCCTAGGACTTTTGGACCTTTGATGGTCCCTTTAGTGTCCTTTTGACTCATGACTCCCATCCTCCTATCTAGTTGTTGTTTCTGATGACATTTTTGAACACTCTCAAAGGAACCATGGGCTCCAAAATCCAGGGGAGATTGAAGGAGGGGATGGTCTCTCCCAAAGGTTACATTCTCAGCATTTTTATGATAGTTGCACCATGTTTTGAGGCATATCCAAGGGGTCCTCTCAAACTAATCTTGGAAACACCTTTCTCAATTTGGTTTAGGGATATAGGCTTATCCAAGGCATGTTCCCACTATCCCTACCCCTCGATGCCTACACTATGGATTCATATGGAGTTTTTCATGCTATATTTTCGTAATACGCCCACTAAATCATTGTTAGAAAAAAAAAAGGTAGACCAAATCCAACCTCTATTATGAGGGCAGTCCACCAAGGGGCATCTCTCTTCTTATCCCAAGCTTATTAGCTCATGGCTAAGAGGGGAGAGTGGAAGATCTACTACATGGTGCCAAATCCTCTACTCCTTATCATTTGAGGCTTTTATCACTTCCCTTGGAGAGGAGAAAACTTGATCCTTCATTAGTTTTGGTCTATAGTCAAACAAATCCTCTTCAAACTTATAAAGAGAAGCAACCTATGGAGAACATGGTTTTGGATTGAGATGATCTCTCACTTCATTCTCCAAATTATTTGCAACCCACAACTCTCCTATGATTGACAGGTGAAGGTGCATGAATGACATAGATGATTAGTTGCATAGTGCTATAGCTTTTCCATATTGAAACCCAAAACCTTAATAATAACTTCCCACTTAGATTAGTCTTGCTCTATCCAACTTCATTACAACAACACATCATCATCATCGTCATCGCCTCTCTCTCTCTCTCACACTCACACACACACACACACACACACACACTAAAATTATGGTAATGTACTATAGTGTTATAGCTTTCCTAGATTGAAACAAAAAACCTTAATAATAACTTCCCACTCATATTAGTCTTGCTCTATCCAACTTCATTACAAAAACACATCATTATCATCATCATCTCTCTCACACATTCACACACAAACAATGAATTTATAATAATATACTAAAAATTTAATGAATTACATCATCATCATAATCACACACAATGCATTTATGGTAATGTACTAAAAATTTAATAGTTAAATATCATTATGATTAATTTAATAACAATTATTATTATAAATAAATTGTCACTTAAAAAAAAATTAAAATCTAAAATCTAAAAGTGCAATTTAATTTTTAGAGAACACAAATTATCTAATAACCAAATTTATTTACTTTATATTAAATATATGGAATTATAATCATTTCTAATATATTTTTGTGTGTCCCTATTTTTTCTACAACACAATTGAGTCATAATTAATGTCTCAATAGAAAACAAATGAAATGCTCATTCAAACTCTAACAAAAACATTTTTTAAGGGAGTTTGGAGGACAACACTAATGTCTAAATAATATATGTTTATGGTTGCATTTATGCATGCTACCATTGTTTCAAATGTAGACATTACATTTCATAAGAAAAATTAGAGATTTTTGGATGTTTCAGACATTGTTTTTTGGGTTGCAAATAAAATGTGCCATATTATAATCTAAATGAGAAAAAAAGTGCAAAACAATGAAAAGGAAAATGGACTATTTTGGTGGCAATTTGAGTTGTAATTTGGGTAGTATCTTCTCTAAATAATGTAGTGCTACTTGTCTATCTACTAAATTTCATTCAACTTTTGTAAGCATAGGTTGTAGAACTAGTAACTGAAAGGGTACTATTTCATAATCAATTGGTAACATCTTCATCACTATCACGTGAGGCAAGATCTTCATATATATTAAGACTAGATAAGGGATTTATAACACCCGACACATCTTCTTCTTCTAGTTGTCTTTCATGTGCACTTGGATCATAATCTAATGGTTTCTCTTTAGTTTCGATACTCCTATAATCATAGGAGTTATAACTACCATCAACATTACCAAAGATTTCAACTTCAATCCTAATAGTTATATATACATTTTTCACTACACGATGTTACTCTTCAACTGTAGCTTCTCTTGTGTGCACAATGAATAAGCCTACTAACAAGTTTTTGTGTCATGGCTCTTCTTTTTTATGACCGACACAATGGGTGCATACTAAACTACTATTATCACCAACGTCATTCCCTCTTCTTCTTATATCATCCACATGGACCTTCTATTCAACGTCTCACACGAGATATCTACTTTATACACACTTAGCTCTATTAGATTTTACATTACTATACCCATGTCCATCATCTAACTAGTCTCTAGACATTGGATCTTTATTTTTTCTTTCTACCCTACCTCCTTCAAGTTTAACCTCAAGGCATGTTTAACTTACTTGTCTAGATTGTCAACCAATGCAATATTTTGTTCTATAAAGGTATATATTTATTAAACATCCACCCTCTTAATAAATTTAGAGAACGTTATACAACCTTGGTAAATGATGTGCAAAAATGAATTACAAATTCTAAATACATTCGTCTAAAATACACGAAAACCAAAAGTATACCATGTTAGTTCATTTTTCATCTAACCACTGAAATCTTTATTTTTTTTCTTTGTTTAGACTCGAGGATCATTTGATTTCAATTTCAAATTCAATTCCATCCATCTCAAGAGCCACTCATGCAACAATGTTGGGAACTCACAAAATAAACTTTCACATGCATTTAACAAACTTTCATGGCACCTCAATGCTTTTGGGTCGGTATTTTGTATTTTAGTTTCTTTATCAGTTTCTATTTCCTTTCTTTCATTGTCAGATCTTCTTCTTGTTGGGTTTCCATATCACAATTTTCCTCCAATTCAACTTATTCTATCTCAACAATAGAACTGATTATTGGTACTAATCTTAGACCATAAGCTCCATGCAATAACCAACAATCATTGTAGTCTACATTCTTCCTAATCATATTACCATTTTGTAATACCCCGAAAGCAAGATCTCACCTAAAACACCAACAACAATTGTTACATACAAATTTTTAAATAAACTAAAAAAAAACCACATACATAAGTCACATTTACATCAATATCTAACAACTACACTGTATAAAAAAACAAATACATAATAATCCATATTACATCATTATCCTACATCATTGTAACAATATAATGAAAATTTTGAAGGGGAACCACAAAAGTGACCATTATATCAATAACCAAAAGAAAAATTACATCCATCCATCTTCATATAGTCCCATTAAGCCTTAATCAATCTAATATCAATCAACACAATTCATATAGTCCCATTAAGCCTTAATCAATCTAATATCAATCAACACAATACTTAATGGAGAGAACCTCAACTTAATATACCTTACTATATATTTTGAAGACATCTTTGTTTTAAATGTATGTGGAAAACCAGATAACATAAAATATTTCAATGATGAATTAATTATTTAACATCTCCTTGACCCTCAATGTTTTATATATGGAATGTATCTCTAAATGTTTTATGTTCTTAGCTGACTCATCACATAGAGACACCAAACAACAAATCCCCGATAGCCACTCATGAGAAGCCGAAAACCTAGAAATGAATGTCATAAATAGTTAATTATCTTAACAAACTACTTTGGGAATAATGGCCACCTAAATAAAATGGAATTGAAATTCTATTGCCACTCCCGCCTTGTTTAACCCTAAATTTCATTTTAATACAAATTTTTCGTATTTACACAAATTTCTTTTTTAACCCTAAATTTCATTTTAATACAATTTTTTCGTATTTACACAAATTTCATTGATTTAATTTCTATATATTGCTTTTCGTTTTATTTTATTTTATTTTAAGCCCCACGAAACAAACAAAAGAAATCCACAAATTCTACAGACCAGCGTTTGCCCGAGAAGCTTACATCCATGCTCTCTGCCCTTCCCCGGAGAAATTCTGGCTATCTCATCAAATCATATTTTTTAAAATATAAGTTCGGGGATGAATGGACGTCTGCCAGTCTGAATCGCAGTTGAAGCGGTCCTGTTACAGAGGTCACGGTTTCGAGGCGCGTGCACACGACATTCGTTTCGCTGCTTCAGAAGCAATGGATCAGCTATTAGAAACCCTGCTAAATAACTCCGATTCCCAGCTTTTAGCTGAGTCCTTGGAGCGCCTCTTGGACAAACAGGCCAGCGACCGAGATAAAAATGTGTTTTTGGAGAAATCGCTGGAGTTCGGGCATCATCTTCAGGAAGCCGCTGAAAAATTGGCGAGACAACGTGCTACACACCACAATTATATTGTTTGGCCGCTTACGCATGACCTCACGGTCAAGGTACAGGGTTCAGGGTTTCATCTTAGGAAGTTAGTTTTGTTTCCATTTCGGAAATTTTAAAATTTAAACTAAATATAATAGTTCGTACTCAAACACAATTTTATTTCTGCCAAATCTTTCATGCTGTTGATTGTGCTTAAATTAGATATGAAAAGAGCCAATTTGCACATACCTATTTTTTTCCAATAGATTAATATTAGACACGTTCAAAAGGAATTAACTATCCCTATCCCTAAAGTTATTTGAAGGAGAGCGTCCGCTACTTCAAGAAAAATATAGAAAGCACAGATATTTCAGTATTTATACTCGAAACTATCAAAATAAATCACTTTGTGGAATCCTGTACGAAAGTTAATCTCACGAGCAGTAGGAATTTGCCCTGAAATGGGCGATTATCACAAGAATTAGTGACGGGAAGCTGCCTTGAGAATGTAATCTCAGAGAAACTTCTACTGAATTTAAGAGCAATGGCAAGTGGCTCTCATGGCGCTTTAGATGGAACCGTGTTTTTTTTTTCCTTATAAATTTCTCTCTTTATTTCCATTTGAGTTTTTGCAAGTTGGGCTTTGAAGTCGACATAGTGCCCTAGTTTTCTCAATAAAAAATTGCAAAAACATGGTTAGTGTTTTTGCCTAACTGTAATAGTCAGTAGTTAACATTATGTAGTAATGTGATGATTGCATAATAATAATAATAATAATAAAAATAAAAATATTAATAATAATAGTAATCCTATTTTAAGGTCAGAACCTTGCTAGACACGAAATTGATTTATGAGACCCCCTTATTTGTGAGACAAGGGACTTTAGCATTGATTATGTAGATTGTAGGAGAAAGTTTGGATGCAAAACAAGGTCACAATGGCTGAATCATTGGCGGTGAACAAAACATAGAGGTTTTGAATCTGGGTGAAGAACCTACCTTTCTACCTCACAAAGGATTGGTTAAGAGAGTATTCTCTCATGTGAGAGAAGTAATAACCGCGATAATCACATGAAGCCTAGAGGGATAAAGTCATAAATGTGGGTTTGTTGATTTCAGGATAGAGGAAGAATCTTGAACTGCTGTCAAATATTTCCAATGTACATATTTGGACACTTGTAAATTGTTGTGACTTGCATTGCATCAACCCTAAACCCTACTTGACAAATTTTCTAGGATAGAACTTTTGAGTATGGCTGCAAAAGCTTACTAGAGAAGATTTATTGGTCTCTGGTACTGGATTTTCAAGGTATGTTGCAAGCCCATGTGCAACATGCCAAAGGCTTAAGAAAGGCGGGACTCACGTTAAAATTGTTTCTTTTAAAGACACTCTTTTATATTCGAGAACACTTGGAATAATGCTAAGGCCACTGTTGGTTGGTTCACAATAAATAACAAATTCTACCCTACTCTTAGCCAATGTTCCTTTCTTGTCCTTCTATGTGGATAAGACAACCTCAGTTCCGATTTTGAAGCTTGACTCTAGATAGATCAAGGTGAAAGAGGATTATGTTTTGAAATGCAAAGTGGTTTATAGATTCAATGGTTTATGGGCATCATTGAAAAATCTTTAGACATGAATTTTTGATCCTTGAAGTTCTTTCTTAGAGGATCCAATAATGATCCATGCATGTGTCAAGGGTTTTTTCATTTTGGACCTTCTCTATGAGTTAGATCGAGCATGGGTGTTAGTAATGGCCCTTAGTTTATGAACAAAGTCGATCTCTTTATGAAGCTGTAGTTACTTGGTTTTAACTTGCATTTCGAGTCGTCATTAGAGGTCTCAATTTGTGTAAGAATGGCCAATGTCTCCCTTGAACATTTGAGCCATGAGTCTCTTTTGTCGATTGGCAACACCTTGGGCAAGTTCATTAGCCCAGATCTAGAGAAAAATGAGATGTCATCAACAACCTTTGCCCGCAGTTGCATTTATGTCGATTGCAAAGGGCTTAGTGAAAAAATTGTGTTGGAGTGTGAGAACTATAGTTGGACTCAACTATTGGATTACGAACATTTTGCTTTATGATGTAGGTGTTGTTTTAACTTTTAAGCATGGGCATGTGGTGGCTTCTTGCCGAAAGGAAAAAGTTTCTTAGACTAAAAAGTGGAAGAATAGCAAACTCACCTTACAGAAGAATGCAATGATGAATTGCCATTGGGTGTCACCAAAAAAGATTCAAAGGGACTTGGACTTACAACTCTTGCAAACGACTTTGTCCCACCCACTGAGTGGTGTCATGTAGATATTGAAACATACATGATCAAGGAGTCACCCCCTCAAGTGCTAGTCTGTGTCAAGAACAATGATTGCTCTTATGAAATAAAGATTTGAATATTTTCAAAGAATAGAATATTTGATAAATGTGTGAATGTGGTGATCATTGAGAAGAGTACTTGGTGTATAAATATACATGGAAGGAGTAGGCACATTTGAATGAATGTGTCTCTTAGGGAAAGATTGGAATATGTATGTGTATATATTTATGTATACTATTATTGGTATTATTATTATTATTATTATTATTATGTGCAAAGTACTTTATGTACGTTACACACCCTCCCCCTCAAGGTTAATGATTTTTCCTCAAAGCATAATTCGATAGGAAGTTACTGACATAGGACAATGCTTTTCCGAAGATGATCTTTATTTGGTACACACTTCTCTTTTATTGAAGATTGTTGTCTTGTATAATATCCTTTGTGTTCAATCTATCAAGATTTGGGTTTGATTTTTTAAAATTTTTTTGGTGTTGGTTTGCCGAGGTCGATGTGTTTCTACAAGTAATCTTGCTCATTGGATGTAAACATGTTTTTTTCTTTGTTAAAGGTTTGGATCTATATATTTTATAGATTTCTCATTACCACTTAAAATTTCATGAAACATTCTTGAAGATTTGTCACATGCGTATGTCATCGAGTCAACTATTTGACATCTAATACCATGTCCATTTTGCCTAGTGGTAGGGCGTAAAATCTTGTTTGTAGCTCCAATTTTTTTATTTGCATAGATAAATTAGGACACCTTCCTACCCCTTGGATTTCCCAGCCATTTGCTACCATCATAGTGACACCTTGGTAGGATATACAAAGAGGTTTAGTTTTTTCGTGATGCTCATATATATGAAATCACGTGTCATCGGGAAATACAAGTATCATGGCATCGCTATTCTTTATGATTCCTTATGAGTTTCAAGGTCTTAGGTTGCGGTCTTATTGTCATTCCTGCTAGTGAGATTCTATGTATGACTTTTTTATCCCTTTTTTCTAACTTTGTATTGTTTGATCCTATATGCTTTGTCCTCTTTGTTTGAGACCTTACTTGAAGCTTTTGACAAGTCTTCAATGTGTTTTTTATGTTTTGCAATATCATCTACACAACCTCGATAGCAATTCTTATCTTTCTCTCTTCTTGGGCCTTGATTTGGAATTTTATTAGGGTCTCTTACATGAGGAGGAACATATCTATGCATTCCTTTTGTAGGTGCTAGTGTGATGTTGTTTTGAATCTTGATTGATGGCTTATTTTTTGAACAACCTTTCTTTATTTCTAGGTTGTTGGATGCATGTGATTATTGCTAATGATATTTTTGGCATGGTGCATCATCTTTGGATTCACATATGGTATTGTAAGTTTCTTTCGTGGCTTCTTCTTATGAGTTATAAACCTCTACTTCCTTTTCGTTCCATCTTTTTTTTCAATGGAATGTGTTGAGGCAAGGAATGGAAAGTCCTCACTCAAGTATTTTCGAATCCCACTAGGCTAGGTGAGACAGGTGAGAATGTCTCCCTGGGCTTATAGCCTGTTCAAAATTATCAACCAACCCTCAAGAAATATGTTCTTGGGCCTGATGCTATTATCAAAATGTGTGCTTTGCTAAAAAAGGTGACGATTTTCTCACTGGGGACCCCACCTATTCGTTATATAGCAATTAATAATGTATAGGCTTCACAACTCTTTGCAAGCATTTATAGTAGGTGATGATATTTTGAGTCAATAGAATGCACATCTTAGGGAAACCCTCTAGGCACTTCACCCTCATTTCAAGGATGTTACTTGGGGTAAACCGATCGGTTGTAGTTTTGGCAACCTAACTCGACGGGGACATCGAGTGAGGCCCAATAATATCCACAAAGGCAACCAACCTAGTGACTTGACCCCGTGACCTCCTACTTGTAATTCATAGCACTCAACCACTCAAGCTAACCTACTGGGCTTACTTCCTTTCCATTCTCAATCCTATAATGATGTATATTTTTTTGTTTTTCATTTATGACACAGGGTCCATTTCTTGCCATGTTTACGACATATGTTTTCCTTCTTTCGATTTCTAGATTGCAGAGCTAGTTATCATTTTGATGGTTATTGTCCTTGTGTGGATGTGAGGGAATAGATTTGGGTGTTTTTCTTGTTGGGTGGAAGCTATTGTGCATTGGCCCATATGATTCTAACTTCTCTCATAAGCACTATGTTCCACATCCTAACCTCATTACTTTTGACTTCTTCCATGGATATTTTGTTCTACATCCAAATGTCATTTCTTATCTTGGTTTTTGCCTTGTAATATAATTTTTAACATCTCTTCCTTTGGCAAGTTTGAAACTGAAGTTACAATCATCACTGATACAAAGAACTTGGTATCTCTTCCGCATCCCTTCCATGGACATTATGTTCCACATCCTAACCTCATTACTTCTGGCTTCTTCCATGGACGTTATGTTCTACATCCAAATGTCATTTCTTATCTTGGTTTTAGCCATATTACAAAAAATGAGCACATAAAGAAACCAAGATAACTCGAAAGAGTTCTCCGTATTATATATAATAATGAGAAAGCGAAAGCTTTCTCATTATAGGATTACAAGCAAGTGGAGTCAATCCACTTTATGAATGTGAGATAGACCGAGAAACACAATAAAGTGAAATAAGACATAAAAACATAAAATAAACTAAGGTCAAATTGACTTTATTAATGCCTAAGTCTAATATCTAATTGACCATTATAAGCCAATATTTTCTTTAACACCTTAATGGTCAATCTACCAACTACACCAAGCTTATCCCATAATTTTACATATTTTTCAGGACCCAAAGACTTGGTGAGAATGTTTGTAGTTTGGTCCTTTGTGGGATAGTATTGCAGCTTGATAAATCCATTCTCTACAAGTTGTCTGATGAAGTGACAATGTACCTCAACATGTTTGGTATGCCTGTGGAAGATTGGATTCTTGGCAAGTTTGATCATCCCTTGATTGTCACATAACAGGGGTGTTGGCTTCGTTTGTTGCATCTGCATATATGAAAGCATCCTCTTGAGCCAAACTACCTCACATGCTCCTTTCACTACTCCTCGATATTTTGCTTCTCTCGATGAAAGGGCATTTGCATGCTGCTTCTTGCTGGTCCATGTGACTGCACTTGTGCCAAGGCTGAAAACATATTCAAAAGTGGATTTTCTATCATCGACAGAAACTGCCCAATCTAAATTTGTATACCCACACAGTTGAGGGACTTTGCTTCTGTTGTACATAATGCCAGAGTCAAGTGTACCTTTCGCATATCTCAACACTTGCTTACCTGTAGTCCGGTGGTCTACTTTTGTCGTTGTCATGAATTTGGAAATGAAGTCCACAACAAAACTCAAATCAGGTCTAGTGGTTGTAAGATATATCAAGCTATCCACTAGTTGCTTTTATACTAACTCATTAATTGCCTTTGAGTCGGTCTTGGTTGAAAGTTTCAACCCTTTCTCCATAGTTGTAGACAAGATTTTGCAATCTGTTATTCAGAACCTGTCAAGCAAATTCCTAACATATTTTGTTTGTGAGACAAAAATACTACTACCTGTTTGCCAAACTTCTACACCTAGATAATAGTGTAGGAGGCCTAGATCACTCATGTCAAAAGTTTTTCTCATATTGGATTTGATATGTTCTATAACACTTCTCACTACCTGTAATAATGATATCATCTACATATATGAACAGAAGGATTATATCATTACCAACTCTTTTGACATACATGTTGGAATTTGAAGGACTCAGTTGGCACCCCTGTTTGTCCAAGTATCTGTCAATCGTGATGTACCATGCTCTGGGTGCCCGTGTCAGATCATATAGATCCTTCTTTAGTTTGTAGACTAGATGCTCCTGCCTTGAAATCTGAAAACCCCGTGGTTGATACATGTAGACCTCTTCCTACAAATCTCCATTGAGGAAGGCACTCTTCACATCCATTTGATGGATCTTCCAACCAAACTGTGTTGTCATGGCTAGAACAAGTCAAATGGTGCTCATCTTTGTTGTAGGAGCAAAGGTCTCTTCATAGTCAATGCCTTCTCGCTGAGAGAACTCTTTTGCAGCCAATCGTGCTTTGTACTTGTCAAGTGCACCATCTGCCTTGTACTTGACCTTGTACAACCATTTGCAGCCAATGGGTTTCTTTCTTGGTGGAAGAGCTATGAGGTCCCAAGTCCGATTTTTCATCAAAATCTCATGTTCGGCTGTAATGGCCTTTTCCCATTCAAGTCTCCCTTTGGCCTCCTCAAACAATTGTGGCTCATAGAATTCTTGAACATTGGCCATCAGAGCAAAGTTGATTGTGTTTGGTTTCTATTTGCTCTTTCCTCTTGATGATCGTCCCTCAATCTTTTCACCTATCTGAAATCTCCGATGGTGTTATGGCACCACTTGGGTCTCTTCTTGGGTTTCTCATCATCCTCACTTGTATCTATGTCATTTGAATGCTAATTCGGGCTATCCAGATCATAAATTATTGGTCTAGAAGATTCCCCATGCTCAGAATCTGCCCCCCCTTCATTTGGAGCTGCCTGAAGCTTGGCACCTGAATCCTTATCCACCACTGGTTGCTCGGTAATTTTGAATTTGGGAGAAGTGTGGAAAGGTCCAACTTCCTCATCAACAACATCTCCACTAAGTCTCATCTTATTGGTGTCAATATCAACCAACCTATAGGATTTATGATTGTCACTGTACCTTGTGATCATCATCTTTTTACTCTTTGGATATAATTTGGTTCGCTTTTCATCTGGAATCCAAGTGTAGGCAGTAGAACCAAAGACGTTAAGATGGTTGACTTTAGGCTTTCTTCTAGACCGTGCTTCCTCTAGAGTCTCTTGCTTCACCGCCGTCTTTGGAGATCTATTCAACAAGTATACTGGTGTTATGTCACCACTTGGGTCTCTTCTTGGGATTCTCCTCATCCTCATCCGTATCTGTGTCATTTGAATGCTAATTTGGGTTATCCAGATCATAAATTATTGGTCTAGAAGATTCCCCATGCTCAGAATCTGCCCCCCCTTCTGGTGGTGTTGCCTGAAGCTTGACACCTGAATCCTTATCCACCACTGGTTGCTCGGTAATTTTGAATTTGGGAGAAGTGTGGAAAGGTCCAACTTCCTCATCAACATCTCCACTAAGTCTCATCTTATTGGTGTCAATATCAACAAACCTATAGGATTTATGATTGTCATTGTACCCTGTGATCATAATCTTTTTGCTCTTTGGATCTAATTTGGTTTGCTTTTCATCTGGAATCCAAGTGTAGGCAGTAGAACCAAAGACTTTAAGATGGTTGACTTTGGACTTTCTTCTAGACCGTGCTTCCTCTGGAGTCTCTTGCTTCACCGCCATCGTTGGAGATCTATTCAACAAGTATACTGCTTTGAACATTGCTTCAACCCAACACCTGTTTGGAACACACCTGCTCTGCAACATACACCTGGACATCTTTGTGATAGTGCAATTTCACCTTTCAACCACTCCATTCTGCTGTGGAGTGTAAGGTGTAGTGATCTGTCATTTGATCCCATGTTTAGCACAAAAGTTATTGAATTCTTTGGAACAAAATTTGCCACCATCATCAGACCTAAGAGAGGTAATGTGGCAACTTGACTCTTTTTCCACTAAGGCTTTGAACTTTTGAAATTCATTAAACATGTCGGATTTCAGTTTAAAAAAATACACTCACTTTTTCTTACTGTAATCATCAACAAACAGAAGGAAATACCTGTTACTGGTGATTGATGTCGTGTTCATTGGTCCACAAATATTTGCATGAACCAAGTCAAAAGACTCTCTATGCTCTTCGTGCATGTCCTACATCAAATGGTGCTCTGTGCTACTTTCTTGTCTAGCAAGCTCCACAAATTCCTTGGATTTGCTACTGAATGTTCGGAAGTCCATCTATTAGATTCTCTCATGCCAACTAAGAGAGGTAGGTCAAGTTGAGGTGCCCATATATCTGATGCCACAGTGTACTGATATCTGATACACTCTGTGCTTGCTCTCTGACCTGTCTAGTATCCACCAGTTTGAACAATTCGTGCTCCTTGACACCAAGAGCAATAGTCTTCTTGGTCTCCTTGTCAACTATGTAGCATTGTGATTGCTAAAGTTGACATCTAGTTGGGGGTTGTGCCACATAATTTGACTAACTGAAAGCAGATTAAGCTCCATACCTCGCATGTAGTATACATTGAGGAAGATTAGCATTTTGCCTTCAAAGGAAATCTGCACATTTCCTTTGCCAACGACTGTATACTCCTCCCCACTAGTGAAGATCACTGAATCCTTGGAAGAATAAGACGTGTACTTTGACAACCGGTCTTGCTTGTTGGTGAAATGATGTGATGCATTTGAATCGATGAACCAAGTAGATGACCTGGGATGATTTGCTTATGTCATGGCCATAAATGCATAGAAGGCTGACTACTCCTCTTTATGCTTTGCGACATAAGCCTTCAGTTGAGGCCCTCCCTAGTTGGTTTTCTGTTTAGCCAACCTCTTTCTGCAGTGTTTCTTCATATGGCCCTCCTTGCCACAGTAATGGCATTTGATGGTCTTCTGATCCTTGGTGACATCCTCATCGTTGTTTTGTCCTTTCTTCTTGGCCCTCTTTCCTTTACCCTTTAATTTGGCAGCGAAGGCTTGCACAAAACCCTCTGTCTCACTACTACTATTGAACTGTTTCTTCCATCTATCCTGCTGTAAGAGCTTATTGCAAAGCTCATCAAACTTTAGGTCAATATTCGTAGAAGTGACGTTCAAGGTCTCAATTAAGTGCTCGTAAGCACGTGGTAAGATTTTCAGTGTGATTACCACATTGTCTTCTTCCTTCATCTCTAGACCAATGGCCATCAACTGTTCTCGAATATCTTTGATCTTGAGCAAATCCCCCTGGAGGGATGCATGCTCATCCATCATCATTGAAAACAACATGTTCTTCAGGAAGACGACTTCTTGCCTTGAAGATGGATCCTGATATGGATCCGAAACGTTGACAAACAAATGAACTTTTCGTGGTTTCTCCGAACTTTGATTCAAACAACTCTCACCACTTAAAACTTATCAAACATGTTCTTTAGGAAGAAGGCTTTACCTTTGTCCGATGTTTCATGCAAATCTTTCAAATGTGTCTAGATCGTTGAGGAAGTCTTACCCGTTTGGATCTCTGTAAGTATCTCATCTGTCACGAGCAACTTAATCAACATCACAACTGATTTGTCTTTCTCATCAAACTTATCCTAGTCTTTACCTGCAACTCTAAGCCGTGTAAGTTTACCAAGGACAATATTTGCTAGGTACCTATACTAAAAAATGGTCAGCATCCGTTGCTTCCATGTGTTGTAGTTCTTGCCTATGAACTTCTGACTCCCTTCCAACATGATGTTGGGTAAATATGCCATAGGTGAAGGTTAAAAATAACCCAATACTAGAGTAATATGTTGAAAATCTTGTAGATTTATAATAAATCTGCCCCAAAACAGCCCCAAAACACGCAAATTTAGGCAAATATGCTCACCACCAGCCCAATAAGACTTAGATCTGCTCTTAACTAGCTGAAAAACATGTAGATCTAGGCAAATCTGTTCACCACCAGATCAAAATCATTCAGATCTATTAATAAATAGCACAAAAAAAATCATTTTCTTCTTGGATTTGTTGAAAATAACAAATCAGCAGTGAAAACATCTAGATCTGCAAATCTAGGTACCAATATAGGAAAAACAACTTCAATCTACTACCGATTCATCTATATTGTCAAGAAAACTGAGAAATAAGATTAATTTGGGTTGTATATCGATTTTTACAACACTTTTCTAAGCAATTTTGTACAATTTCGTACGATGGCTGGGAATGGCGGCTGAAAACTGAGTTCCAATTTAAAAAAAATTGACCTTGCTTCAGAATTAAAACAAAACAATGGTTGGTTTCAGTGAAACCCTTTTGGCTCTTCGATGTCATATGCTAGCGGTCCCTCGATATGTCTCTGTCGACAACAATCCTTAGGTCTTCACGCTCTCACACACTCCGTGGCTCTAGCTAAGCTTTGATACCATATTACATAAATTGATCACATAAAGAAACCAAGATAACTTGAAAGAGTTCTTCGTATTGTATATAATAATGAGGAAGTGAAAGCTTTCTTATATAGGATTACAAGCAAGTCGAGTCAATCCACTTTATGAATGTGGGATGGACCAAGAAACACAGTAAAGTGAAATAAGACATAAAAGCATAAAATAAACTGAAGTCAAATCGACCTTGCTTTGGAATTAAAACAAAACAATGGCTTGTTTCAGTGAAACCCTTTTGGCTCTTCGATGTGCTATGCCAGTGGTCCCTTGATCCGTCTCTGTCGACAACAATCCTTAGGTCTTCACGCTCTCACAAACTCCGTGGCTCTAGCTAAGCTTTGATACCATATTACAGAAATCGAGCACATAAAGAAACCAAGATAACTTGAAAGAGTTCTCCATATTGTATACAATAATGAGAAAGTGAAAGCTTTCTTATATAGGATTACAAGCAAGTCGAGTCAATCCACTTTATGAATGTGGGATGGTCCATGAAACACAGTAAAGTGAAATAAGACATAAAAGCATAAAATAAACTGAAGTCAAATTGACTTTATTAATGCTTAAGTCTAATATCTAATTGACCATTTTAAGCTAATATTTTCTTTAATAGTTCCACATCCTAACCTTATTACTTTTGGCTTCTTCCATGGATGTTATGTTCTACATCCAAATGTCATTTCTTATCTTGGTTTTAGCCTTGTAATATAATTTTTAACATCTCTTCCTTTGACAAGTTTGAAACTCAAGTTACAAACATAACTCATATGAAGAACCTTTAGCAACTTTGAAAGTCAAGTTGCTAGAATATCCCACTCATGGGTGTGCTCTTTTGTTGACCCTGTTTAGTGAAGGAGGGTAAGTTTAGTGAAAATGTCTTTCTCTTTGTCACCACAGAACCTTTAAATGAAGTTAGATGTAAACAATTGCCAATTTAAGATTAGGCCTTGAGTTTTGTTGCCCACCACATGTACCGATTTATTTTGAAATATCTCTCAACTTTGTTCAGCCACATAGTTCCTAAGCGATTATTACTTTAGTCAAACATAAGAATCTCAAATTTTAGTTTCTTGGTAGGTCTCCTTGACAATCATAATATGATGGGGATTCTTTGTTGATGAACTCGAACTTGAGGAAGGATTTGAAGTTTGGATTTTGAGCTAACACCTGCATGATCTAATTCAATGAGTTTTTGATATTGATGAACTCTTTGCAAAACTCATCCATTCTTTTATGTACTTGTTCCATTTTTCCCTTGTTTTTGTTGACATCTTCAATTAGCTTGTCTATGGGCATTTTGTGCCTTGTTCTTGTTCTTTCTTGTCTATCGGCAAAAAAAGAACAAGGCACAAAATGCCCATAGACAAGCTAATTGAAGATGTCAACAAAATCAAGGGAAAAATGGAACAAGTACATAAAAGAATGGATGAGTTTTGCAAAGAGTTCATCAATATCAAAAACTCATTGAATATATATATATATATATATATATATATTTTTTTTTTTATTTATTTTTTATTTATTTATTTTTTTTTTTATTTTTATTTTTCAAGGAAAACCTCGTGGGACACCCCCCTCCTTGGAATACCTAGACGAAGGGCAACTCAACTACCAACCACTATAGCGACTGTTAACCTCGAGGGACTCGATTAGGGAGGGAGCAAGCTTGCTAGGATTTGAACTTGGGTCACCGTTACAACAATCGTCCCAATCGCTAGAGCATAGCTTGACAAAGTAACTGTATTGTTAGTTTTTGGAGTAGCTCAGACTGGTACTTTTGCATTGGCAGTGCCTAGCATGCAGAGGTGTCCGAGTGACACTCTCTAGATATCAACCGTATTGTTAAAGTGGCTTTTATTTAATTAACTAAGTGACCTTTTATAAAGTTGAATGACTTAAGTGATTTAAGTCATTTCAACGAGAGATTAAGTCACAACCGTTGATCTCAAGAGATTAAGATCAGATCTTGATCGTTGATCACTTTGGAGATAGGGTTTTAGTCATTAAGAGATTATAAAAGAAAATCTAAGGAGAGTCAGAGGCATACAAAAAGTGCATTGGAGCAAAGAAGGAGACTTTGCTCATGTACTTGTGTTACACATTGTGTGAGGAGGTGAGACTCGAGAGAGTCACATACATAGTGTGCGAGACTCACAGAGAGTGTGAGGGTGTGAGAGACACATTGAGCTAAGAGGAAGAGGGAAAATTTTCAGTTGGAGGAAAGGTGATTTTTTGGGGCCGAAAAAGCAGGACCGAAAAACTTGGGCCGAAAAAGCAGACAAAAAAGCTAAGCCAAAAAAGCGGGGCTAGAAAAAGCAGGGCTGAAAAAACAGGGTAAAAAATGCAGGACTGATTTTTTAGGGCTGAAAAAGATGGACCAAAAAAGCGAGACCGATTTTTTAGGGCTGAAAAAGATGGACCAAAAAAGCGGGACTGAAAAAGCTAGGCCAAAAAAGCGGGACCGAAAAAGCAGCTGAAAAGCAGGGTCGAAAAAGCAGGTCGCTTTTGCTGGGTTGTAATAAATTTCTGAATTAGTTGCTGTAATTTTTCTTCCTTTGAAGCCAATAAAATCCTCTCACTGACTAGTTTTCCTGTTGGGGTTTTTCCAGATGCATTGCCCAGAAATATCTGTGTTTAAATGTGTGTGCTGTTTATGATTCCACTCCGCATTTTTAATGGTTAAAACTTAGCTGTAATTTTTTTGCATAGTTTACATAATTTATATTAGCAGTAGATTAAATTTTGAGATGTTAAATTATTGGCATAAAATTTCTGATTGCTGGGTTTCAAGAAATTTAACATGGTCAGAGCTGGGACTYTGAAGAGTGGCACTGAAGACTTTGGCACAAGGATTTGCAGGGATTGCAGGGGTTTTGCTCGAAAAAATGAAGGGGAGATGGAAAGAAGGATATGAGCAAARTGAGATGCTTTGCATGTCACAAGTCTGGCCACTATGCTAGCCAATGTCCCAAGAAGAAGRAGGAGTTGGAGGTAGCAGCCACAACATCTACTGAGATGGGATGTGTTTGCAGAGAAATTYGATGATGAATTTTCTATGGTGGCCACTCTTTCTAAYAAYAACAAATTGGTTGAGTTGGAGGACAGTGGGGCATGGTTYGTGGATAGCGGGTCATCTCGCCATATGACGGGAATGAGGTTGGTGTTYCTTAGTGTTTYAGAAACGGGCTCAGACTGCCATGTGAAGATTGGAGCGCGCACCAKGTATGCAGTGAAGGGGGATGGATGTGTCAAATTCTAGCTAGAGTCATGAGTTTYTCTGGAGGTGGCAGGAGTGATRTATGTCCTAGGGCTRAAGTTGTTTTYAGTATCATCCTCGGAGGACATGGGGTATRCAGTTATGTTYGAGGATGGACATGTACTCATACGTTTAGAGGGAGCAGATACCCCATGATGCAGTGGTAAGGCTTCGCATCAAGGAGGGTATGTTGTAYAGGGTGCTGGGACAACCTGTAGTGGGGTCCAAGRGGATTTTGGATCGTAGATTAGATCAAAGTGCAACGGAGGTAGCARGAGGGTCTCCAGTTTAGAGGGAGCARCTACAACAACAGATTTGATGGGGTCARAGATTGATCCAGGAGGAGGTTATTCYAGAACTACCTTCCTCKYTAAGAGGGAGTGTTAGTTTTTGGAGTAGCTTGGACACGTACTTCTGCATTGGTGGTGCCTAGCATGYAGAGGTGTCCGAGCGACACTCTCTAGATATCAATCTTATTGTTAAAGTGGCTTTTATTTAATGACTAAAGTGACCTTTTATAAAGTTGAGTGACTTAAGTGATTTTAGTCATCTCAATGAGCGATTAAGTCACAACTGTTGATCTCAAGAGATCAAGATCAGATCTTGATTGTTGATCACTTTGGAGATAGGGTTTTAGTCATTAGGAGATTATAAAAGCAAATCTAAGGAGAGTGAGAGGCACACAGAAAGTGCATTGGAGCAAAGAAGGAGTATTTGCTCATGTACTTGTGTCACACATTGTGTGCGGAGGTGAGAGAGTCACATACATAGTGTGAGACACTCACAGAGAGTGTGAAGGTGTGAGAGACACATTGAGCTGAGAGGAAGAGGGCAAATTTGCAGCTGGAGAAAAGGCGATTTTTCGGGGCCAAAAAATAGGGCCGAAAAAGCTAGGCCAAAAAAACTGGGCTGAAAAAGCGGGACCAAAACAGCAGGTGAAAAAGCTGGGTCGAAAAAGCAACCGAAAAAGTTGGGTCTAAAACACGAGGCTGAAAACACAGGACTGATTTTTAGGGCCGAAAAAGCTGGGCTGAAAAAGCCGGGCCGAAAAAGCAGCCGAAAATTAGGGCCGAAAAAGAAGGCTGCTTTTGCTGGGCTGTAAGAAATTTCTGAATTAAATTCTGTAATTTTTCTTCCTCTGAAGCCAATAAAATCCTCTCACTTACTGGTTTTCTCTTTGGGGTTTTTCCAAGGGCATTGCCCAGAAATATCTGTGTGCTCAAATGTGTTTGCTGTTTATGATTCCGCTGTGCATTTTTAATGGTTAAAACTCAGCTGTAAATTTTCTGCATAGTTTACAGAATTTATATCAGCAGTAGATTGAATTCTGAGATGTTAAATTATTGGCATAAAATTTCTGATTGTTGGGTTTCAAGAAATTTAACATATATATATATATCAAAGGAAAGATTTCAAGAAATATAAGCCAAATTGATGGATAGCCGTGAGTTTCATCTAGGCTAGGGATGAATGCTAAACTTAACAAAGTTTGGATAATTAAGTTGAAAAAGAAGACATGGCTTTATCGGTTAAACTTCATCTAGAAGATGTGCCTTGAACCCAAAAAGGCTTGCTTTGCCTGGTCTCTAATTCATGGTGGCCTGCCTATTGGCCAACCTCTAAAGTACTTTGGGGTCCCCCTAGACCAAATGTGTGCTTTGTTGCAAAAATGAATTCTTGAAGCAGCTTTTTCTGCCCAGTCTGCTCAAGGATGGGCTTATAAGCTCTATCATCAATTCCTCTCGTCAAGTATCAGATATTTAACCTTTTAGGAGACTCTCTCCCATGGGCTGTGGAATTCCACAGAAGATGGCAATTGATTAGAATTGATATTTTATATCAACTTTGGGAAACAAGGAATGAATGTGTTTTCACAAATGCAAAGTGCAACGTGGAATTTACTTGGAAAGATTGCTCCTTAATCCATGCCCATCTGTATTTGCAAATTCAGGGCAAGTTGGTCTCAAAAGATTCCTAAGTGCGCTTTCAATTCTGTTTTGATTTATCTCACATCAATCAGGCCACAATATATGTTACACAATCAACTGTGGTTTTTGCTTTATGACAACAACAAAAGTTAATCATTAGAGTGAAGGCAGGAGAATCTTGCGGTACATACATGGTATGCCAAATTCTGGTATTATACAGAACAAAACAAAGTCTTTCCAGTTGAAAGATTTCTAAGATTTCAATTGGGCATGATCTAGTGATGTCAAAAAATCAACAATGTGGTATGGTATGTCTTTAACTTTGGTATAAGTACAATTTCATGGGTTAGCAAAGACAGCCTACTATAGCACTTTCCTCCAGTAAAGTAGATCAAAGGCAACAATAAGTACAACCTTTGAAGTGGTGCAGTTGCGAAGGATATTTTGAAGAATTTTGAGGTTCCTAAAGGCTGCCCAACAGGCCTGTCATGTGACTTCTTGTTGGGCACTAGTTTAAAGGTAATTCCAAACTGTTTTTCTCACTGTTTTAGGACTGTTATCTTGCTGTCCAAAACAGTCAACAAATCTGATAATTTTTCCCTCTAAATCTGCCCCTTAGGAAGTGATTTGCTGCCCCTTTGAAGCTTCTCTCTGAATGGGTTTTAATAGGAAGTTTTGCTGTCCATTATTAGCACAGTCATTATACTTCAAAACAGAAAATACCCTCTAGGATCTTTAACACCTACAGCTGATGAGTAAATAAGCAAACCATGACAAATGAACACAAGTGTTTTTGGTCAACATTGTTAAATTTTATAATCTCAGCTAACTAAGCAATCAGATCGGATCTAATAACTATAGCTGAAATAAATAACTCTTGCATGCAGTGGAAAATAATGAGAAAAACAATCACACACAATACACAAAATTTCTGCTCTTCAAGATCAGTTCATCAATAACATCAGAAATTACAAGAGCTCCCCTCACAGGGATAATGGCTCTGAGAAAAACTAAAACCACAAACCAAGTCTCAAACCTGAACCACAGTGCCTCTATCAGTGTGCTGCTGAAACTTTGAGGCGGCTGAAACTCGGCGCTGCTGAAACTCTGCTGCTTCGCTACTGAAACTCTGACTGGGGAAACTCACGCTGTTGAAACTCTGAAGCTGTCTGTACGGATCTACTGCTGCAATAAATGCGGCCTCCTCGTATAGTGTGCAACCTGCTGCAATGGATGCAGCCTGCACTCACACATGTGACTCAGCTGTATGGATCTGCTGCTGGAGTGCGTGCACTCTGCCTTGGGATGCGTGCAATCTGTTTTGTCTTCTCGCCATGCTGAAAAATCGACTTTGATTTTACTTCTTTTCTCTCACGTGACTTGTGAAATGAAGAATGAATGTGTGTCTTTTTCTTTACCCATCCTGTCTTTTGTCCTGGGCGACTTACCTAATCTCAACGGTGAAGATTAGATCGTGAGATCAACGGTTCTTATTTAATTAAATCATTAAGTGACTTTTTTCCTAAGTCACTTCATTAATTAAAAGTCACTTTACAAAAAGACATTCACCTTATTAATTAATTAATAAAGTGAATCACTAGGAAAAGGTACAAATACATTTAATGACGATTTCCGCAAGTAGACACCCTTGCGAAATTACCTTTCGAAGCCCAATCTGAATCAGAGTACCTCTGTAACCTCACTACATCTCCACCAAGGTACTGCAAACCATATACCACTATGCCTTGCAAATATCTGAGCACGTGCTTTGCTGCCACCTAATGAACTTCTCTCGGCTCCACCACGAATTGGCTCAGGGTGTTCACAACAAAGCAAATGTCTGGTCGAGTATTGACCAAATACATCAATGAACCAATCAATTGCCTATATAGTTTGAGATTTGCCAACTCTGAAACTGAAGAATCAATCTTCTTCAGGTTGGTTAGCATAGGAGTGGCCATCGATCTGCTATCCTGCATCCTAAATCTCTTCAAGATATCTAACACATACTTCCCTTGTCCGAGGAAGATCTCACTCGATCGCTGCCAAACCTCAAGTACCAGAAAATAGTGCATCGACCCGATGTCCTTCATCTCAAATTCTGACGCTAGATCTGACTTGCAACCTACAATCAAAATCTCAGCACCTATCAGAATGAGATTATCCACATACAACACCAAGATGAGGATCTTAGATCCAACCAACAAGAAGTATAGATTGGGATCTGCCTCATTGTTGATGAAGCCCATGTCCTGCAGATATGTGTCGATCTTGGAGTACCAGGCCTTGGGTGCCTGTTTGAGTCCATACAAGGCTTTCTTAAGCCTGCAAACATATGTCTCCCTATCATGGAATTGAAGCCCATGTGGTTGCTCAATGTATACCTCTTCCTCAATTATGACGTTGAGGAAGGCGGTCTTCACATCCATCTGATGAATGCTCCAACCCATCTTAGAAGCTATAGAGATAACTACTCGTATATAAGAGTATTTGTCTACAGGAGCAAAAGTCTCCTCATAGTTTATTATCTCTCTTTGAGAAAAACCACAAGCCACAAATTTGGCCTTGTACTTCTCCACACTGTCATCTGCTGCATGCTTTACCTTGTAAAGCCACCTGGAAGTCACATCTGACTTCCCCTTTGGTCTCGACACAGTCTCCCAGACATCATTGCGCATGATGGAGTTGTGCTCTTCCACCATGGCATCTCGCTATACTTGCTCGTTGGTTGCTTGTTCATAATTGGAAGGCTCCGAGTCTATGATGTTGGTCATCAAAGCCATATATTGCTGAAACTTCCGCAGAGGTCTACTCTCCTCGACGGTGGACCTGGGAGGCTCAACATGCTCCCGAGCATTCTGCAAGGTCTGCTCAAACTACTTGGGTCTCCTGACTGAAGTCGAAGGAGATGATTGCTCCTCCACCACCACTAGAGTTTGGCTCTTTGAACTGGAAGTCTCTACTCTCGGCTCTGTCTTTGGAACCATCACCTGTGATCTCTCTGTATCTACTGGTAGGTCTTGAGATTTCCTAGATGCTCAATTCTCCTCGAACTTGACATCTCGACTCACCACTGTCTTGCGTTGATATGGCAAGAACACACTGTAGGCCTTCGAATCCTTGCTGTACCCCACCAAAATGCCCCTCTGTCCTGAGGGCTGCAACTTTGTCCTCTTCTCCACATAAATGTGGATGTATACTGGACAACCAAATATCTTGAGATGTCATATTTTAGGTCTGCTACCTGTGAATGCCTCCTCTGAAGTCTTCCCCTCCATTATCCGATGTGGACTCCTGTTCTGCAAATACACAACTGTATTGCAGGCCTCTGCCCATAGATACATAGGCAAACTCTGGTCATGTAACATGGCCTTCACTACATTGATGATGGACATGTTCTTCCTCTCTGCAACCCCATTCTGCTGAGGGTTGTAGGCCACTGTCTTCTCCCTCTTGATCCCTGCCTCCTTGCAAAAATCAAGGAACTCTGTAGAGGTGTACTCACCACCGTTATCTGTCCTCAAAGTATTGATCTTCCTTCCTGTCATGTTCTCCACCTGAGCTTTGAAAAATTGGAAGTGATTGAAGACCTCATCCTTGGTCTTCACGAAGTAGATCTAGGACCTCCTAGAGAAGTCATCAATGAAGGTCACATAGTAGCATGTGCCCTTCACTGAAGCTACTGACATTGGCCCTCCAACGTCTGAATGGATAGGATCCAAGATGCCCTTGGATCGAGTCTCGCTGCTAGGAAAGGTTGCCTTGACATTCTTGCCAAGTGCACAGCCTTTGCACACCCCCTGCTGGTCCAGATTGAATTCTGGAAGCCCAGTGACCATCTGCCTTAGTAATGGTAGAGATTTCTGATGGAGATGACCCATCCTCCCATGCCACAAATCACACAAGCTCACACTGGTGTGCAACAATGCCTGCATAGGCTATCCATGAAGTCTATAAAGGTTCCCATCTCGGACTCCAATCCTCACAACAGTGTCTGAACTGGCTCCCTCTGGGCGAATGAAGATCTTCCCCCTTCGGAAGTTAACCTCATAACCTTTGTCCTCCAAAGTTGAGATGGTCAACATGTTCTTCTTCAAACTAGGTACGTATAGTACCTCATGCGCATCAAAGGATCCTCCTGACTCAAGCTGGAGTTGCACGGTCCCCTGACCCTGTACTGGATACTTGGTCTCATCCCAAAGTTCTATGTAGAGATATGAGCCATCCTCTGATAGTCTGTTGAATAGTTCTCTATCTTTTGTCATGCGGCGAGATGCGCCATTGTCCAAGTACCATGCACCCTTGGGAGTGGTGTTGGTAGAAAGACAAGAAACAAAGGCACAATCACTCTCAAACTTGGGTAAGCTCGCTCAATTGGGTATCTGCTGATGCTGCAACTGTTGATGGTTTCCCTTTGCCTTTCTTCCTCCGTGGACACTGAGAGGCGAAGTGGCCATTCTTATGGTAGATATAACATTTGATCTTGCTCATATCTCTCTTCTGTCCTGATTGTTGTCCCTCTCCTTGACTGCCAACCTTCTTGGAAACTTTGGCTTTTCCTTTCTTGGTTTTGCTAACTAAGGCCAAGTTCTCGTCTGCTGAACCTCCTCCCTGCTTGCCAGAGCTGGACTCTTTACAAGCCTCCTCTTGAATGTAGTCATCCCAAAGTCTCTCCCACTTGGAGAGTTTCTCTCTGGCACATATACCCATGATGAATGGCTCCCATGACTTGGAAAAACCATTCAAGACAACATTCACTAACTTTGCATCAAGAACTGTTTCACCGACAACGACAAGTTGGTCACAGATCTAAGTGATCCTCATAATGTAGCTGGTCACATTGTCTAAAGAGGACATTTTGCATTCTCTTAGCTTTGTTTTGAGGATCATCTTGCGACTCATGTTTTCACTTTGAAAGAGTGACGCAAGGGCATCATACATCTCCTTAGATCTGGTCTTTTCTACAACATGCGGAATGGGAAGATCCTTGATGGCTTCAAGGATCATTCTCTGCGCCTTGATATCCTTCTTATCCTAGGATGCCTGCATTACTGGATCTACCTCTGCTGGCGTACCTGCTGATGTTTGTGTTGGAGCTGGAGGAGGGTTTATGACGACATCCCACAAGTCTTGTTCCTTCAAGATCACTGAGATTCTTGCCTTCCATGGCAAGAAATTGGAAGCCCCATCTAGTTTGTCCTCAACCTTCACACTAGTTACTGACATCGCTGATCTGAGCTGTATGCAATAGATTTGCCTTGTCCTTTTAACCTACTGAAAAGATTTGCACTGAATACAATATATTTGCTTTTCTCTTAGAGCCAGAGCTCTGGTACCATGTTAAATTTTATAATCTCAACTAACTAAGCAATCAGATCGGATCTAATAATTATTGCTGAAATAAATAACTCTTGCATGTAGTGGAAAATAATGAGAAAAACAATCTCACACAGTGCACAAAATTTCTGCTTTTCAAGATCAGTTCTTCATCAATAACATCAAAACTTACAAGAGCTCCCCTCATAGGGATAATGGCTCTGAGAAAAACTAAAACCACAAACCAAGTCTCAAATTTGAACCACAGTGCCTCTATCAACGTGCTGTTGAAATTCGCGCGACTGAAACTCAGTCGACTGAAACTCAACATTGTTGAAACTCTGCTGTTGCGCTACTAAAACTCCGACTGTTGAAACTCGCGCTACTGAAACTCTGAGGCTGTTCGTACGGATCTGTTGCTGCAATAAATGCGTCCTCCTTGTATAGCGTGCAACCTGCTACAATGGATGTGGCTTGCACTCACACTTGCAACTCAGTTATATGGATTTGTTGCTGGAATGTGTGCACTCTACCTTGGGATGTGTGCAACTTGTTTTGTCTTCTCGCCAAGTTGAAAAGTCGACTCTGATTTTTCTTCTCTTCTCTCATGTGACTTGTGAAATGAAGAATGAATGTGTGTCTTTTCCTTTACCCATCCTGTCTTTTGTTTTGGGCGACTTACCTAATCTCAACAATCAAGATTAGATCGTGAGATCAATGGTTCTCATTTAATTAAATCATTAAGTGACTTTTTGCCTAAGTCACTTTACAAAAACACATTCACTTTATTAATTAATTAATAGAGTGAATCACTAGGAAAATGTATAGATACATTTAATGACGATTTCCGCAAGTAGACACCCTTGCGAAAATACCTATCTGAGCTACAAACACTAACAAACATGACCCTGGAAAAACCCCCATGGGGAAAACCAGTAAGAGAGTAGATATATTATGGAGATCTCAAGCAAATGCTACAAAGAGAAAATGAAACGAAGGAACCTGATTTAATGGGCTAGCTCATCTCAAGCTTAGCCTTGAAGATTCCTTGATCCTTGCGCCCCTTTCCTTGGTTTGTGCCCCCTTTGCCTTGGTTGGCTGCTTGCCTTGGACTTTGCGCCCTTCTCTTGCTTGCTTGCCTTTGCTTGTGTGCTTGAATGCTTGAAGACTTGTGCCCTTGCCTCTTGCTTGAGTGTTTGTTGACGAAGTGCGCCCATCCTCCACAAAAAATGCACACCTTCACAATCTATGTGCGCTCTCTACCAAGAGTGGGCCCCTCTCACAAGTACGCCTCCTCTCAAGCTTGGTGCGCCCCCTCTCAAACTTCTCTTCTTCTCCAAACCTTCTTCTCCTCTCTTCCTCTCCTTCACTCTAATCTCCAAGTGAACAAGTGAATCTCTTTTTTTCCCTTTTGCCTCCTTTAGCCTCATCCTTAGGCTAACTTAGGAAACCAATGGCCTGTTGATATTATGGTAGCTTCGGGAGGTATGAACCTCTATTGTGACCTTTGACAAGATTAGAATGTTCCGGAAGGAAGCAAAGAAATGAAAGAAACCCTAGACAAGATGTCGGCTGCAGAAATATAATTAATATGAATTAATTAGTACCCAGAAAGAGAAGTCAGCCCCAGTAAGTCTGCTAGAACCACTATAAATACAGGGCGTCAGTCTCTCATTTGACACACTTCTCAGCAGTTGCAGAGAGCCAGTTCTGCGTAGTGCAGTTGCAGTCTTGTGCGCAAATCCTGGGGAAGGTACTACGCCAGCTTTTGGGTGGGACTATCTGATCAGCTTGGTTACTTCTTGCTTGGTGCATTAGCCTCTCTTGGCTATTGGATTGCTACCAGTATTCTTTTTTCTGTCAAGGTCAAGGTGCTCGGAGGGTGGCTTCGGCCTATGGTTGGGTGACAAGGGTATTGTCAATGGTAAAATGAGCACAATCTTCCATATTCTAACATGGCCTAGATTAGATCTAAGCCAATCTCCGAAATGAATGGATGAGATTAAATCTCATTTTTCACTTAACTTTCGATAGTTCACTTTTTCCTCATTAATAACTTTATAAAATCAAATTGACTTTATAACTGAAAGTACTTTGTCATTAATGATGTTATAAAGTCAAAGTGACCTTATAACATAAAGAAAAAGGAGAGGGTCAAATATTTCCCCCTTTGTGTTTAGAGATTCACAAACACAAGGGGACCACTTTCCAAGGTACCCAAATCTCAACACTCCCTCTTATCGAAGAAAGTGTTACTCACTACTCCCAACTTGTCCCTGAAGTAGACATCCTTGTCCCTTGGCAAGGACTTGGTGAGTAAGTCTACAACCTGCTCATCAAAAGTGGTCTCTAAATCTGATTTGCTCCTCACCATAGCCAAGTGGGACCCAAACCTCTCTGGTGAAGATTTTTCGGGTCCTATTAGTTGCCAACTGGGTCTGTCTTTGACCATAGATTGGCTCTAAGTTTCAATTGTTATGAAAAGGTTTTGCTGCTGTTTTAGGACAGCCAACAATTCAGGAACTTCTTGCTGATTTGTTACGGTTGTACTTGCAATTTTAGGCGCTCTAGCATGTAGTTTTAGTAACCAGAAGTTAGCACATGCATACTAAAATAAATACAACGCACCTAGTGATCTTCACAGCTGAAAATAAGCAGATCTAAAAGACTAAAACACATCATTTTGTACACAGGTATTTTTGGTCAACATGACCCTGGATAAAACCCCCTCGGGGAAAACCAGTTTGGGATATATGTCTATATACAAGGAAAGTAGATGGTGGAATACAACAAGTACAAAATATAGATGAACCTGATACAATAGCAGCTTGATCCAAGCTGAAATACAAGTCCAAAAGAACCAGGTGCACCCTAGGAAGGTGCGCCCCCCATAAATGCTCTCAAAACCACCAAAACTGCTCCAGATGCAAGCTGTGAGCTCAGAATGGAAAATCCCTCCACAGGAATGAAGCTCTGCTGTGTGGCCTCCCTCTGCAACTGATCCCACTGCAATCTGACGGGTGAAAGTCCTCCCCACTACTGATGCGCCCTCCACAGTAATTAATGCTCCTCAGTAAATAAACCAAGCCATAAGCCGAATGCCTCCCTCCATGAAAGCATGTGCCCAAGCTCAAGCTACCTCATGCAACAAACCTCATGCCAAAGCTCCCCCTCTTCCTCTCGAAGTGAGCAAATGAAGTTATGAGCTCTCCTTTGCCCTTTGCGCCCCTCTTGAACCTCCATAAGGATACCTAAGTATTGGATGGCTGAGATCATCCCATCTCCCATCTAATCAAAGGTTGAGATCACTCAAAAATAATCTCACTCAATAACCCACTT